>OZ010571.1:95234464-95339464 GCA_963932145.1 Acanthosepion lycidas | reverse complement strand
TATGACGTGCGTCTGAAGCTTCAAATAAATATTCGACTTGAAACCTTCATTTTTAAATCAATTCTTATACTAAACGCGCAAGACTAAGAGATTTTCTGGTGTTGTGAACAACAATACTCTTTTAAAAATACTAGTATTTTAAGAATAATTTAGATGACCAGTGCTTGACAGCTGATTTCTCCTCTGACCTAGCTATAACAACTCAGTGGGGGATAATGGCTGGTCGCATTCAATGCCTCGAAAATCAAACGTGTGATTCACACCATAGCCGATTAAACCGAGAATATTCACCAATCGCGATGTACGGCTGCTCCTTCGGTAAAACCCGTGCTTTTGTGTGCCTATTACGACAAACTCAGCCCAGTTCAATCGCTGGAAAAATGGCTGATTATCTCCACCGCTCCTCTTGCTATCGTTTACAAAAGTCAGATCAGACTGAAAAAGAGTATTCCTGCCATATATGGGAAGTAGCTGCCATATATGGACAGTAGCTACCATATATGCACAGTCTTCACTTTCCAATCTCGATAGTTTAAAAGCGTCTCCGCATCCTTGTAAGTAACAAATTATTTTCCAACCTACAACCCATTTCTCACAGACCAGATATGGTGCCTGTTAGGGTCCCAACTATACGGAGCGCCCAAACAAAAACTAAGCACTATGGAAGTATAAAAATACACATTTATATTAAAAATACTAGCAATATATTTATAGATAAAGAAATTACCAGCAATACCTATTGGTTTATCAGTCTGACGCGATACATACTGCGTCACCGAGGAAGCGCAGTATGCAGAGAGTTTGGAGTCTTGGGTATGACGATAAACTACATCCATGTCCTGGGTAAGACGATAAACTACATCCACGTCCTGGGTAAGACGATAAACTACGTCCAACAGCAAGGCCTCTGATCAGGAGGTTTTGAAGAACGTGGAACCACCTTTTAATTGCTGGTGTTTCCAGATCCAAGCTGACCCGGTTTGTTAGCACCAGTTAACCCCCAAACTGGAACCAAGCACTATGAAAGTGTAGAAATAAGATTTAATACCAGAAATACATTGTAAAATATTATTACCAGCAATAGATATTTGAAGAAAAATATTACAAGCAATACATTATGACCAGCAATACATTTTTGATTAAAAAAACAAAAAAAACATTACCAGCTATACATTCTTGAAAAGAAATACCAGTAATAAATAACTTGTTGAATAACCGATAGCATTAAATAAGCAATAGAATAACGAGAGACATGTAATGTTTCGTCTGAACGCGACCTTGTTTATCAGCAACTCTAGTGATGATTCGTATAGATGAGTTTAACTTGAGGCCCAAGGGGGAACTTTAGTACCTACAGACGTTAAAAACAATGAACCTCTATTTGAAATATACTCTATTTCTAACACAATTACATCCCCAGATACATACCATATTAAAACACATTCAAACTTTATTGTCTACCCGATAACAGTCAATATTTACAAATATGACAAAGAGACTCCACAATGCAACATACACAGTTTTAATCAAAGCGTATGTCTGTTAGAAATTAGCATAACCGTGTGAAATATTTGATCAGTCAGAAAAAAGATATTTTTCTTGAGTTTACATTCAGCGCAACATTTATGAGACAATTCAAAGACTTTGACTGTCAGCAGCGGAAGTGCGACTGTCTCCCCAACAGCCAAAGCGTACTCAAAGAAACATGTGTTGCCGACTTCAAGCGAATCAGCTCCAACAATAACAGTTTAGACGGTCAGTGAATCTTCGCTGACGATCATGCGTGGTCGACTTCAAACGTATCATCTCCAACAAAAAATAAAGACGATCAGTGAATCTTCGCCTAGGATAAATATCTTGACTATGGACCAGTTAATATGCCGTAATACAAACCAAATCAAAGAGTTTTATATGCTACTAAACAAAATCAACCAATCAAATAACAGGATGAACACCACTGCGTATAAAGATATTAAGGATAATTCTACTTCTATTAAAACATGAAGGATGAATATTTTTTAAAAAGTTCGATGAAACGCCGTAAACAGAACAAAGTACACTACATCTTTGATAATAGAAATATATAAGGCATCTGGTTCCTCTGGTAAAATTCGACTGCACAGCTGATTTTTTTTTGTCATGATCATCAAACCACCACTTGAGAAAGTCAAACACTGCAGCAAGTTCGCCAAACTTTTTCAGATAGAAAAGAAATCAAGATGAGACTTCATATTTCTATAATATTTACAATATCATTCAGGTTGATGTTAAAAAATGCTTACAAAAACGGCCAACATGGACAACGTATACGCTATGAAAAACAAATGATAACCTGTTAAATTAAAAGCATCAATAAGCCGTTAACGTTTCGTTGCTTGTGGTCGGTGCGTTTATATTTGCAGAGAACGTTACTCCAAATATTCAAACAGAAAAACTCCTTCAAGCAGATAATATCCAATTTCTCACTGGTGACAGATAGTAAAACACAGAAATGTGAAAACACATCGGATTAGTGAAAGGTTCTTTTTTTCCCCAGAAATCGAATAGGTAGTAATTATATAGCGGGATAAACGAGGAAAAACTTTTGAAATCATATATAATATCTACCCATCAATATGCTGGGTAGATTTACTGCAAATAAAGACTTGTAGCGATCTATATGTGGCTTTCCGACGAATGTTGTGAGTATTGTGGATAGTGCCAGTGATAAAGTTTGAAGATGTTTATGTGATATGTAGGGCAGTTAAGGTTTATCTTCCCTCAGAGCAAAGTTCGATAACTCAAACTTCAAAAGACATCCGTGGTAAGCAGTTCAAATACATAAAGGGATCTAAAATAAATTAAAGAAAAAACAATGTCGAAATATATCCAAATATGTCAATATAAAATGAACACTACTTGTCCAAATTAATTCTTGCAGGAACTGAAGAAAGATTTCTCTTAACGAAAGAATACAAATTGCGAAATATGTGTATAACAGAACTTTTTGCAAGCCAGGCACCAATTTAATAATTTGGGATATTGTATCTCGACAAGTAAGACTTTATCGTTATAATAATTTTACAGTTATAATTGAAGATAGGTAACAGCATCAAGAAGTGGATGAGACAAGGTTTTAAGTAAAAAATTATTTTATAAAATAAATAATTGCAATACAGGAGAAATACCAGGACCTTGCTAGAGAGCATGAGAATTACGATAGATTTAATGGAATATCTATCTATAACTGTTACCATACTGGGGATTGGAACATGTCCCACTCGACCCCCGGGAGATCAGAAGATATTGTCAGAGAATTAATTGGTTTAAATCGTCTTCTTTCTTATGTGAGGTGTCCATTCAGTACGTAGACGACCATGGCACTCCACAACATCCTGTCCTTTGTAGATCTTAATAAATGTTGGATTTCTGTTATTTCTCCTGAACCTTGTTTCGCTATTCATTTATTGAAGCTGATGAAGTATGTTATATGTTTTTTTTCTGTCTCTCTTGCCATAAATCTGGCCTGTGAGTATCAGATTTTCCAAGTCGTCTTTCCTCCTCATGTGCAGTAGAAATCTCAACTGTCTCTTCATGATGGTAAGTATGTTTCCTTTTTGTTTCCATTTTCTCTAGAACTTCTTCGTTGCTCACATTTTCGGATCGTGGTACACTCAGTATCTTTCTGTAGAAACACTTTCTATTGCTCTTCTTCATCTTTGAGAAACATTCACAGTCACGCAGGAAGTCATACATCACACAGCAGTTTAGTAATTTATTTTTGGTTTCTATGTTGTTGATTTTGCCTAGTTTTTGGAATGCATATTTGGTTTCCCAATACGCATTCGGATTTCAGTGTCATACTCACCGTCCTTTGTTAAAATATTTCGCAGATATTTAAATTTCCACACGTTCGCCTTTGAAATTCGTACTTTTGGATCGTCCTTTTGCTAATAACCATTCATTCTATCTTGTTGCAGTTGATGTTTAATTTTTTCTTCTCTATTTCCTTCAATGCCTTCTACAGGAGTTTATTTATAAGATACAGTTTTTGACACATATATAAATCAGTGATGGTCGATAGAAAATATAGATAAAGAATCCTCACAATGAAATACACGGTGTTAGAATTCGTAACTAGAAAATACAAAACAGCGTATACATTCTCTGTGTTGCATTGATTCCAAACCAAAAGTGATCGGAATACCAATATATATAAGTTCAACCGTATTGTTTAGAAGGCTGTTCGCAGCTTCCTTATAATTCAATACACTATTGCATCATTAAAGAGGTTGCAGACAAAGGTGGTACTCGAGTGAAAGAACATCATCACACGCCTAGATGAAAGAAGAGAGGTTTATAGTAAAAGAGAGTACACTACTGAAAGACAGGGATTAAGGTGGCAGGCTAGCAATTCCTAAAGCAAGCCTCAGGTATATCCTGTGCTCATTATATATAGCCAATATAGTCATTCCACATAGGCGATGGGGAGTGTGGGATTTTCCATTAAAACACCTCCCCGTGAGCAAATTTTCCCAAGAAAGTTTGCTCAATATCTCTTCTTTTTGGGGTCAGGACATAATTGTTTGACCTTTTCTCTCTTCTTAGTACTTGTGCGTTACACCATAATTCAATTCGCAGAACTTTGATTTCTAACAGACATAATGACTACATTCAATAAATGCTCAATTGAGCTTATGTCCGCCAAAAGTTGGTGACCTCAGTATTTGTCAGATTTCTTCAGGAATTTCCTCGAACCTGTTCTGGGTAAAATAGGCCATATTTCATTATAGTGCTAGCATTTTTTTAAGCGTTTCACCCCAAGCAAGGCGAGAAGCCACTAGGACGCAAGGGGTTACAGAAGATTTAGAGCAAGATCAGATAGGAGTGATAGAGGAAAGGATGAGGATAATGATAGTGGATAGTTCAAGGCAACTGGAAATGTCGATTGACATTACATTTGAATAGCTGGAGATTAAACCTCTCAGGGAAACTGGAATAGGGAAGTGAGTTCCACAGGCGAGAGGTGTGAGACATGAAGCAATTGGAGTAGAAGAGACGGCTACATTTAGGAGTTTCGACAGTGAAAGGTGAGAGCGGGATGCCAGCCTCGTAGGGCGCTTGAACTCATGAAGTCTGGGAACCAACGAATGCAGCTCCTCGGAGCCATTGCAATGAAAATATTTGTAAAAAAGACAGAAAGAGGCGACGGCGCGTCTATGAGAGAGTGACTGTAGACGAGATGCCAGAACAGGGCCAATTATATTGCATATCCGCCTCTGGAGCCTATCAGGAACCCCGAGGCAAACAGAAGGGGCTCCAGACCATATATGACAGCAATACTCCATGCAAGGGCGAATTGTCGATTTGTAGATCTGGAGGATCGATTCCGGGGAGAACAATTTCCTGGCGCGGCACAGGGAGCCAATAGCATGGAACCTATAATCTTAGTAGGGATCTGTCACCGATATTTTGTAAAAAGTTTTTTTTACGAATGATCCATGCCCAAGAGCCACTCGAGTTAGACGGTTACTGAATGACGTTGTTGTATGAAAAGAAGAAGGAGTTGTTAAGAAGTGCATATTTCGGAAATTTAACAATTGACTAGACTTGAAAAGATTCTCATTGTTGTGTACAGGTATGCATCATCTACGGAGTCAGTTTCACAATATAGCATTTTCAGGAAGAAATTGCCCGAACAGAACGTCCTTCTTACCAAGAGAATATGAAGGGAACCGGGAAGATTTTTCGCCAGTGTAAGTGGCATGGTGGGTTTTAGCTCTCAAAATTTAAACTGATTTGAATAATGAATGTAGCTTGTTAGAAACGATAGCAGTCAATATTTGCAAACATGACAAAGAGACTCCACAATGCAACATACACTGTTTTAATCAAAGCGTCTGTTTGTTAGAAATTAACATAACCGTGTGAAATATTTGACCAATCAGAAAAAATAAATTTTTTGAGTTTACTTTCAGCACAACATTTATGAAACAATTCACAGACTTTGCCTGTCAGCAGCAGAGATTCGACTGTCTCCCCAACATCCAGAGCGTGCTGAAAGAAACAAGTGTTGCCGACTTCAAACGAATTAACACCAACAATAACAGTTCAGACGGTCAGTGAATCTTCACTGACTATCATGCGTGGTCGACTTCAAACGAATCATCGCCAACAACAAAAAGACGATCAGTGAATCGCTAACGATAAAAGTCTTAACTGTGGACCAGTTATTAAAGTCTTTACTAATTTACAAATTTTTCAATGTATCAACTGTGTAAATACTTTAACTAAAGTAATAACTATTTTTACTCATTTTTGACTCTTTGGAAATGAATGAAGCTGTTTTTGACCATTTATTTTTGAAGAGAACCAAGAGAGGAATTTCCTCAAAATATGATCTGAAGCTAACCTTGGTGCACCGGGAATTCGTCCTATGAACTGTGACATCGGAGAATGTCATTTTTGGATTGGCATCAATTTTACATTGATCTGTGAGCGGTCTGAAGTGCTCAAACGAAGTAAGACATTAGCAGAGGATTTTAAAAGGACGGTGTTGGTAGAGAGGTCTGGGAGGTTTACGTAATGCCCTCTTGTATTAAGAACACGATCGGATTCAATTTGTAAACGATGGAGATGTTTTAGAACTATCTGCTTTCTTCATCGGCTTGGTTGGTATGGACTAATGTTTCGGTGGATCAGAGAACTCCACACCGGTCACAACCCACCAACTTGTGCTTTGTTATGTTGTTATGGCGATTGTGTTTCGAAAATGAAATGAAAAATATTTATTTTTAATATGTGAGTATTCGGGAGGTGATTGATCGAACTTACTTTTCAGTCATAACTGATCTAGACGAAACATTACACCAGATCGAAGTGCCCAAATGGTTTTAATAGCTTAGATATGCGACAAAGTTGAAAGTATGGTTGCTCCCAGTGAGAATCGAACTCACTTTTGAGTCGTAACTGAAGTAGCGAGAAGAACGTGCTGAATGTTACATCACGTCGAATTTCCCAAATGATTTCCGAGGCGTAGTTTAGATGTGGCACAAGGCGGAAGTTAGGGGCACGATTTTAGGATAGAACTCACTATTCAGCCGTATTTGATTTATCAAGACAAGCTTGTTGACCATTACACTTGGTCTTAAGCGAATTCGATATTTTTTATTTCATCCTGTGTAATTAGTAAGTTTACTTTCTTTCGAACTATTGTCTTCATTTTATTTAGGATAACGCCAATAACTGATATTACAACTAAAAAAAAAAACACAAACACAGTTTTCAACAAATATCCATACCAGTAAATTGGTATATTTGGTTGAAATGTTGTCTATTATAAAATCTACAAAAGTGAGAAGAACAGAAATACTTATAGTGAAAATTACTCATCAGTAAATGAAATATAAAATTACGGAATATATATTTCTAATGAATGTATACAATACATTTATATAAATAATATAATATATATTTTATATAAAAGTCTGTAGTATGTAGTGGAAGCATGATTCTTAACGGTAGGATTTTCCTAATTGATATGAGATACATGCTGCCGTCAAATACTGAAAGAAGAGACTGGTAAACACCGGGAAAAATTTGGCATAAAACGAACGTGCGAGAAAATGTCATGTTGAGATTTATCATTAGGCAAGAAAAAAAAACTGTGTAATAATATTTGAAGGAAAGATAAGAAATGTATATATAAAATAAATATTAAATTAATTTATTTATATCTTCACAAATATTGTTTCACCGATTACCAGGCGTGTCTCGAAAATTAAATGAGAAAGATATATTCATAATATGTGCGTATGTGTAAGGTGATTTTATAAGTAGAGCTTAGATCTGGAGTGAGGATCGATCTTACTTTTCAATCGTAACTAATACAGCGAGACGACCATTAAACCAGGTCGAAGTGTCTAAATGATTTTCTTAGAATAGCTTAGATGTGGCACAAGGTTGAAAACATGGGGCTCCCATTACGAATCCAACTCACTTTTCAGTCGAAATTGATCTAGCGAGACGTTTATTACATCAAGTAAAAGTATCCAAATGATTTTCTAAGAATAGATTAAATGTGGCACAAGGCCGAAGTTATAAGACACCCAATTAGGATCGAATTCACTATTCAGTTTTATGTGATCTATTGAAATTAGCTTGCCAAGTACCCAAATGATTTTATAAGCGTAGCGTAGATGTGCACAAGGCCGAAAGTGAAGAGCTCCCAATGAGGTTCCAGCTCACAACACAGACGTAATTGATTTCGCCAGATGTGTGAAGAAGATACCGTATATAGTCGCGTGCCATGTGACTTTTCAAGTCTTAGTTTTATCATGCACAAGATATATAATTAGCGTATGTACAGCTGGTCCAAACTACGTCGTTGACTATATATCGATTTACTGTAGTTAACTTCAAATTATGTCTTCAAAGGTCGTATGATACGCGAGTATATACGGTAATAATTATTTTTAGTACCTTTAAAATAAGGCTGTAAAAAGTTCTGGTGGTAAGAATTTTGGTCACGAAAGATACGCGGTCACTAGCAGATTTAGCAATTGATCTCGATGAGAAAAAATAGACAGTTTTCAGAGCCTACTGGGAACTTCAAAAGTCTTGACGAAAAGATATATTTATCGAGCTCCGGAATAGTGAAAAAGTGTTTTTTTTTTTTTTTTTTTTTTTTTTTTTCAAACCACGTGTTGTCTTTCTCTTCTACGTCTGTGTCTAAAAATACACAACTTGTAAATTTTTATGACCTTAAATTAATGCTTATTCCTTTTATAAATATTAGGTTGGTGCAAAAATAATGATGTAGTAATGTCGTTTTTTGACGTGTTTTTTAACGTCAAAAAACAACATTATTACGTCATTATTTTTGCACCAACCTAATATTTAACGCCTTTATTATTATCCTCTTTTTATGCAAATATTTTGTCAACACAGACAATGTCTAATGTTGACGTCATTAAGCATATAGCCAAGCCTTACAGACAATCCCATGCATTCGGATATAAGAAAAGAAACTTACATTACCTTCCGATGACTATTTGCCATTTGTCCAATTTAAACTTAACCAAAATAATTCAGGTAATCAGAGAAAGTAAAACTGACTTAAATTCATAGTTGTATTGTGTCACAATCTTTCTTCTTTGAGTAACAAAGCGATTAACTTGTTCGATTTTTTCTAGATAAGGTTATAGCTTGTAAGCTTAATTACGAAGGAATACTGTCAATATATTGTATTAAATGATTTTGAAATGGCAAAAGGAATAGGAAACAAAAATCCAAGCACATAAAATATAAGCTGGATTGAAAAGTAAAAGTCATAGAAAAATATGATCATATCATAAATAGCCAAACTGAGTTAGAAATGCGCGTTTGTGAAACAGTTGTGAGTAGAACATGATAGAGAAACAGAGAGTTAAAAGAACTGAAATTCATAATATATATATATATATATATATATATATATATATATATATATATATATATACATTTTAAATAAAAACAGACCAGTTTAAGGTTCCATGTAATAAATTATTTCACCACAGCCCTTTCAAAGGACTGCGGATCATCAGACTTTACTTCCAAATGTTCAAGCAAAAAATGAAAAGAAATTTACACATTTTTGACGGGCCGTATGGAACATATGTAAATTAACGGTAAGCCATTGCCGATCAGTTGAGGAATTTTATAGGGGTCAATTCATGGAAGAAAATTATTTAAAGCTATTTGTAGTAGCGAATTAACTTGAACTTGACTTTTTCGTTAATATATAAATATATATATATATATATATATATATATATATATATATATATATATATATATATATATAGTGGGGGAAACAATATATATATTAGGTTGGTGCAAAAATAATGACGTAATAATATCGTTTGTTGACGTTATACGTCAAAAAACGACATTATTACGTCATTATTTTTGCACCAACCTAATATATATATATATATATATATATATATATATATATATATATATATATATATACTAGTTGGGGGAAACAAGTATTCGTACACATACAAATTTTTAGTTTATTTTGTTTCCAACTAATGAATCAAAATACTTTCATATAACTAATTCCACACGGATGCATAATAGCTAAATATGCATAGAAAATAGAAAAGATAATGATTTAATAGAAATAAATCCGATTTATACATTTTAATGGATGAAAAATTATTCGTACAATGCAAATTTCAGATTTTAAACATTTAAATTGCTTTAATATTGAAGTCTATTCAAGTGGAATATTGTAGAATGATCTATATGTTATTAGTAGTTATTTTTAGATTAAATACAAACAGAATATTTTGTACTTAATATTCGTGCAAGAAGGTTATCAACATGGCAAGATGTAAAGAATTTAAAAATTCACATGAAGAACTGATTGTTAATCTCTTAAAAGAAGGTAAAATTTAGAGGAAAATCTCAGGCAACATTAATATTCTATCTACTACCATTAGTTCATTAATTGCAAGGTATAAAAGGTATTAAAAAAACTCAAAACAGTAGAAAACGAAAGTAGACCAGGTTCTCCACGGAAGATTACTTCAAGATCTTCGAGGAAATTAACGCGCCAAATTAAACAAAATCCAATGGTTACTCGTCAAGACTTGCAGGATGATTTGCTTTCATCAGGAATCTGTGTCACTAAACGGACAATAAGCAATGATATTCATAGGAACAAAAGTCACGCTCCCCTCGGCAAACTCCACTACTATTGAATAGATACAGCGATGTCAGGTTGAAATTCATTCGTGAACATTTAGATAAGCAAAAATCGTATTAGTAGAGAGTATTATGGGCAGACGATACCAAAATGGAGTTGTTTGGATGTAATTCTCGAAATCATGTATGGAGGAAATGTTGCGATGCCTTCAAACAAAAGAACACAGTTCAAACAGTGAAATTTGGTGGTGTATGTTTTTTTTCTGAAAAAGGTACTGGCAACATATCATTGATATCATTAATATCATTAATATCATTAATAGTATGGTAGAATAATTGCCGCAGCATGTCAAAATTTTTTAAAGCAAATTTGATGATTTCCGTTGAAAAACTTGAACTTCCTCCTGATTGGATCTTCCAAAAATATAATGATCCTAAACGTACTGCCAAATCTACGAAGAAATAGCTTCCTGAAAATTATGTAAATATCTTGAAATAGCCAAGTCAGTCCCCGGATTTAAATCAAATCGAGAATGTGTGGTGTTATGTGAAAATTCTAATTCAGTCGAGAGGTCCAACAAATATCCCGTATCCGACTACCCTATGAAAGGAAGAATAGAACAAAATACTAACTAAAATTTTCAAATGATTAATTGGGAACTACGAGAAGAGATTGGTGATTAATTTTTATTCTACAATATGTTAATGAAGGTTATATATTATTTTTGTATTGTACGAATACTTTTTTCACCCATTAAAATCGATAAATGTGTTTTATTTCTATTAATTTCTTTTCTGTTTTCTATATTTAGTTATTATGCATCAGTGAACAGTTAATTATATGAAAATTATGTTTATTCATTAGATGGAAATACAATAAATTTAAACATTGCATGTGTACAAATATTTGTTTTCTCCCATTTGTTATGTTCTCGCTGTATACAGCTTGAGTGCATTGTGGCATCTAATTTATGTAGTGGCATGATTTTAATATTTCTTTGTAGCTTGTTAATGTTCTTAGCTAATTCTTTTTTATGCTTGCAGTTTATTGCTGACTTTGAAACAAATGGTTAGATAAACATGTCATTCATTGATGTCTAACGTCCTGTATACTGTAATACAAATGTTAAACAGTCTACTGGCCACCGAAAAACAAAAAGGAAATCGGGGGGCAACTTTTGAATCATATTTATTCATAAGTGCCATGGAAATAAAATATGTTCTTGTTTATGCAATATGTTTACGCTCTTTTTGTTAAGCAATGAATCGTTTATTGTTGCATATCAGTTTTGTTTTCCTTCCATAGCAGCGTGTGAAATGAAGAATAACACCATACACAATATGGAATCATTCACGTTACACAGGAAACTGAGTAGTAGCAACTCTTTTTGGTTCTCGATTTTGGTAATCTTATTCTTCCCTTTCTTCTTCGCCATGTTTTTCTACGGGCCATGTCTCTTCAGGACCTTGGTGATCATGGCTCTCCACAGTTTGTAGTTCTTTGTAGCGCTTATTAAATGGGGTCGTTTTTTATTACTATTAAACCTTAGCCTGCCATCCATTTATTCAAGTAGGGTACATATTGTTTTCATCTGTCCCGATTGTCCGGTGATTAGCAAATTTTTCAAGACCTCATTAAGCGACCTAGAAATTTCAACTGTCTTTTTCTAAAGTGTAAATATTAACTATATTTTCATCGTGCCAGGTACGAATGTTCCCTTTTTTTTTTTTTTAAACATTTCACCCCAAGCAAAGCGGGAAGCCACTAGGACGCAAGAGATTACAGAAAATTTAGAGCAAGATCAGACAGGAGTGATAGAGGAAAGGATGAGGAGGAGGGTAGTGGATAGATCAAGGCAAATGGAGATGTCGTTTGACATTACACTTGAATAGCTGGAGATTATAGCTCTTAGTTATTGAAGTAGAAGAGCCGGCTACATTTAGGAGTTTCGACAGTGAAAGGGTGAAAGCGGGATGCCAGCCTCGTAGGGAGCTTAAACTCATTATGTCTGAGAACCAGCGAATGCAGCTCCTCGGAGCAATTTCCATGAAAGTATTTGTAGAACAGACAGAGGGAGGCGACGGCGCGTCTGTGAGAAAGTGACTGTAGACGAGATGCCAGAGCAGAGCCAACTACATTGCATATCCGCCTCTGGAGCCTATCAAGAACCCCGTGGCAAACAGAAGGAGCACCAGACCATATATTGGAGCAATACTCCATGCAAGGGTGAATTGTTGATTTGTAGATCTGGAGGATCGATTCCGGGGAGAAAAATTTCCTGGCGCGGCTCAGGGAAACAGTAGGCAGTTAAAAAAAAAAAAAGAAATAATCAAATTGTGCCGGACTAAAACGTACGGATCTACTTACACCACAAATTAATGACTTTGTTCAACACGCACAAAGCCAACCTGCTGTTTAAACTCCAACTATGCTGAGCCGACGTTTATGCGAGAGAACGCATAAACTGGCGTGATCAACATTCTGCACAAGAGTATTACGCTCCAAACCTCGGACAAGATTACTGGTGACATTGGCCTCGCATATAATGTACCTATTACTTACTAGGTGTTGCACACTGTTCTCATCTATCCATGCCCCTAATCTCAAAAATCATTTCCCGGAATAATGGACAATGACAAGTTTTATAGTTGGAAAGAGAACGTATTAACCACTCAGGCCAAAAGACATTTATACAGATTATATATATATATATATATATATATATATATATATATATATATATATATATATATATACCCAAGTATATGACTGGTGTATATGGAATGAATTCCAATAACCAACAATATTTATGTTATAATTTTTTTAAATGAATAATTATCTATCTATCTATCTACATATATATATATATATATATATATATTGAACAATAAAAAAATAAAAAAAATAAAATCTTTCCACACACTGGGTTGTCGATTAATATTGTTTCGTTTTTTTATTATTATTCTATTTAGATTCCTCAACTAGTTTCGACCAAAATGGCCTTCATCGGGAGGAGAAATATTTCTGCTTGCTGCTAGCAGTAAACTACAGAAATTAATGTCTTGATGGAGAAAATGAACTTTTGTCTGTAGTTTTCATTTGTTTTGTTTTTTGTTTTTTTTTAATCTTTTTAACGTGAATCTTTTAACATTCCTTGTGTTGATCAAACAGTCTCTTTCAAGTTGTTATTTGAGATAAGAGCTAGATAGATACATGCTGCTATGAATTCTCTGGTCAGTTTGACAGATTTATTAAGCCTGGTGAGGGGATGTGTCTCTGTTTAGTGTTTGTGTGTGTGTCATTTGGTTCTTAGGGAGTGAGTGAGTAGGATGTGTGTAAGCGTGTGTATTGCTGTGGGTGTGTGTTATCATTTGGCTCATTAGGGAGTGAGTGAGTATGATGTGTGTAAGTGTGTATATTCGTGTGGGTGAGTGTATAAGTGTTAGGCCTCCACACCTCCGTTAGCATGTCTGTCTTGTGTGGGTGAGAAATGTGAGTAGGTTTTGATTTGTTGAGTTATATATTCGTACTACTATCTATATATTGTTAAATTTATGGTTTAGCCCGGCTGGATATTTTGTTTTTAGACGTTGTATCCACTTATTTTCATGGGACTCTAAAATCTTTCTAATGTTATCTGCTCTGAACTTTTCTATTCTCTCAATTATAGTCAATTTGGCATGGGTTTTGAAATCATGTTTTTCCAGGCGGAAATGTTGTTCTACAGGTAATAATTTTTCATGGGGAGTCGACTTAATTTGTTTACGATAATTGTTAATTCTGTAGTGAAAGGGCCATTCAGATTTTCCTACATATTGTTTCTGGCATAGTGTGCATTCTAGGAGGTAAATTATGTTATGACTTCTACAGTTAGAATCGTGGTAGATTTTGAAAGTAGATTTAGTGATTGAGCTAGTGAATGAATTCGTGTTTTTAATATGGTTGCAACATAAACTTCTTTTGTTGTTGCATGGTTGGGAAAATCCTGTTGTTTTTGTTCTTAGTTTATTACGGATTACCTTGTCCCCTGAAATGTGGTTACTACCTATGATTTCTTTTAGGTTCTTAGGTCTAAGATATGCAAGAAGGCCGGGTTCCTTAAACAGTTTTTTTAGGTCTGATTTGAGATGTCGTATTTCCCAATTGAGTCGTGCACTGTGTTTAGGGTCATAAGGAATTGGGTAAGTTTGTCATCACTACCCGTATATACAAAAAATATATCATCGATATATCTTGCATAGAATACGCAGTCGCTATCAATGATTGGATAGATATGGGTCTCCTCAAATTTTCCAATGAATATTGTACCATATGATGGAGCTGTAATGGTGCCCATGGCACAACCTCTTATTTGAAGGTAGTGTGCTCCATTGAAGTTGAAAGTATTCAATGTAAGGACATGCTCCATGAGTTTTATGATGACTTCTGTGGGGGGGGTCTTGTTTTCTTCTTTTAGTAACTGCTTCCTGAAGGGCGGTTAGCCCTTCGATGTTTTTAATGTTTGAATAGAGTGTCCTAACGTCCATAGTCACTAGAGTAGCATTCTCTGGTACTGTTTGTATGTGATTAATTTTGTTCAGTAGATCTGTTGTGTCTCTGATGTAGGATTTTACTTCCTTAGCTAGCGGTTGTATATAATGGTCTATGTATTTGGAAATTTTTGTCGTGTGGCAGTTGAACGATGAAATAACCGGCCTTCCTGGGTTGATGCTTTTGTGTATTTTAGGAAGGAGATAGAAACGAGCTGGTGTAATGTTTGTGGTTGTAAGTGCTGTGTATGTTTCCTTGTCGATTAGATTGTTGCGAAGCATTATGTTTAGTGAGCTAGTTAATTCTTTTTGGTATTCTGGAAGGGGATCTGTAGGAAGGCTTTTATAGGTTTCTTTGTCGGCTAGCTGTTTGTTGGCCTCTTTAATGTATTCTTCGATTCCCCAGATCACTGTCGCACCTCTTTTGTCAGCCTGTGTTATGATTATGTCATCTCTATGTGTCAGCGTATCGAGGGATATACGTTCCCCTTCAGTAATATTGTCACGTGGCTGCTTACGTGCTATTGTTTTCTTTATGTCATTTTCTACGGCTAGTTCAAATGTCTTTTATAGTAATGTTTTGTGGGGTGTAGGTGTATATATATATATTGACCACTATTATGTATCTATCTATCTATCTATCTATCTATCTATCTCTCTCTCTCTCTCTCTCTCTCTCTCTCTATATATATATATATATATATATATATATATATATATATATATATATATATATATATATATATAAACAGTGGGAGATGGGCATTTCGAAGTAATGTAATGACCAGCAATCTTGTCTCGCTAGTTTATTTACACTTGAGTGGTGAGTTCGTTCCTCACTGGGTGCTCCATACTTTCCGCATTTTGCTACATTAAGATACGCTTATAAATAGTTGTGGTGTAATGGTTGGCAAGCTTGTCACGCTAGATCATTTAAACTGAATAAAGTTTTAGATACTCACTGGGTGCGCTATATTTCCGTCCTTGAAATTTTCAAGAATGCTTTTCCTTTATTTTTAAAAATTCATTTTAAAACTTTGATATCGAAAATTCAGTGGAGGAGTATATTCTTTTTCTTTTTCGACAGTCTTAAACTTTACGAAGGTCGTACAGTTTCTTTCTTTAAAATATACGCCACTTGAGACAAAAACAAACGATGAAAATTTTGGAAAACAAACGTTAGATTTTTGTTTTTTTCAGCATGTGACAGAACTGGTTTCAAGTTAATTAATCTAAAATGAGAATGAAAAAAACATCTTGTGAATAAATGTAAGTTGTATAAAAATATATACATATAAATCCGGCTATGATGCACAGGTGGGAAAAAAGGAAGCAATGAAAACTGCAATTATATGGATAACTCTAAATGATAAAGAGGACAACGTGAATCCCTGGAACAAGTCAAAATAAGACGTATTATGAAAATTATTGAAGGAAAAAAAAATTAGGAGTTCGGAAAACAGAACGAACAGAAGATAACAGATGTAACAAAAGGTTGATTACTTATAGTCCAATTGATACAACTGTAGTAGTATCAGACGAGACCCAAGAATACTAAATACTAAAGAAGCCAGGTCTAGTATTCACCGTGCGTGAGATGGATATTATGCCTGCTTCATAAATCTTCACGGAATATCCATCTCACGCACGGTGAATACTAGACCTGGCTTCTTTAGTATTTCCTCTTTTCTAGCGAGATTAATGCTCGACAAGCGTACATATAAATTTTAGATCAAAATAGAATTCTTTTCATTTTTCATTCAAAATACTCAAATTTTAGGAATACGTTTTCACAGCGTCGCCCACGTGACGACAACGTGACCATGTTTAAACGGAACGCTGATCATATAAAACATTCAGTTATCTGTTTGGATAAGTCTTGTTCTTATGTCCATCGTCTTTGTCATGTCGAATTACTAATGTTAATTATATTTTATGAATATGTCCTGAAGATGGTTTATTAGACCGAAACGCACGACGTTGATATATTGACATTAAAACAGCATAATTGCATATAAGGATTTTTGTTTGTTTTTCCGTATATTTTCTTCATACTGTCGGATCTATATCCGTATATTTGCACACACACACACACACACACACACACACATACATATATATATATATATATATATATATATATATATATATATATATCTTGCAATGTGTTTATAATTGTCTGTTTGAGTAAAACGGTGGGCTGAAGATTTTTTCGGCCTAAAGAAAATAATTTCTGATTTCTAATTTTTTATCATTTAGACCTATCTTGTGAAGTTGGTCGAACTGAGTATACATATATATATATATATATATATATATATATATATATATATATATATATATATATATAATTACGACAATCAATTGTCTTTCTATGTGTGTGTATATATATATATATATATGCGTGTGTATATATATATATATATATATATATATATATATATATATATATATATATATATATATATATGACGTGTGTCTGTGTGACAGTAGAGTGAGTTTTGATGCTAGTTCTTAGGGTCAGAGGGAGGTCATCTAATATGTGTCCATTATTATATATGGCTTTTTTGACGAAAGCAAATGAACATAAAACAGAGAAAAATTCTAAAATCACAGAGATGGAATTGATCATTTAATCTAGGCACTCATAATAAGCCCCTTTGAAATGGTTTCTATTACGCATCTGTGTTGATCTCTAAGGAAAAGTGAAATAAAGAAATATATATCATTGTTCATTATCCAGGAGGAAAGAATATTTTACAATTTCCAATTATCGTTTATATATATATATTTTTTTTTTATTTAGAATGAATTTTACTATTTTCCTTTGATATTAACACGTATCGCTTATATTATATATACGCAAATGTTTTTAGCCTGTTTTATTTTTTGAGTAAAAATATATTTTTTCTATAAACTTCAAAAGAAAAATAAGGAAGCGGTGGTAACTTTTGCACAAAATAAATCCATTTTTGTTTGCCACTTATTTTTTTAAATATTGCCGTGATACACTTGATAACAAAAAGTTGGCATTTATTAATGCATTTCGACGCTGATTTTAAAAGTCGTCGGACGTAGCTTCAGCTGATGTTAAGTCTTCTCAAACATGCGAATATACTAAATATTCTTAACATTTAAAGACATTTCTTATAAACGAGAACTTTTGAGAGATTTTCAGGGACATTTTAATTAAGAAGAACAATCACATTTGGAATCATTCTCATCTATGATTGCACTAAGGATTGATAATGGGATGGTGTGGGAATTCAGTGAATACACAAAATGGAAACAAGAGAGAAAAGAAATGTTTCTTTTTCTTCTTCGATTTTTCTTCTTCACCTTCTCCTGATCCCCCTTCTCCTCCTCTTCCTCCTTCTCTTCTTCATCTTCTTTTGCTTCTTCGATTTTTCTTCTTCATTTCCTCCTCATCCCCCTTCTCCTCTTCCTCCTCCTCATGCGTCTTCTTCACCCCCTCCTCATCCTCTTTCTCCTCCTCATCCTTCTTCGATTTTTCTTCACCTCCTCCTTATCCCCCTTTCTCCTCATCTTTCTTCTTTTTTCTTCATCGTCTTCTTCTTTTTCGATTTTTCTTTCACCTCCTCCTCATCCCGCTTCTACTCCTCTTCCTCCTCCTCCTCATTCTTCTTCTTCGCTTCCTCCTCATCCCTCTCCTCCTCCTCCTCCTCTCCTCCTCCTCCTCCTCCTCCTCCTCCGCTTCTTCTTATCTTCTTCTTCTCGTCGGTTCCAGACGTGGACAATGGTTGCTATCCACAATTAGCTATCCTTAGTAAGGCCTGTCTTTTCGTTATCGCAGACAACCCTTGTTCTATCATCCATTTACACAAGCTATTTATGTAGGTTACTCTATTTGCTTTGTCGTTGTTATTGCCATATCTCCTGTGGTCATCGTATTCCCCAAATCCTCTTGCCAATTTTTTTTTTTTTATTTTAAGTATAATTGTCGTTTACATATTCAAGACAGATGATTCCTATTCTTCTTATCGAACCGCTACTCCACACCCATCTAGTTTCAAGGTCGTTAAGTATGAATAAATCTTCAAGGTCAAACAAGATGCTCCATAGTGACATAGTTGACAATATTGATAGTTGGTTTCATCGTCGGTAGCATATACACAGGCATAATGACATTTCTGAAGGTTGGCTCAACAGCGACCAATAGCTGTACAGATTCAGACAGGATCAGAAAGGCCAGGCATCACTGGAGCTAGGGACGGAGAGGAATCCTGTTGAGCTGAGAGAGAGCCTGTGTTCCACGATCGCTGCTTCACAGTGTCCGACGATGATTAGGAGCTTTGTTGTTCAGTGGTTCGATGAATGTAGACAGCTTTCCTTGACTTGAGCCTCTTTATCATTAGTTCACAGTCCTGGAATGGATGACAAGGGTCAGTTTTCTAATTCAACATCTCAAGTTGGGAGTGGACTGTCATCATGTTCTATGGGGTGGGAAGTGCCAATAATCAAGTATAAGTCATCTACTTTGGTTTTCTTTAGACATCCAGTGATTGATTTGCAAGAGGCGGGGTCGATATTATTTGCACGTGACGATCTGCTCTACATAGATCGTTCAAACTGTTGTAAATTTCAAAATATGCTGTGTCTGTGTGACAACTCAAATGACGTCAGAACAGTCTTTGCAAACAGTGTAACACTTGACCATCAGTGAAGCCACGTGACGAGAAAGGCGCCCTCCTAACTATCAAGAGCAGATTTGCGCCTGACATGAATAGAGCGTTTACCCTCTACGTGTAAACAGTTGGTTAACCAAGTAAGACTTATGGTATGCAGACGTAAGACAAGCGATAGCAGGAAGATACATAAGCATCTACCTAAGAGGGGTAAAAAAGATTTCTTCCATCCTCAGAAGAAATAGAATCCGCATTCGAAGCAATACCAAGGTTAAACATTTGACGATATTAATAAATTGAATAAAGTATATTTTTTTTAATTATTTTACGGTAGATATAGTTAATTGTTTATCATTTTTTTATTGACATGTGACCAAGTGTTTAGAACGCTCATTTTTCCAACAATGAGAACATGGTTCAAATCTGACAATCGTCAATTTGTCAGGAACGTAACTTCGGCATATGGAGGTGATTCCAGCCTGTGACAGATTTGCAGAGTGCCTGAAAACCCTACCATGTGTTGACCTAAGCCTTGTGAGTGAAATTGGCTAGTCTAGACTATTTGGGAGCCGTCAAGGGTTGTGCTAGCATGAAGTCACATATAATCCTTACGGGTGGTTTGAGCTTTCTGGCCTTTTTTCAGACTGTTTCATACGCCAGATAATGCGATACAAATGCCACTAGAAATTGCATCTAAGAGTCGCTCAGCATAATTTCAGAATACACCACAGCGGAGCTCTATGTGTGCTGAACAAATTCTAATAAACTTGCGCAAGCGTCTATATCAGAGCTGGAAAAGACAACATAGTAGACAGACATACTCGGATACGAAAGGCCAAACATTTTTATATATAACATCAAACACATACACATATTACACACATGTTTATCATTTACTGAAGTTTGATTCTAATACATTCAATATATATATATATATATATATATATATATATATATATATATATATATATATATTCCACTCGAATCTATTATATTCACTTACGTGGTAATATCATTGGGAAAGGTAATAATCCTCTTCTTCTCTCTCCAGCTATGGGTAAATAGCAGGACAGACTGTTTGCTTTAGCCAAGGATGACAACTGATCTAGAAGACGGACAACTCTAAATTCAAAACTGGCGCTGGTGTCTGACTGTCGACTCTTAGGAAGTAAGCTGCTTGATTGACCCTCATACGCCGAATAAAACGGGAGAATCCACCACATACACACACACACACACACGCACACACACACACACACACATACATATATATATATATATATATATATATATATATATATATATATATATATATGTGTGTGTGTGTGTGTGTGTTTATGTGTGTCTGTGTGTGTGTTATTAATAGAAAATTACCCGTAGCCATTTTGGCATGATGCGAGAGTCATTTTAGTTATACATGTGAAGTCTACGCTGCTCTTTATGGTTTCTACAA
The DNA here is from genome assembly GCA_963932145.1 of Acanthosepion lycidas. Lineage (NCBI taxonomy): Eukaryota > Metazoa > Mollusca > Cephalopoda > Sepiida > Sepiidae > Acanthosepion > Acanthosepion lycidas. Next base: position 95,318,161 of record OZ010571.1, on the reverse strand, counting down.
AAAAATCATTTATTATGAATCGCTTACAAAACTTAGCAAGTGCAAGAAGTTAGTGTAATGGACTTTCCATAAACTGATGCCAAAAACCTTCAGTCAAGGATGAAACAAACATCTGTGTGGTTTGAAAACTAAGAAAATCGGAGCTAGTTCTTAAAAGTTTTCAACGTCTGACGGTACTTACTCTTACTATATCTACTCTAACCGTCTCTAGTATAATCATATCTACTGTACTCAATATATTTAGTGGAAAACAAAAGGAAATATATAACAAACATTGCTGGAACGTAAACTGTTTATCCGCAGTATCTAAAGTAAGCAATTGAAACGATGTATAAAAACAGAAGACCTTCTTTCAGTGCAATGACATCGTCTAGTGATTACATTACAAAGCAATGTCGCTGCCTGTGTTGCAATTATAACGAATCAAACAGTCATGCTACTTGGAAAGGAATGTATTCCCCATGCGATGTCGCCTTGTAGACGTTCACGTAGAAAAATCATCTACTTTGCTCAATCACATATGATTTATTTTCTCTCTGGATAAAAATAAATACAAAACCGAAATCATTTTTTTTTATGCAGGAACCCAAAACTTGAAGAGTGAATGACGCTATGAAATTTTACGCAAACACGCCGATATATTTAATATATTTTCTGTTTATATGTTATTTTTATACATATACTCTTTTTTAAATAAATGAGTATTAAATTCATTTACCGGTCTGAATGTTCGAGACATTTCGTAGAAAATATGCGCTCTTCGAGAGGAATAGAATCTGTAACCGTAATGAGAATGCTGTTACCATTCATCCAGGGAGAAGCGTCTAGTTAGCAAAGTCCGAATTACTGTTTATTAAGACACACCTTCAACGATTGTTATCCATCGATCATTTCTGCTCAGGAAACAGATCGTCAATATATATATGTATATATATACATATATATATATATATATATATATATATATATATATATATATATATATATATATAATTATTTATTTAAAAATATGATTTCAACTCGCTACATAAGAGGTCTCATGTTTCAAAACAAGAGCCGAAAACTTCAAAATAATATTTGAATTAACTTGAGTTAAAGTAGGCTCTGTTCCATCTTCAAGCGAAATTTTTTGGGAATGACTTATTTCTGAAATTTACGAGTTTTAATAGTATGGTCAGAATTGAAATCAAAAATTTCCATGGTAACAACAAGGGCGGATTGTTTAGAATCGGCAGGGGTGGGGTGTTAATAATTTGTATCAGTATAGAGTTACTTTCATAGATGCCGGGTCACGGTAAGGTGGGGGTGGCTAAATTTACGACGGAGGAAGTTTTCGCATAGTCTGGCTTGAGCGTCTACGGAGATTTATTTATTTATTTTTATTTTATTCTTTTATTATATCTCTTTATGAAAGGGATTTGTGTATATGAAAAGGCCGTAACGTTTGTCATTTGGAGACTTCATAAAGGGTTATCAATTTTTGTAGGTTATTAAAACTATGTATAAGGGCTATGGATTTTAAAATTTATTTTTTTGTATGCATGTTTTTAGCTAGTTATTCAGAGCGTAAGTTCGGTTGTGTCGGCAGAAAACCGTTAATTCTTGCCGGTTGTTTAATAGGTTTTTTATTGTTTAGAAGCTTAATAATGTGTAGTTTCTCATGGAGGCAAAAAGGGCATGGGTCATCTCAAGTTTTGCAAGTTCTAGTACTGTTAATGATTTTCCATTTTACTTTAGGTGTCCTATTTTTTTCTTTCAGGTGCCAAAAATATTTAGATAGAGAGGTCTGATGTCTAAAGTTTATGTTGTTGAAGGAGCATTTATGCTGCCTCCATCTGGTTTTAAAGGCATTTTTCGTGGACCCAATGTATATCATATTATTGTTAGGGTTCTCCGTGGATGATATAGTGCATTGGTATACCACAGATTTGATGCAGCACTTATTTTCTAATGTGCAGTCTACCGGGTTTCTACAATCGCATAATTTTTCCCTATCATTATCTGATTTAAGTGTAGAGTTATTAAAACTATTCCGGTGAGGGGGTTTGTTCAGGATATTATTATTGTATCTTCTTATTATATCTTCTAGATTTTCAGTGCAGCAATAACTCAATTTTAGTGTGTTCTTATTGAATATATTACTAAGCCTACTTTTGGTGGGGAAGTGTTTATCGATTAGAGCTAAGAACTTCTGTCCTAGTTTAATACTAACCATTTGGTTGAACAGAGGTGTATACCAAATGATGTTTCTTTTCATGTTTTTTTTTTCTCTTGGTTATTGCAATTGTCCCTATATTTAATGTTAGCATTTTTATAACCACTACTTTTTAGGGCAGTGTTGTAGAAGTCATTATGTTGGTGGAATATTACTTTGTTAGCGGAGTTACTGCTAATTCTATTTTCTATTGATGAGGGTATATGTTTAATTGTGGATGGAGGGTGGTTAGACTTCGGGCGTATATATAAGGAGTTAGCATTTGGTTTTCTATAGGGTTGGTACGTGTTGCTCGGTAAGTCTAGGGTTACGTCGAGGAAGTTTACCTTTTTCAATTTAGAAGAGACTGTTATCTTTAAGTTAAGTTTTTTAAATTCACTAAACATAATTTTACGGATCTTCTCTATCTTAAAGCAGGTGGAACTCATCACCACCATGAGCCCGTCATCTCTATACAGTCCGATGTCCTGGATATCAATCTCGTGGTGTGCCGTTAGGTTGTACAATATTAAAAGACCAACCAAGTCAGAAGACTCTGCAGAGTCTAGTGATCCCATTGTGATGTCAAACAGGTCGTTATTGTTTTTTATCCATTGCTCCCCATTATGAATGAGGACGGATTTTTTGCGCTGAGGATAATGTCGGTTTCTTCCTTTGTCAGGTTAGAATATACAGCAGCAAAGTCCAGGGCAGTCGTAAAAAGATCCTTCGAAATTGATGGGTAGTAGTCCACGATATCGAACTGTAGTAAGGTGCAATTTGTTTTATCATCAATATTGTTGAACCAGTTGATGACATCTTTAGTATTGATCCATAATTTTAATTTGAGTTGTTTTTTTATTTGGTAAGTAATTTTTTCCAGGATCCTTTTGCTGATCGTTCCTATATCGGGTCGGGTAGGGTTAATTATCCTAGTGGTCGGGTTTTCCAGAAAGTCAGGCTTATGGTCCTTAAGGGTTACGTAACATTCCTTTTCTGCAAGTTTGCCTACTCTATCGCTAATTTTAAATTTATCAGTTATTTTTTTACTTGCTCTGTTTATGCTGTCAACCATGTTTATGTTGTTGCAAGCTTTTTTATAAGTCCTTGTTAAGTTTTTTTAATTAAGTTTTTGTAGTCATCAACAGCCAATTTGTAGAAGTTACCGGTCTTGTCCGACTTAACTAATATTTTGTCACAATCATAAATGTTTTTCACTATTTGGTCTAGCTGTTTTTCGAAGTGGTTTTTTCCTATTTTGAAAGATGTTGTTGATAAGGTTGAGTAGATCTTTTTCAAATTCGTATAGTTGTTTGTTGAATGGTGCGACTCTTTTACTTTTAAAGCCGTAAACTTCGCGTTCTTTATCGGTTGAGTTATTCCCACGAAAGTAGAAGTATGCCTTCCATCTCATCCTTCTGATTAATTCCTCTGTTTTTTGCAAATGTTTAACGAAATACTTCCGTTTGTTTGTATGTGGAAAGTTTTTCAGAGAAATCCCGAAATTAACTTTTTCCATATTTTTAAAGAAGTTGTTTTTAAAAATAAATAAGATATAATAAAAGAATAAAATAAAAATAAATAAATCTCCGTAGACGCTCAAGCCAGACTATGCGAAAACTTCCTCCGTCGTAAATTTAGCCACCCCCACCTTACCGTGACCCGGCATCTATGAAAGTAACTCTATACTGATACAAATTATTAACACCCCACCCCTGCCGATTCTAAACAATCCGCCCTTGTTGTTACCATGGAAATTTTTGATTTCAATTCTGACCATACTATTAAAACTCGTAAATTTCAGAAATAAGTCATTCCCAAAAAATTTCGCTTGAAGATGGAACAGAGCCTACTTTAACTCAAGTTAATTCAAATATTATTTTGAAGTTTTCGGCTCTTGTTTTGAAACATGAGACCTCTTATGTAGCGAGTTGGAATCATATTTTTAAATAAATAATTATATTTATGCTCTACTTTCGTATCGAGCAATATTTATTTAAAAATAATTACAAAAATACTAAGGAACTTTGGATTATTTACCAAACCAGTTTCTTTCCTATTTTCTACAATATTTTCACATATATATATATATATATATATATATATATATATATATATATATATTAGGTTGGTGCAAAAATAAGGTCGTTTACTCACATATGTTACTATGTGAAAAACGACATTATTTTTGAACCAACCTAATATATATATATATATATATATATATATATATGTATGTATGTATGTGTGTATGAGTCTGTGTGTGTGTGTGTGTGTGTGTGTGTGTGTGTGTGTGTGTGTGTGTGTGTGTGTGTAAATTATTTTCAGCTAAAGTGGATATATAAACGAACAAAATGAATAAAAAAAACTCGAGGGAAAACAGTTCTGAGCCGAAGCGTTCCATCCTCAGAGGAACTTGATAAATTCCCTTCGAGGATTTGCAAAGTGTTTATATAAAAACCAAGGATTTCATTAGTTTATCAAGGCTTCTAATTATAGAAACTTCATGTATATTCATCAGGCGGTTGAAAGGTTAGTCAAAACAAGTGCAGGATACAAAGTGTCACAATTCAAAGTTTCGTAAGACAAAAGTGTGCAACCCAAACCGTAATAATCTGATCACAATTTAAACAAAATTCATTTATTTAAATATATAGCTCTCGAAAAATTCATTCAATCTATAGAGAGAGTTGTGCGAATTCGGAAACAGTCACCATTACTGATAATGTAAAACTCTCGAAATTGGATTGAGTCACTGGTGAGTTTATGTAAAAATAAATCCGTAAATCTCCGCCTTTCTTTCCGCCGGGCGTCGATAGCCTAGGGGTTTGAATCTCAGACTGATGCCAAGTCGGTAAATTTTCGGTCCCGGGTTGAAGCAATCAGATGTCTATCCACATTGATGAGCTGTGAATACAGCTAAACTAGTCTGTCTGTGAATTACCATATATATATATATATATATATATATATATATATATATATATATATATATATATATATAATTATTTATTTTTAAAGAAAAAAAATTTATAACATAAATATGTTATAAAATCACTACAAAAATAGCCATTTTGTTTCAACACCCTCGGTGTCTTATCAAGTGATGACGTTGAATGTAAAATAAATGGTTTTAAAAGTTTCAAATTAATTAATATTCTACGCAAGGGGAAAACGTTGTTACAAAGGCTAGATGGACCAATCAGAACACAAGTACAGGAAAATTCAAAAAGCTCGATAACGAAGTCATGTTATAATATCTATTCAGATGTTTAGTATTAAAAAATAATTTATTCCAACGAATAATTACTAAATTATATGATAAAATTTAATATTAAAATTTAAAACTGCTAATTACAAAATCAAAATTTAACATTTATTCGCTATCAAGTTTACAACTATAAAATTACTGAGGAGAAAAGAAGAAATATATGTTATTCAATTTATTTTTTCATTGAAGTTACTTTAGCTATATTTAATATCCGGTCTTTTTACAATGTATACATTTTAATCCTCATGGTGTGTAAATGGGGTCCTAAACTCACGCGTAAAACAAACGCAGTCAGATTCTAATACATAAGCACCAAGACATATACATACACAAAAAAGGGACAAGACAGAGAACATCTCCACGGTCTGTCATGAAAAAAAAAAAAGGGCGGGGAATGGGAGAAGGTAAACCAACACACACGTACAAACATACATAATTAAAAGTGGATGCACTTTCCATGCACATAGATACATATAAATACATGCACACATATCCACAGACATTGACCCAGACAGTTGGATACCCCAACCGATAAATATTTAAGACAGAAAATGTCATTGCATGAATGTTAACAACCTATTGAAATCTAACTTAAGCGAGTAAATATACAAAGATAAAAATGATTAAAATTAATATTATTTAATATAGGTACCTCCATGAAAATGTAAACAAACAGAGATAGCATGATGAAAAAGACGCCGAACTTGACGAAAACAATTTTTTATCGTCTAATGTTCATATTATTATTAAAGGGGAAAGATCAAAGTATTTTGGGGGTATTTTTTAACATTTTTTAATCGTTCCTAGCACGTCCGAAATTTTCGTTACAAATTTTGTTTTTTTTTGTCACCAAAAATGGACAGATAATCAATCATTTTCAATCATTTTCAATCATTTGTTAAACAGATGAAAATCTGACTTTGATATTCTTTTAAAAATCAATTATCATTTTTTCAAGACTGATTTTAATAAAATCAGAAATTATAATGTTTATTTAAAATATTTTGAACCAAGCTTAACTTAGCTTCTGCGCCGAAAAAATGTAATTTGAAAATAAAACAAAGCAGGTCATAACCTTTCGCCTCGTTGACAGCTGTTGACAGCTGTTGACAGCTATGATTCATGACAATTAGATAACTTACGGGAGGATAATTCTTTCTACGGATGGAAGGAAGTGAAATTATTTAGATTTAAATGAACAAATTATTTACCTCGTTACTTTTAAGAAAAACTTTCAGCGCTCTAATTTTTCATTTTTTTTTTTTTTTGTACTTAGCTTTCATCTTTACGTTTACGATGCTTTATGGAAAATATAAAGAAATTAAAAAATAAGACTGTTAAGAGTGAGATTAAATTTCATAAAGAGGTATCTATTATTTATACGTACCTTATGAATTTTTATCAGAAGTGTACATAAAATACTATAATTTTATGTACATTTATTAAATTTTACTGTTTTATTTGTATTTCCATTTATTTTGTTATTAATTTTGATATTTCATTTATGGAAAAATGACATAACTGAGATTAAAATCAAAATAAGATCATATAAATTAAAGTTTAGCAGTAGTTAAATTTCATATGTTACTGATACTTATAGGTACCCTTCTCAGTTGAATTTGAAAAATCAAATTAACTTCTCCATACGTGTTTCGCAAAAGTAAAGGCCTTAAGAGCGGAGAACAATGCTGAACTCAAATAATGCAACTAAATTGTATCCTGGTTGATCTTCCGTACTTTATAATTAACGCTCTATTATAAGCATAAAAGTTACATTTTTTAATTACGTTGTCTAATCCGATTGGTCCAAACGATACAATTTTCAAAGCGCTAGACAATGGCGGTCTCATCTGGACACAATTGAAAGCTTGGCACTGCTTTTAACTAATTTTATAATATTTTTAAATACTTAATGTAAAAATCTATTATAATTAAAAGAAATAACAAATAATTGTATTAAAAATTCAATTTTCATTGAAAAAATTTTTTGCTTTCAGAAAATATTGTCCATATTCATAAAAACAAATAAAAGCAAATAAAAGCATTTGAAATTAAATAATATATTTGTTTTATTGAGTTTTGTATGTTACAATTCAGAGCTGATTTTCAGGTACGTTGGCCACAATTAAAAAAAAAATACATGATTTGCATTCTTCAAAGCCTTGTGCGTTTAACTATTGCAATCTGTAGGGGGCGGCACGATCTAATTTCTAGAGGTTTTCATAAAATTAGTTATGGGGTGTTAATAAAAATGAAAAAAAAATATTTCTGCCATGACTTTTATAAAAAACAACATATTTATAATAATTTCGATCATCTGTGAATAGTTTCTGAAAGATTCATTAACATCTGACAATTATTTTTATTTTTACAAGATTTTCAAAATTAATGTGTGTAAATACAAAAAAACGCGCTAAAATTATCTATGTTATTTACTACCCCTTGTTGCAACAAAGATAAACAAAGTTTTTAAATCAAAATTTAGAATATTCTAAAAAGATGGAAAAAATTTTGAAAAATAATTAAAAAAAAATTTGGTCTATCCTCTTCATAAAAACATAAGCATTTAGACGATAAAATTTTGTTTTCATAAAGTTTGGCGTCTTTTTCATCAGACTATGCTCTTTTTTTAGCGATTTCGTAGAGGTACCTAATTTAATATATTAAAATAGTGTATGTAAAAAAAAAAAAAACCAAAAAAAACGGACATTAAAGTCAACACCCATCGGTAACTACGATGTCCACCTCATATACATATAAGTATATACACACACACACACACATACACACACATACACACACATATATACGCATACAAACATATATATATATATAAATATATACATACATATACACACATATATACATATACACATACATATACACATACATATACATATATACATACACATACACACATACTCACACATGTACATAAATATACATACATACATACATACATACATACACACCGAAATATATACACATACATACATAAACATATACATACGTATACATTTCCATGGTATCAAGTACACATACACATACATACACATATACATATATGTACCCACAAATATACACACAAATATGTGTACACATACTTACAAATAAATACATATATACACAGCAATACACAAAAATAAACATATATACACACATATATACTAAATCATGTGGCCGTAATGACATACCCAAGTTTCCCTACCTACACGTACACATAAACAATTTCATATATAGTAGGTGTCAACATACATATATACAACTGCAAACCTACATAAGTAAACACACACACACACATATACATATATATACATACACATACATACGAACATATACACACACACATATATATACATATATAAATCTATATATATATATATATACATATATATACACATACATACATGCATACACAAATACATAAATATACATACACATGAATATCTACATAAAAATACTTATCTATAGTAATAAATACATATATATACGTACATACACATAAATGCAACGACATTTGACCAAAAACATATATAAATATACAGACATACATACACATACATAGGCATAGACATACTTCGATATACATGCAAACACAAAAATACACGTATCCTAACATACATATAAAAAAAACAAAAAAAAAACATCCATACCAACATAAATATACGTAAATAAAATTTGGTACACAATATAACAATACACATACAAACATACACACACACACACACACACACACATATATATATATATATATATATATATATATATATATATATATATATACATACATATATATACATACACATACATCTACATATATTCATATATATATATATATATACGTACATATACATATATATATACATATATACCTACACATACATGCACACATACACATACATGCACACATACATACATACATATATACATACATATATATACACACATACACATACATACACATACACCTACACACACATATATATATACACACATACATATATATACACAACTACATAAACATGCAGACACTTACATATATACACACATAAAAAATATATATACATGCATATAAGGATACATACTCACATATATATACACACACATACCCACATCTACAAATACATATACATACTCATATTCACCAATATTTTTAACCTCGTTTCTTCTTCTCCTCCTTTTCACCTTCATACTTTATATATATATATATATATATATATATATATATATATATATATATATATATATATATACACCCACACACATACATATATATATACATATATACACGCATATACACACATATATCTATAAACACACAAACAAATACACACACATAGATATATACATATATATATATATATACAAAACTTAGCAACATATTAATACATTAAAATACAAACATACACATTTCGCAGTACAAACACACATAACTACACATAAATATATACATATATATACATACACATACAGAAAAATGAATAACATTATGTAGTTATACCATACACATTCATATCGTCAGATTGACCATCAGGTAATAAAAGTTATAATCTATTCAACTTACAGCTACGTATCATTATCATTTAAAGTATACGACCCCTATAATAAGTTAAATTTATAACGGTGTTTACAATTAACCGTTAGTTCATTTTATAACATATTTATGTTATAAATTTTTTTTCTTAAAAATAAATAATTATATCTGCTCTACTTTGTATTGAGCACTCCTTTAAGAATAGTAATTGTTGGTTATTGGAATTCATTCCATATACACCAATCATATACTTGTATATATATATATATATATATATATATATATATATATATATATATATATATATATATATATATGATAAAGTTATATGATATAAAGTTAATGGATATAAATTGCGGGAGCTCAATGTAATATCAGTGCAAATGATAATTGGTTCCCAAGTAGGCATTTATGCGGACGACACTACTATTTACTCCTGCCTCAAAAACAAATCTAGTGTCGCCAAGAAAACTAACCTGGCCGTTTGTTTTGAAAAGGACGTCCAATCGGCTGTGAACTGGGGCAGGAATTGGCTGGTTAACTTTAATGCCTCAAAGGCAAAAAACTGTTCTCTATTACTCACCACAGAGAACTATCCCTGCCTCCCATTAGAATGTCTGACTCTGAACTCCACGAGAGCACCTCTTTCCGACTCAAGGTCCTTGATAAAATCCAAATACGGATTTGCAATGTCATTGGCCTTGATCTGGCATCTTGTCTGCAGCCGCTCTCTCACAGACGTGCCGTTGCCTCCCTCTGTGTTTTTTACAAATACTTTCACGGTAAATGTTCCGATTAGCTGCTATCGCTGGTTTCCTGACTTCATGAATTTAAGCGTCCAACTAGGCTGGCATCTTGCTCTCACCCTTTCACTGTAAAAAATGTTAAATATAGCTGTCTCTTCTGCACAAATAGCTTCATGTCTCGCACTTTTCGCCTGTGGAACACACTCCCCGTTTCTTGATTTCCTGATAACTATAACGTCCAGCTATTCGAATGTAACGTCAATCGACGTCTCTAGATGCCCTGTTTTATCCCCTACCTTTCAATCTTTCCTCTATCACTCCGCTTTCTTCTCAGTAACCCCTTGCGAGCCAGTGACTTCCCGCCTTGCTTGGAGTTGAATGCTTAATATATATATATATATATATATGTAATGAAAAACAAACCACTTTAAGGTACCATTACGATAATTTATTTCACCTAAATCCTTTAGATGAAATAAATTATCGTAATGGTACCTTAAAGTGGTTTGTTTTTCATTACATATTAGCTCTGTCTTAACATTGAGCTTTCAGGATTTCATCCTCTTTGGATTTACCAATACGGTTTACCAAGTTCCTTATAACTTAACTATATATATATATATATATATATATATATATGATTAATAATGTATATATATATAATTAATAATATGAATGCATATATATATATATATATATAATTTAATAATATATATGTGTATATATATATATAATTTAATAATATATATATATATATATATATATATATATATATTGTGTATATTTAGATAGCATTTTTCATTAATGCATGTTTCATTAAATAATAGAGAGAAGTACTGAAGTTATTTAAATAGACAAAACTTATCTATATATTAATTAATATATATATATATATATATATATATATATATATATATATATATATATATATATATATAGGCCTTAAATTACAGGGAGGTCTCGCCATGCCACATGTGCAGCTTCTAATTCTTTTTTTATTCTTTTAACATGAACGGACTTGAAATAAGGCAGCTTCTTCCTCGGAACTGTCTCTGTGTGGTACAGACTTCTGAAATGTCGCTTCATCGACCACTGAAATCTTTACGTCTTCAAATCTTGGATCAACTCTTATATATTGTATATATATTCATAATATTCACCTCTTCTTCCACTGTTTGCCCACTTAAAACAATCTCATTCAGTAAAACTTTACCTTCGGTGATCCATTAATATTTGAACCACACTATAAAAAAGAAAATGATATAAGATTTTGTATCAACCTTGAAATATATACACTGACGCAACAAATCCATGGATTTATTTTCTTTCTATGTGACGTGTCCTTTGAGGACATAGGTGATTATGGCTGTCTACCTCCCTCTGGCCCTTGTAGCTCTCAAGACGTTCCTTCCCTCTGCCACCTCCCCCAGACCACGTTCTGCCATTCAATAGCTTAAGGCCATGCGTTGTTTTCCCTTGTTTCTCTTTCCTTTTATTAGACCCGTGAGTATCAGATTCTCCAAGCCCTCCTTCCCCCTTGTATGTCCCAGAAACCTCAGCTGACTTTTCCTGATGAAGCATGTGCCTCCTACTTGTCTGCATCCCTCTCGCAGACCTAATCGTTGCTCACACACTCGGTCCATGAAATCATCAGCATCCTTCTGTAGAACCACATCTACGTTGCCTCAAGTCTCTTCTTCATCCATTGAGGAAATCGCCCAACATTCGCTGCCATAAAGAAGGGCAGATATTTTAACTGCTCAGTATTCTTTTCTTCGTTATCAAAGAAATTCTCGTATCGCAATACACTGCCCAGCTTTTGAAATGCGTTCTTGGCCATACCAACACCCCTACGGATCTCAGTGTCGCATTTACCATAAAGCTCTACGTGACAACATGAAATTAACCAAACCTATATGAATTTTGATTTAGCGGATTGTGTGTTAATTCGCTGATTAAGCTATTGATGGCAAGACTCGTGGATTATCTGTGTTGAAATTGAACATGATTGTTGGTGGTAAACGGGGAGGACATTCCATTTACGTAAATGCTGTTAAAGATATTTGACATTTCTCGGTCTTGTGCGACACTGGACTACAACGAATAGACGATGAAAATTTTTTGCGCACATGGGCCAAGGATGTTCAGGACCACAAGGCAACTAGCTTGAATTGTCTGTGATAAAAGAAAGGCGATACTCGCAATAATCTCGTCCATATTCAGTTGATATTTACGGAGACCATATCAAGCTGGTCAGTTCATCGGTTCAAGGGTTGTTGAAGCAAACACTCACACTGAAACTCCATTTAACACAACGACACTTGACATAGCACATAGCATCGTTTGGCGTGGTTATGTGTGGCGCAAACTATAAGAGGCGATGGACCAAATCCAAATCCAGTGTTTTCTAACTCTTGTTGGAGGAGCCATGTCTTCAGGGGTGTAGCCATACTCACCACGCTTGGCCAATAGCAATGTTGGGGACACATAGTTGATGGTTTTTCTTTTCAATGTTGTCCTTCTCGAAGCATCCACTCCTTGTATTTATCCATAGCTTGGAGAGAAGATATAAATTCATCTTTCCGTAGCGTATTTTCACGCAAGTCAATGTAACCTACTCGACTGGAATTCCCAATTTCTCAATTCTAGCTTCTATCCATTACACCTCGTGGACACTAATTGTCAATAATGCTGTGTAATATGTTGGGCCCGCTGGTCCGGTTAAACACCTCCGTGACCGGTGACCGCTTTCAGCCATGATTCTTGGCCTTTTACAATCAATCAGGAATTTCAACGGCATCTCTCTCCCTCCCTCTCTCTCACTCTTTCTATATACATATATATATATATATATATATATATATATATATATATATATATATATATATATATATAAATATATATATATATATATATATATATATATATATATATATATATATATATATATATATATACACGCACACACACACATATATATATATATATATATATATATAGAGAGAGAGAGAGAGAGAGATAGATAGAGGGGGGAGAGAGATAGGACAAAGACTGTATTCCAAGATTTTCATAAGAATAGAACAATTTGAAAGTGACAGAATTAATGACTTAGTCTTTGTTTTAATTCTACCAATCCTTCATTCGTTCTCAGGATATTGCTGCCACACCTGATCTGGTACTTCTGCTATATGTTTAGTGATTCTTGTTTAAATCCAACAAAGAATATGCAATTTTATTGGCATCTACAGTTTTATGGCATCTCGGCTTATGTTACTTTCCCATCGCCGTAACGTAGCTTACCAGTGTACTTTCTATTAATACTTTAATGGTAAATATTCTGATAACATTTCCTCTGTGGCAACTAGACTTTGTGAACTTAAGCGCAGTACTAGATTTTCGGCAAGGTCTCGTCAATTTACAGTTGAAATGGCTGAAATTAACTTTAATCTGGTTATGTTTTTAGGCTGATATCAAGATTTTTCAAACCATATTTCAATTAATTTAAGTTTTTAAACCACATTTTAATTATTATTTTCTTTATTCATAATTCTATTTCATTATTTTCATTGATATTTCATTTTTTTTAATTTCGTTAATTAATATTACTTACACAGAAAATATAATTTACTTAGTTAAATTTCAATACATTAAGGCCTCAAATGATTTTAACTCACTATTTAACAATTTATGATTTCAAATTTTCAAGTTCAGTTATAAGAGTTGAAATCTCAAGTATCCATGGTTATGTTCATTATTTCACGTGAATGAGCAAAAAATAGTTTTAATATTTGGAAAAAGTCATTTGAGAGTATTGGTTGTTTGATTTATTTAACGGCATACTAGTTTCTTGGGAGCGTTGAAGTAATAAAATACATATTATTTGGCTTTCACAGTTGAATACATGGTAGATGATACTCATCTTTTTTGCTGGAGGTTCTGATATGTGTGTTTCATGTTGTAATATTGTTGAAGTTATATTTTAAGCGAGCTACCACGCTGGCATCTCGGTCTCACCTTTTCACTGTCAAAACAGTTAAATATAACCGTCTCTTCTCAAACAGTTTCTTCTCCCGCACTTCTCGTCTGTGAAACTTCCTTCTGGTTACTTGCTTCCTCGATGATTATACTCTTCAAATATTCAAGTGTAATTTCAATCGGCATCAGACACACTGAGATTGTTTCCCGTCCTTCCCTGTATCTTTTCCTCAAACACGCCTCTTTACTCTTGTTATCAATCCTCTATAACCCCTTGAGTGCTAGTGTGTGTGTGTTTCTTCTAAAATGATATAAACTAACAATGAAGTTTTTTCTTTCTTAAAATGTTAATTCAAGTGAACTATAAAGGTATCATTTGATAATTAACCCATTCAGGTATTAATTTTTTTTACCAGCCGTTTCGGAAATCGAAAGAACTTAACCTTCATTGGCGCCTAATTGAATCTAATTCAGTTAACATTAGAAAAATGATACTCTCTGAAAGAAAAAATTGGCAGAATAGGAAGAGGTCTTTAGCTTCTAAATTCAAGTGATGCGAATATTGTAATAGGATTATATTTATTCGTTTATTTATTAACCCAGCATCTATGACGTTGACACTGTTAGGTTAACTTCCTCAGCTTTCATAATAGGTAAACCCAGCAGTTCTCAGGTCGTATGTCTAGTAATGTCCAGCCAGTGAATTTTTTGTGCATCAACGAGTAGACAATATATGTTATTTTTCCACTGTGTGTGAGTTTGTACGACTCGGTCCAGTTAGAATAATACTTTGGTTCGAGAATTTCTTTACACACCAATTGCGAGTTCAATTCATAGGTCTTCTAGCACAGACTTAGTGGAACAGCGTAGAATTGAAAAGAACAAATCGAGATATCCCGAGACATGGACAGTGGAACGAGAATAATTTACTCCTAGCCAGAGCAGGACAGAGAAGATAAAACAGGCCAGTACACTTTTTGTGGAACATAGCAAACACCAAATGAACAGTATTAAAGACGACAAGACGAAATATCAAAAAAGAGTGAAACAAGTAATATCGTATTTCGATTAAGAAAAGTGTTCGATTCGTAAATGCCTGGAGGCTAGACGGATTAAAAAAAAAAAAAACGGGAAAAATTTGGAGGACTGAAAAGATTCGATTATTACAACATATATGAGGACATTAGTCCAAATGTAAATAAAACAAATTAAAAATGATTGCACCTTAACCAAACACTTTCAATGTATATAGCTATTCTACCGATTTTTATTTCAGAGAGTATCATTTTTCTAATGTAAACTGAATTAGATTGAGTTTGGCGCCAGTGGAAGTTAACATTTTTCGATTGCCGAAACAACTGGTAAAAAATTAGAATAAATTTAATACCTGAATGGGTTAATTATCAATTGATACCTTTATATTTCACTTGAACTGGTATTTTCTGAGGGAAAAGCATCATTGTTAGTATATATCATTTTAAAAGACACACATACACACACACACACACATATATATATATATATATATATATATATATATATATATATATATATATATATATATGTGTCTCTGTTTGTGTTTGTGGGTGTGTGTGTACAAGGACTGAAAATGTAGGTATACACTAAGTATTATTAGGTTGGTGCAGAAATAATGTCGTTTTTTCACATATGTTGCTATGTGAGAAAACGACATTATTTTTGCACCAACCTAATATATTAACATGCTTGTATAACCAATACAATGCATTTTGGGCGCACATTTTGTTTTACATTACTGTATTGCAACTTTTATCTATCTATCTATCTATCTATCTATATATATATATATATATATATATATATATATATATATATATATATAATGATATATATTTATACCTATTATCATGACGTCGGGTCAATCCAAGTGAATGCACAAGACAGTTACTCGTTATTCCCAAAAACCAATTCCAGGTTTGCTTCCACCACGAGAAACGACGCTGTACAAGGTATTTGGCTTCAGAAGGTGACAACGTCCAAAAAGTTTAAATATTGAAGTGACATTTTCTTTTAATGACCCCATACCCAGACGTTTTGATCAAACCTCGTATATATATATATATATATATATATATATATAATATATATATATATATATATTAGGTTGGTGCAAAAATAATGACGTAATAATGTCTTTTTTTTACGTTAAAAATACGTCAAATAACGACATTATTACGTCATTATTTTTGCACCAACCTAATATTTATATATATATATATATATATATATATATATATATATATATATATATTTAAAGATATGTTTAGTGGTACAAAACTTTATAAATGCCATGAATAGACAAAAATGAATTCAGCCATCTATATTCTATCCTTGAAACCTTGTTTGTGTAAACAGAATGATTTTGTATTAGGTCTCTAAGTAATTACCATCTAAACATTTTTTCCCAATAAATTTGTCTATTTTTTTTTTTTAGATAATTCAATTTATTAACCTTGATTTAGCTCTGTTGAGCGAGGTTCAAAACCGATTAGCTTTCCCGTTTTTCAATGTTAATAATAAAATTAATTTTTGTCTATTCATGGCAGTTCATATATATATATATATATACATATATATATATATATATATATATATATATATATATATATATATATATATATATATATATATATATATATATATAAAACAGTGATTTTTTTTCTTATATTTAGCCGAACTCTTTTAGTATCTTTTTCTTTTGTTAGTGGGGATCCAACACTGGTATTAGAAGATCTGCCAGGAATAGTGAAATTTTGTAAGAGCCAAGACCCAGATTTACTATGGGTGATGAAGCCACTCTAGAAATTTACGTTGTAGTGAATTAATCTCTCCTTTTAGACCTATGTATTGAACTCTTAATTGCTTAATTGTCAAGAAATTCTCCAACCAAAGTAGTAATCCAACTGAACCGAGTCGTACAGACTCAAAAATGTGGAAATCTATCCGGTGATTCACAGAAACACTTAATCGTACAGACTGGGTTTCAGTGGTTTGAGTGGAGATGAGTCGATACATATGACCACCTCAGCGTGATGTAACGGGTTGGCTCCCTTGTCTCACGAGAACAATTATGAATTATTAGTGAGTTCACTATTCACTGGGTGCCGGATACTTTCGGCCTTGTGCCACATCTAAGCAAGGCTTAAAAAATCAATATTACTAAACACAGGACCTGAAAACTGCAGGGTTTACCTACAGTGAAAGCGGAACAAAAGTTAACCAAACAGTGGCAACGTTACAGCTGCTGGGTTAATAGATAAATGAATACATACAATGATATTACAGTCTTTGAATCACTTGAAGTTGGAAGCTGATACCCTCCTCCAATTCCACCGATTTCTTTAGGGAGAGAGTCATTTTTCTAATGTAAACTGAATGAAATTCAATAAGGCGTCAATGGATTTATCAGTTCATTGGAGGTATATATATATTTACTTGAAATGATGTATTGATAAGGGAGAATAAAAGTATCGTATTGGGATTGATTATCCTTTTCTAAAAAGGCCAAAAAGTTCTCGTCGGCCAAATAATATATGAATATAGATATTGTATTGCGTTCAGTTACCATGGAAACGGACAAACTATTCACGAGTAGAATTTTCACACTAACAACAACAAAAACACAAAAACCTACCAGAGTAAATAAATATACGTATATATTATAAAGAGATTAACTTCTTTCGATTTCCCAAAAATAGAATTTGCTTCTAACTTACCTTAACAAATAGTAAGAATAAGAATAAATTCTTTCCTGGATGGGTAAAATTATTATATAAATAGATTCATTATATTTCTCTTAATTAAATTCGCATTTTTAGATAGAAAAACACCATAAAATTGGGTGATTTGCCTCACTGTTAGTGTTTATCATTTTAAAAGACACACAAACACAAAAACATACGCATATATACATATATACACATATATATATATATATATATATATATATATATATGTGTGTGTGTGTGTGTGTGCTCGCGCGTACGCGTGTGTGTGTGCGTGTGTGTGTATGTGTGTACAGGAGAGCAAAATTAGGTATACAGTAAGTTTTATACCAGTATTATATTGATAAGCTTTTATAACTAATGCAATATATTTTGTGCGCACGTTTTGTTTTTCATTACTGTATAAGCGCATTTTTTATATCTATCAACCAATCAATCAATCTCTCTATATATATATGTATATATATATATATACATATGAGAAAAGTTTACGGGTGACCTGTTCCGTTCTTCAGGACACTATTTGACATGTTGGGACGACTACATATGCACACAAATGAGGAATGCTGGGAATTTTAGAATTTTTTTTTAATATATCTAGCTGAATTCATTTAGAGCTTTTTCTTTCTTTTTCTCTCTATCACTTTTGTTAGTATGTATCTCACACTGATATTAGCAGATTTGCTAGTGCTGTAGAGTTATTTCACAGGCTTGTATTTGTACGAAGTCGGTCCTAAATAGTTCGACGTACAAAACGTTAGGAACTTGATATATTACGTATTACGCAGAGTAATCTTGTTGTGGTCGCTGACTACTTTCGTATTCGACTAACTGTCGACGACTGTCGTCCGACATCGACAATATTTAGTCACCTCCCCCCCACGAGGGTATCATGTGGCACAAAATATACCCTTTGAACCCGTATAAATGGGTTCAGGGTCGGTTTACCACCCCGAACGAAACCGCCCTTCGACGTAGCCTCTTTCGGGTAACTCCCTGCCCGAAGGCAGAGAGTTGAACCGTTCAGCCGGTCGTCCGACATCGACTGAGGGTATCATGTGGCACAAAGCCGGTTGAACGTGGGATCTCCGAGCCCGTGGGATCTACGAGCCCGTGGGATCTCCGAGCCCGTGGGCTCGGCCAAAAATATACCCTTTGAACCGGTATAAACGGGGCAGGGTCGGTTTACCTCCCCGAACGAGACTCCGCCCTTCGGCGTAACCACGTTCGGGTTCCTCACCGCCCGAAAAGGAGAGAGTTCAACCGATCAGCCGGTCGTCCGACATCGACTAGTATTTAGTCATCCCCCCACGAGGGTATCATGTGGCACAAGGCCGGTTTAACGTGGGATCTCTGAGCCCGTGGGCTAGGCCCAAAATATGCCCATTGAAACCGTATAAACGGGTTCAGGGTCGGTTTACCTCCCCGAAAGAGAATCCGACCTTCGGCGTAGCCTGCTTGGGTCCCTCCCCGTCCGAAGGCATAGAGTTCAACCGTTCAGACGGTCGTCCGACATCGACTAGTATTTAGTCACCCAGCCATGAGGGTATCATGTGGCACAAGGCCGGTTTGACGTGTGATCACCGAGCCCTTGGGCTCGGCCAAAAAAATATACCCTTTGAACCCGTATAAACGGGTTCAGGGTCGGTTCACCTCCCCGAACGAGACTACACCCTTCGGCATAGCCTCGTTCCGGTTCCTCCCCGCCCGAAGGCAGAGAGTTCAACCGTTCAGTCGGTCGTCCGACATCGATTAGTATTTAGTCACCCTCCCACAAGGGTATCATGTGGCACAAGGCCGGTTTAATGTGGGATCTCCGAGACCGTGGGCTCGGCCAAAAATATGCCCTTTGAACCCGTATAAACGGGTTCAGGGTCAGGTTTACCTCCCCGAAAGAGAATCCGCCCTTCGGCGTAGCCTCGTTCGGGTTCCTCCCCGCCCGAAGGCAGAGAGTTCAACCGTTCAGCCGGTCGTCCGACATCGACTGACCGTCGTTTCTCTTACTACTCCTACTTATATTCGGTGGGAGAGTTTATTAACTGTAGAATAGGTGTGTTTCACCATAACAGCCAAGAATTCTGAAATGTGTCTTACAACATGACGCAAATTTACTGTGGATGAATTTGTAATCAAGTCACTGTCTAGACATTTATGCCGTAGTGAATTAATTTGTCATTTGATCAGTGTAGCATTTTTATGTCAAAATTGTGTTCAGTTTCGTTACAGTGGGCAACCAAACGCATCTGGGTCATTATCTTGCGAAATGTCCCTTTTGTCGTCATATAATCACTATTTGCTTAACCGCTATTTTGTTTATAAGTTGAGAATTCGGAACAAGGAAAAAGGCTTTAAGATCTTGCTTCCCCGAGATGAACGTAAACTAAAGCGAGTTATAGAGAAACAACCACTTTTTACCAGTGCTTAGATCCTTGAAAAGGCTGTAATTGTGGGAGTCAAAAAGGACAAAAGGTCTAGAATATTTTGTGAATTGGTATCTGCAAAAAATCTCCAAGGTTACCTCCTCTCACTAAAGGAAATATTTTAAAGTGTCAAAATTGGGTCAGGAAATACATGAAAATTAATTTTTTCTAAATTTTTATTGGACGAATCTCGAGTGACATTTGATGGACCAAAGGATGGATTTTATTAAATTCTCACGTGCCTGTAGTTAAAAGGAGGCAGCAAGTAGGCGATAGTGTTATGATATGGGCTAGAATTGTCGACCAAACAATTATTGGGCCATTCAGAATTTATGAAAAAGTTAAACTGAACAGTTCACTCTTTAATACATGTTTTGTTAAAGCAACATGTCTACAATAGTAATAGTACGAAACCTATTATATTCGTATCAGTAAAAACGGTTCGAAGTTGGATAACACGTTGCTATGCTTATTATGTCCAGAAAAGGTAACATTTGTATACAAGAAAATATATTAAACTTATTTGTTAGTTTTTATGACTATATATATATATATATATATATATATATATATATATATCCTGTCAAAGAACGAATATTTTCTATGAAAATTTCTCGGACATTCAGGCCGGTAAATGTTATTTAATACTGTTTATTATAAACAGAGCATTTACTTAAATACTTGTATCTATAAAAAGAACGTTAAACATAAAAATGTCTTTAATAAATAAATTGTCGGACTTTGTCCATTTCGTAATATATGACATATATATATATATATATATATATATATATATATATATATTATTCGAGTTCACCCCATGAACGCCAGTAAAATACCTGAGATAGTAGGTCTTACTGTGACATTGCTAAGGATCAAGAACTACAAAGAAATTAGGAGTTATGAAGATACCAATTGATATTGCATTTAATTTCTTTGAAGAAATTGGCTGGAATAAATGGAGCCGGAAAGGAGTTCTACAAGCAATACCTATTACCTATCCAAAACAAGACAACAATGATTTCATTTATGTACAATTTTAGGGTTTTCGGCCCATTTTTTTCTTATTTTCTGTATTACTGTAAACATATCGCTACAAGAGAGGGACCGCATATTAAACACGTGAAGGCACCTACTAGCATTCAAATCAACACTGAAACGGTCAAAACAAGACGAGAAATTAACACACGAAAATACCCCCCTACCTGGGAAATGATTAAGAAACTGGCCGAAAGATCTTGAAACAATAGATGACACTGACAGTTTCTGTACTTCCTTACTCGCACTAAACGGGAAAATGAAAGGACGCTGGAAACACTAAATATAAAATTAATAAAGGATGATTGAAAGAAAGCTCACTGCCCAAATATACATTATATATATATATATATATATATATATATATATATATATATATATATATATATATATATATATATATGGAAAGAAATTTCGAATAGACAGCCCGTGACGGTTAATTTCAGTACAAAAATATAACCGGCAGCATTTATTAAATATTCAGGAAATTTCCTCTCGCACTTTAATTTATATTAGGAGAATTCTTAGAAAAAGTTTTTCTTCACAAGAAATTTAAAATAAAATCTTAAAGAAATTACAACCACCCGTTCAAATACAAGCAGCCTGGCAATTTTAAATGTAGACTGGATAGTCTTACTCTCCAAGGTAAATATCACTACAGACCAATAACATTTTTTAATATTTAAATCTTGTAGGGTAGAATATTCAGACCAGTAAATGTAAGTAATACTTTCTAATTAAAAACAGAGCACTTACTTAAATAAATTTATCGATAAAAATGACCTATATATATATATATATATATATATATATATATATATATATATATATAGAGAGAGAGAGAGAGAGGGAGAGAGAGAGAGAGAAAGAAAGAATGTGTGTCTGTGTGTGTGTGATGTAGATGGAAGCAGGCCAGGAAATGTCGTGCTGAGTTTGTTTCATACTTCCTGAGGTCAATCTACTCAATAGATTTGCAGAATCAAACAAAGTCTGAACAATAATTGCTATAATGACAATAATTATGATAAGAAAACAGAAATTAAGAATTTCAAAATTCGTCGTACTGTCTGCATTAATTTATCGAAACAAATCTTGAACCGTTTACTATTTCCTTTAACTCTTTCAAATGAATTGTCTCCATGTTATGCTCACGTTTTACAGCCATTGACATAGAATCCAACATTGTTTTCATTACTTTCTAGATTATATAGGTTTCATCTATCAAAGCTCAA
Organism: Acanthosepion lycidas; assembly: GCA_963932145.1. Taxonomy (NCBI): domain Eukaryota; kingdom Metazoa; phylum Mollusca; class Cephalopoda; order Sepiida; family Sepiidae; genus Acanthosepion; species Acanthosepion lycidas. The sequence goes on along the minus strand of OZ010571.1, from coordinate 95,294,987 downwards.
TAGAACCTGTCTCAGGTGAATCAATAAATTCTGTCAAATCTTTTACATGCCAAGGAAGTGAAATAAATTCTATTGAAAATTCGCAGTGCGAAAGCCTCGGCTGCCTTGAAAAAAATGGATGTAATATGGCGGTTTGATCTACTTTAGAGCCACTGTAGAGGTGGTTTTAATGTATGGTGCCTCTGGTTGGACATTAACTAAAACCCTAGATTATAAGCTTCATGCAACCAACATTTGTAATTTGAGAGCTATATTTAGCATCCATTGGAGACAACATTAAATTAAGTCACAACTGTATAGACCCTTCTCGGATAGTAATACAATCTTACGCAAAAACACAATGCGCTTTGCAGGACATTGCTGGCGAGCTAAAAACAACTTGCGAGTTATCTATTGTTCTGGACACCTAGCCATGGAGGAAGACGGGTTGGTCGTCCCTCAACCAGCTACATTGACCAGATATGTTATTATAGAGAATGTCACTGTAATGGCCCGAACTTGATGAATGGCTGTGATAGTGGGCTTGACGGAGTTATGAAAGTCCTAGCTAGCTTGACCGAATAAAACATTCTCAAGTCTCATCATGGGAATCTATTACAAACACTGACATTATCAATTAACCCATCAGTGTCATGAGTTTTGCTCGCTGGTAGACAATGTGCTAAGGATGAAAGGACAGAAATTTCTTTCTGTTCTTTTCTGTTCGGACGAACCTGTCAGTAGGTAGGCATGGCAACATATTTTACGAGCAGCCTACATGCTTAAGCAAATCATAAAAATGAACTCAAGAGAAGCTGTAATACCGGAAACCGTATTTCCCGCCGGTCGTCAATACTCCTACTGCATCTGAAATGAAAAATGGTGACCCGTGTATGCCTTACTGACTATTGGCAGATCAATTACAGGCATAGAATTCCATTTTAAATCTTCTATGATATATATATATATATATATATATATATATATATATATATATATATATATATATATGGGGACGTGTGTACAGATTTAATAGGCCGGTTGATAAAATTTGGGGAATAACAAAACAATAAAATGATAACAATATTATATTTATTATATATTAGCATTTTGACCAAATTGAATCACAGAGATAATTTTTGTACAAGCATGTGTCCTTTTTTAAGAAGAAGGGGAATTAAAAGTATATATATATATATATATATATATATATATATATATATATATATATATATATATATATATGGGGAAACTCAAGTATAATCGAGAGAATTAGCATGAATAAAAGTCCTGTCTGTGACCTCAGAAATAAATAATTTCGATACATTATATTTGACACTCTGGGACAAAACAGAGAAAAGAAGAAGGAAGAAGAATAGTGAGACAATAAAATTATAAAACAGTGAAATAAACACGTTCTACACATGTGTACCTAAATACAGGTACAGGGGTGCGCACATACACATGAACACGCACGAATTTACGCAAACACACACACGCACGCACACACGCAAAGAAGAACAATCAACCTAATACCTTTAAAAAATACATAAATTATACAATTTAAAAATACATAAATTATTTCTAAATTAATAACAAAATACGAAAGTTCGAAAATCGGCAGAATATTGTTAATATATCCTAACGAGTGGATAGAACGATTACGAAATTTTCAAGTCTGAATCAATGTTGAATATAATGTTAATCAGCTCAGCGACAAATTTTATAGTTGTATTAAGTATATGCGTATAGCATGAAACAGCCTATCGCCTCTAAGTGTTGATTTCAATGTTCACTTATATATATATATATATATATATATATATATATATATATATATACACATTGCTGTGTATAATTATACACATACACACACACATATTTGACTTTCCAACCTGTCTATCTGAACTATATGGGCTTGATGTGTAAATATATATGTATATTAAATGTCTACCACTACTACGCAGAAGTTCCAGGGAATGAAAATGAAACGAACGTCTTGGTATAGGGAGGATTGAGATAAAGAACAAATGTTGAAAAAGCTTCTAGAGGGTAGAAGATAGATGGCGATTGACGATGCATTTAAAATTTTGAAGATTGTAATTATTAAGGAAACAAGTAATCGGAAGCGAGTTCCACATGCAAGAGATGCTAGAGGGCAAATAGAATTGGCGGTTGGCTTTAGCTATTTCAGCAGTAAAAGGGTGGGAAAAAATGCCAATCTAGTAGCACGCTTCAACTCATGTATTCAGGGTACTATGGAAATAATCTCGTCTATTTTTAGTTTATGTGTATACTTTACGTGGGTAGCAAAAATATTGTATTGCAAATAATGTATAGCTATTGGTGTGTGTGTGTGTGTGTGGCCATGTGTATTAACATGAAAGCGTGAAAGAATGGGAATACAACAATTATTGATAGAGTAAATGTTCAATCCATTTTTTGTATTATCTATTCTTTGCAAGACATGGCGCTTTAGATGAAAAAATGAGAAAAGGAAATTTTAAAAATTTGAACCCCGGATTTTGACATAGCTGCATCCCCTTAAAATCAATCCTGTAATAAACGCGTAATTATTTCACTTAGAAGGCAAACCATACTCGTATATTTTCACTTTCCTTCTATACTATTCCTCTCTGTCTTTCTATGCTATTTTCCGTTGGGACGAAGGTCACGGCAGATGGCCAAAAACACGCTTGCCCATGACGAGTAATCATTTGTATTTAGTCGCGCTCAGTGAACAACAAAGCTTTGCCAGCTTTTGCCCGCGAATTACTCGTTTTCTGGGGTTCTCCTTGATCGGCGGCCAACTTCCACAAAATTGTCTAATATCTAATCCGTTTTAGAGCACAACGGAAAATTTATTTAACTTACTCCGACTGGAAATATCTCCTTGGCGCAACTTTTAAGTAATCAAGCACATGTTTTACATTAATAGGCATCGTAACATTTATATTAGCCTTTTCCTTTTAAGAAAACGTTCTCTATACATTAACCGAGTTGCAACGGCGAATTTTATTTGAAATATTTGATATAAAAGGAATTTTTCATAAAAATAGGTTACTAGACTTCAGTATAGTAACTCTTATAGCTCTTTCTGGTTGTTAATTGTGGATCTTTACTAAGTTGTCATTTCAGACATCAACATCTTCACTATGTCATTAATTTCTTTTCGATTTATATGTGCTATCCATTTTAGTTGTTGCTGTTCTTGAAAGTCCTCAAGTGATGTACTTTCTGTCATTTGGTGCAGTTCTTTGTTTGTGACTGTGAAGCGCCAGTCCAAAACTTTCAGAGATAAATGGTTCTCACTGAGAGTTACAGAGTTTATTCGCTCGAAACGATTTTTAACTATTGATCTGAGAATGCGGTTGTATACAGCTGACAGTTTAGATATCTCTGAATGAGTTTGATATCCTTACAAAAGCCTCTATCTGACGACGCTATTAAAAATAGGACGAGAGGTTTTAGCGTAATTATTTCATTTCGTCGCAATTTGTACAATTGGGCCAGACTGTTTCTATTCTATTAACCTTATCCGAAATATTTGGAACTATCTCCAAATTATATTCTTGCTTTTAGCTGATATCTCAAAAGATAAAAATCTGTCGTGTCCCTTTAGGACGTGGGAGACCATGACTCTCAACAACTTCCGGCTATTTCTAGTTTTTGGGGTTTTTTTTTTTGCTGTATATACTAAACCCTGTTCTCTCAACTATATACACAAGATCTTTAGGCATATTATTCACTTCTTTAGCCCGTACCTCTTGCCTTCAGTTTATCATGTCAGGGTTTAATCCCCCAGCTTCTTTTTCCTGCGTATTGACCATCATAAAGACTGAAAAATAAAATTGACAAAGATTAATGTTTAAGGTTGACGGACACGCATGTCTTAATTAGTTTTTTTTTGTTTTGTTTTTTTTTTACGAATTGGTCAAACCCAAACTCAAACATTGTTATGAGTCTACCGATTGAATAGAATTTTATTATAAACAATTGTCTTGTAAATGGAATTTTTAAAGCATTCTGAATGTAAAAATAAAGAAAAAAGTGTGCAAGACAATAAGAAACACTACCTGCCAAAAAAGTGTAGTTTTGTTGAAATCGGTTGAAAAATGTAGAAAATCCGATCCCGTATATAAACAAACACACACACACAGACACACACAAACAACCCGGGTTTTATAATAAGTATAACTCGATATGAGTTATCCCCCTTTCATTAATGCCTCTTAATCGTGTTTTCAAATTGATTTCGTGCAAAAACAATTGTGTTTTTTTTACAATTTTTGCTGCTGTCAGAACCACCGCAAGGTAATTTTACGTAGTCCTGTGAAGTTTTGTTGAAATCGGTTGAAAAATGTAGGAAATCCGATCCAATATATAAACGTACAGACACACACACACACACACACAACCTGGGTTTTATAATAAGTATGATTAAGATGTCAGTTGGTTGCGATTCTTGGTGGATTCGTCGCGCTTACTCTTAATGGGGGGCTGGAATGGCGTCCTATACCCCAAACTGAATAGCGGTTGGAGATCTAACGAAAAAGTCGGATGATCGTAGCCTGATCGATCTGATCGGCGAGTTTTGTCTCGTCGATAGATACCGAGTCGATCACCCAAAAGGGGAGATGTGGACGTGGGTTCATAAGTGGCCGTCTATCCGGGTAGCCAGCTACTTGCTTAGATTATTCATCAGAAGGGTCGCTCTAGATCGGCTAGATTGTTACATGTTTGACTGGTTAGGCTATTCGGACAACAGACTTGTCTGTGCCCAGATGGCGTTAAATGCTAGGTCTAGAATGACTGGACACTGTAAGTCCAATATATTCTTAAAGGACAGACGGCACTTCCAGAAACATCTGATTAGACTAGTGCAGCGGGACCTAGTGGGGGGGCGGTTATCCAGAATATGTGGTGGGAGCGGCTTAAGGATAGCATTAGGTCTTTCACCGCCGAATACAGCCAACGACTCGCCCTAGATAAGGGTAAGAAGGTGAAAACTTTCAAGGATAATATGGCCCGGGCGGAGGCTGGAATGGGTAGCTAGGAAAGCAGAGTCAGGTAGTTAGACATGGTATAAACAAGAAGTCTGGAGAAACCGCGATGATGGGCGCAGAAATGCGTAAGGAAGAGATACGTCAATGTTCCGATCGATACATTCGTGGGGTCGATACCAGGATAGGCGTACTCTGAAGTCGACCAGCGATATGTGTGAGTCGTTTCGGTGGCATTTCGAGGGCCGGTTTTCCAAGGAACCTGGTCTCTGTGGCGAAGAGTTTCGCAGCTATTTGACTGACTTTCCTCGGCTTTCGTCGACTAAAGTGGTCAGCTGCGTGGATGGTATCACAGCGGGCGCAGTTCACTTGGCATTGAAGATGGTCGGCATTGGCATGTTGCCGGGACTTGATGATCTTCCCTACAAACTGTACATGAGGATGTCGCACATTTTTGTGCGATATTGATGTTCCAGCAGGGGGCCATCCCGATCGGATATCCAGTGGTGTGATCACGCTTTTTAGAAAGGGCAAGGATCATGGGAAAGATTTAAATGGCTATAGGCCCATAATTCTGCTAAAAACAGAGTTAAAGATTTGGGACAATATCTTTAAAGAACGTTTGCAGCCGGATGCCTAATTTCTGTTGGGACCCAGGGAGACTTGAGCTGTGAGAGGACAAACATTTCAGAGCAACCTGCAACCTGCATCTGTTCCGCACGATCATAGAGGGAATAGAAGACGACGAAGAAGAAACCGCATTGATCAATGTGGATCAGTCCAAGGCGTTCCATAGGGATGACCATCAGTACGTGGCTACTGTCCTGCATTGCACCGCATTCAAACCCGACTTCTGATAGTGTATCAGCCTCCTCTATCGTCGTCCCAGTGTTGTGGCGCAGGAGAACGGGAAGACATCTCGCGCATTTGCACAGATGCGGTCGGTTCGTCAGGATTGCCCCTATTTTATGCTTTGGTGTTGAAGCCCACCCTTTACCGGTTGAGTGCAGACGGCACTTTAACGGTACTAGAAGGTCACTGGGGCGAGGATTAACCGTAACAAGTCTTCAAGCTTGCATTTATGTGCCTGATCGATCTTCCAACGCCCTTTGGTTAGAGGAACACGTCTGTCCGCATTCTCAGAGTGTGTTTCGGGCCCGGACACCAGCCGCAGAAAAACTGGTATGAAATAATGGCAAAGGTCGACGCGTCGGTCGAGATTTGGCGCCGAAAGCGGTGGTCCTTGACGGTTAAGGGTGAGAGGTGTTCCACTTGTTTCTACTCATCCTGTAAAAGCTGGCTGTGCTTCCTCTTTGTTATGAACGTAATTAGGCGATCGGGCGCTTACTGGCCTCCTTCTGATGTGCTAGTCGCAAGCATCATATCGACAGAGGTGTCTGTTCCCAACCTCCGTGTCATGGGAGGCTGAGAATGACACACTTGGCGAATCACCGACACGACTCGATGTTGGCTTTCCTGTGACCTGCGCTTATAGAGGATTCGATCTTTTCGAGGAGTGTGAGTTCCGCATTCCATTGCCTTACCATCACTTCTCTGGATTCCAGGGCTGAGCGCATTCGTAATCACCAAGATCAGTCGGATTTCCTCCTCAAGTGTCCATCTGCCTTGGTCCCTTCGTCCACAGACCTTTCACAGCCTAGGAGACAATTATATCGGGAATTAGTGGAGGGGTCGCAAAGGGCTCATTGGCGGCTGGCTTGTCGGCGACCGAGTCATGCTCTTTCGGTTCTTGGGCGCCAACAATGGATTACGTCAGCCACCCTGAGTTTTCGCTTACCTGGTGGGTTTTTTTCTGGAACAAGCTTTCTCTCAATGACGTAGACTTCAGATGAGGCGGTTCGGATTGGCCCGACTGTCATCGGTATGAACCTGGTTTAGTGGAAACGGCTGCACACACCTTGTACCATTGTCCTCTGGTTCACCCTTTCTAGGACTTGCATCGATCCCAAGCATTTCATGTCCATTGCTCGCGCATACGCGTGTGATAATCTGTTTCCCCCGTACTCTGGGGAGAAACAGATCGTGTTTCTCACGTTGCTAGCCGTGGCAAGAATGGTGATATGGACGTCGCGACTGGAAGGAAACTTGCGATACAAACGCTATTCTCTGTTTTGATTCTTCCGGCATCAGCTCAAGATGAAGATCAGACCGGATAGAATGCGTTTGTTGCTGAAAGATTTCGAAAGAGGGTGTGTAAATTTGCAAGCATAGTGCGTGCGAATGGGGCAAGCCTTGATTTTCTTTTTTAAGTCCCCTTTGAAGTAACGGGGCAGTTACGTGCGAAATTTCCACTCGTTAACATATTCTTTGTTTACCTAGTTAAGGGTGAGTAAATGTTCCTGGCCTGTTTCCAGTTCTCTCTTTTGTTATGATCCATGTCGAGATACCCAATCTCTTCACTTTCTTTTTTTTCCCTTTTTTCATCTCGATTGCGCCACCATTTATTTTTTCCCACGTCACATTTATTTTTGATACCTTCCCTCTTCGTTAGTGAGTGTGCTTCTTGATGCTTTCCAAAGGCGAAATACAGCGGTCACTCTTATTATATTTATTGGGTAGTTGGGTCTTACTAACATCTGTTTTGTTAAATTTGAAGGCTTTCTTTGTTTTAGTTTTCTGGGTTCATTACGCCGCAGTTTACATATTTTTGTAAGAAAAAGAAAAGACGAAAAAAGAGACATTTGAATTGTTTGGAGATAATTAATCGTTTTTTATCATGGCTTTGTTTTTGTAGGTTCTCTGAGAATTTCTGGTATTACGGTATATATTATATTGAATGATGGCGGATTAGTTTTTGTGGTGAATGAGCAAATTGTAAACAATGCATGGGTCGTGAATTTGATTAGTTAGGTCTAGTATAGAAGTGCTGAGCATCCTCACCCGGTTTCTCCATTGGCCTTGTGCCCCAATTGTTTCAAATGAACTAATAAATAATTATGTTGAAACATGAGTAAGGTGAAGGATCAAACAAATGCTTAAAATCAGAAAATAACAAAGTTAGAGTATGAGAAAATGTCCACATTGGAGATATAAAAGGGACTTTGCAGAGTCCATTGATTGATAAATAAGGTTGTTGAAAATATAATTAAGTTGAGAACTCGAAGCAAAGAAAAAGGCTTTAAGAACTAGTTTCCACGAGATGAACGTAGCGAAACATCTACTTTTGACTATAGCTCAGATCTTTGAAAATGCTGAAACTGAGGGAGTCAAGAAGGACAAAAGATGTACAATATGTTATAGCTATCCATTACTGTTTTTTTTTTTCTTTTTGAGTTTCAAACGTGAAAAGTTATCCATTTTCTTCTAAGTTGGAGTGAAGCGCGCATTAAAGCGTGAATAATGTTATTTTTTATTGGCATTATTACAGTATTCGAAGGTAATTCTATTCAGTGTCAGTTTCAATTTTTTAATGTAGATTGTTTCGAGGATCTGTAGTTATAATTTGTTATTAAAACAATTTGCCAAAAGAAAATAAATCAGTAATGGATAGGTACACATAGTTTTTGCCTTACCAGTTGCACCTCTGATGATGATCTCAGAAAGAGATAGAAAGTAATTGGGAAATCGAAGTGGTTTTCGCTGTTACAGTGCATTTCTTGCATCATTTGATTGTAATACATGCGTAAATATTCAATATTATGCTAAAAATAAGCAGACTTAATGCTGTAATTTATTTAATCAGATATTCCTAAAACAGAATTTACTGCCTAAATAGACAAATTTGCATATATATATATATATATATATATATATATATATATATATATATATATATATATATATATATATATATGTATGTATGTATGTATGTATATATGTATGTATATAATTGTAAAGGATTTTTGTTAGAATGTTGTCAGTTTGTATTGTGTTTGTATGCAAAGCCATCTCTGTGTTTGTATTGTTAGCGACAGCCGGAATAACTTATACTGGAAAAAAATAATAATGTAAGCAAACTAATTTTCTTCAGCTATATAAGTCGGGATAAAAAGGTACGAATAACCTGGATTGTGTCAAACGACAACGTAGATGAAAAAAAAAAAGAAAGAAGACGACATTCAAATCTCGTTTCCATAAACAACAATGAGCACCTTTTACTTAAAAGGTAAGTATCAAATAAACCTTTTCTCTGAGCGATACTTTTGCGTGACGAAGGCCGGCTTTGATGTCTGTCTGCTTGCTCATCGATTATGTTGTATTTTATACGTTTTTTTTTTTCATTGAACTCTAACCAATAGTCAATTCGGTTTTTTATTCCGAAAAATTTGTAGTCAGAAAGTAACAAAGCTAAGTGGTTTCACAGACGGAAAAAAAATAAATTCATGCTTGTTCGTATTTTTCAAAATGTCTATACGAACTTTAAATAATGGCTTGGGCAGTTTTAGTTAATTATATGAATTTAACGTATGTTGATACTTTTTATGGCGAAAAATTAATTATTTTTGTCAAAGGGACGTTGATTAGATCATGGCAGATTTGACTGAGTGAAACAGTCCTACCGCGAGTCATTCAATCACAAGGATGATATAATCTATACCGGGAAACCCCTATTTTGATATGTTTAAATGCTTTTTTTCTAATTTAGCACAAAGTTATACATTTCGTTTTGAAAATTTTCTGCTAACATTTACTCTGCAATCAAGACGCTGCCTATCAGGCTTTACCTCGCCCGACAAAAGACTACAATCTTCCCATCGAGATTTACCTCGTCTGACAAAAGACTACAATCTTCCCATCGAGATTGACCTCGTCTGACAAAAGACTACAATCTTCCCATCACGATTTATCTCGACTGAAAAAAGACTAAAATTTTTCTATCGTGATTTACCTCGTCTGACAAAAGACTACAATCTTCCCATCGACATTTACCTCGTACGATAAAATGCTACAATCTTCCCATCAAGCTTACCTCGTCCGACGAAAGACTCCAAACTTCTCATCAAGCTTTACTTCGCCCTACAAAAGCCTACAATATTCCCATCAATCTTTACCTCGTCCGACAAAAGATTAAATGTGATTGCAATACCTCATATTCCAGAGCACTTAACTATACAAATTCTTATCTGTTACATCGCAGATTCAATGAGATCATAAGACGAAAACTAATGATTCCAGTTCGACATTACTGCAAGACCATATTCATGAAATTAAACATCTACATTATTTTGTAAATCATGTGGATAGATTTAGAAAACAACTCGCAACAAGCCTCGATGACTTTTCTGTAGACAACGAACATTTGATAAATAGCCTCACAATTATTATATTCAGTTTAAATTAATATTTGAATATCTATTTTCTTAATTTTTAAAATAATTCTTGTGATTTTACACATTTTAATATGACATAAAGTATAATAGTGATGGCAATATTTTTTCTTAGATATTTCTGAAGATGTACTCAGTCAACCGGCTGTTCTTAGCAAAAGAATTAAACTTAACGGATTAGACAGCGTTTGGCCATACGTGTTATTTCTAGTTTGAAAACCTACAAATTTAAAATACAATGCAATGTATCTTATTCATTTAGTTGTCAAATATACCTGGCTTCTTTGGCCTTTGCTGGGAGCATCAATAGCTATTTCTGACCTTTAATTAAATTACTTGTAGTCTAGGAAGTTACTTTACCTGCAAATAATACATTACTGTGATTGTTAGTTCTTCCGCTTTCATTGGAGTCATCGGGGCGTTCCCTTGACTTGGGCCGTCGGGCATTTTGCCTGCCAATAGATGCCATATACAATATGGCGTTTTTGTTTTGTTAGTTTCCTCATGTAATTAGTTGGAAAAGATTACCTGGTTCTCCCAGTCGTTACTACAGGCATCAAGGCGTGTCCCTAACAATGATGTTTTCATTACAATATCCGGATTAGCTATTGAGAATAGATACCCTGTCACATGGTGAGAGCTCTTTTGGAATTCCTCGATGTCTAGGCGATGTGTTGAATTAAAACGAAATACTATAAAATAAAACTAGACAAAGAAGCAATGATACACCAACGGCCCATCTAACAAAATGATGTAGCTACAACATATTCGGGAACGTTACACTGAAGTAGCGAAAAGATTTTGTAGACTGCCCACAACGTTTCCGCAGTGTTACCCTGAAACAAAGCCTTGTTACGATTCATTAACAGAAAATGGATAATTGCCGAAAGAGATTAAAATTTGCATCTATCATCTAAATTAGTGATGCATAATTAAAAAAAAATATAACAGGACAAATGTTACACATTCTATACATATTGGTAATTGAGGCAAATTGGTGTCAAATGTGTCAACATTACCATGAATGGGAATTCCTTGGAAGAAGTACCCAGTTTTAAATACATAGAAGCAATCGTGTCTAAATATGTTAGCTGTAACTCGGAAATCCGCACACGGGTTGCCGCAGCCATGGCAACGATGGCCAAATTTACAAGAATATGGAGGAGAAAATGGCGTGGTTTGGACACATTGCAAGGCACAAGAGCGTGTGCAAGACCATCAAGCAAGGCATCGTTGAAGGTGGACCTAGGAGGGGACACCAACGTAAAAACTGGTTGGACACGGTCAAAAAATGACCAGAATTTCTAATGGCTACTGTTAACAGGCCGTTGTGGAAAAGGGTTAGTGTGGCTTCTGCATTCGGATCCGCCTTACGATTACAAAAGTCAAATGTATGATGATGATAATTGTTAGACATTTTGACAGTCGTCTTCGAGTATAGAATCCAGAGGTTAGCAGTGAATATTTCGGAGACAGTAGGAAACCGTAGTTCAGGTTAGCAGTGGATATCGCAGCAAAGTAGCAGAGCGTAGTACTTCATTCTATCATCTTCGCCTGGTCAAGTTGGCACTGGTCATCCGGGTAGGGTAAACAAAAATGGCCGCATTTATACACGACGGATAGAATGTTCTGCGGCTTCTGACTGGTTAACCTTCTATTGCTAGACTATAAAGTGAGTCAAGGCATTTAAACTAACTCACTAGTTAGAGTATATACACAAAAAACTGCAACAATGATGATGTTTCTAGTGTGATTTTCTGTGAGCGGAATGTTCTTACCTATATCACTTTTCAAAGTTACTACAACTTTGGCGATGAGCATTTAGATTAGGGAGCAGGTAAATAGTTGGTTGTAACATTACAGTAAGCTTCACCACAACCTTACATATCCCTCAACCAAAATATGACATATCCGCATATTTTCCGCGCAAGCTGGGAAGATGCATTTACTTCTAAAGAATGACAACGTCCTAAATATAACAAAAAAAGAAATTACCAGTAAGTAAAAAAAGCACTAAATTATGCGTGTTTGAACGATAATTTTCTAGACAGAGCATTAAGCAAACTACAGAATTATTCAGAAATAACGAATTCTTGGCATAAGAAAATCCCAATGGCGCACAACAGGCAGAAAGTGAACACGACAGACAGATGTTCCACGGGGTAATAAATAATTCCAATGATTTATAGAAGAACAAATGACGGCTTTATCTGATTCGAAAGAAAACAGATCTGTGCCAACAGTTAACCTTATCACCTGAGTCATACTTACATTTGCTACCATTTCTTCCTCACAATAAAATATATTAATGTCTTTTGTAAACCGCTTAGCACAAATATATTGGTCTTTAAATTGGTTTTTATATTAGAACAATTAGGAACAAAATGATGTATTTCCCTTTTCTATAACAGATTTTATTTTTGTTTTTAGGAAATTAATTATCAAATAAGCCAAAGCTAGAGAAAGATCCTACAAAGAAGATGTATATACTCAACGACGATGCTGGAAAAATGAAAAGGAATATGTGATGAGACATGATCGCCTGCGTCTCAGTAGGGGGAGCATAGCATAAAATAGAAATATGACTATGCTGGATTTATATGTTATTGAAAATTAAGCCTTGTGAAAACAATAATGTAGTTCTAGAGAAGCATATTAAGAATATCATGGAATGAACATATAATCAATAACGAAGATTTAGAGAAAATGGAAACAAAAAGGACACTTATATTTAATATCAGAAAAGAAAGAGACAATTTAAAATTCTTGCGAGGATAATGAGGAAAGAAGGATTGACAAATTCGACACTCAGTGGGCATATCGAAGGCAGGAAGGACAGAGAAAAACAGTGCATAACCTGCCTAATGAGCGTGTGAAAATGGATGGCAGAACATGGTTTGGGAGAGATAGAAAAAGATAAATTTTATAAATGGATTCAAGGGACAAGAAATTGTGTAGAGCCATGGTTGCCCATAAAACAAAGACGAAGAATACATCTAACGCGATGCTTGTAAAGAAAGAAGAAATATGTTTATTTTCTCCAAACTCCTGAGCCCACTATAGGCATTAGTTATCCGTGATATATATATATATATATATATATATATATATATATATATATATATATATATATATATAATGCTTTAACACAACGGAAGATATCCCTGGAATAATCTAGGGAAATAAATTCGCCTAATTAGCTATATAGGAAAACATTTTTACATACAATATCGATATATATATATATATATATATATATATATATATATATATATATATGTGTGTGTGTGTGTGTGTGTGTGTGTGTGTGTGTCACTACAGAGAGTAATTTAACTCATATTAAAAATAAACATTAAGTGAATGAGGGGAATGATTAAATGTCTTAGGTTCCTATTTAGGTGGCTTGGGAAATACTTCCGTTAACCGGATCGCAACTCACACACGCAACTCCATCGGGAACTCATCAGCAACTGACTATCCTCACGAGCACGCTGTCACTTGACTTTCATCGTCCCTCTAAGACAACTGACAAAAGTAAGATAATTTCCTTCTCAATCCCTGCCCCTTTATTTGGCCTCGTGTGTCTTCATTGTTTAAATTCAGTTTTGATTATACAGTTGCTTATTTATTATTAGCAAAAAGGACAACAATAGGATAATTATTTTCAAGATGTTTCTGCTATTATCTCTAATCTGGATCTCTACAAAGAATGTGGATCTGTTGATAACCATGGAATAGTGCTTAAGACGTGCGCTCTGGAAGAGGCTACTGTTTTCTCTAAATAAATATAAATGTCACAAATGTCTCGCCACATCTTGATTTACTATTTGTTGGAAAACCTTATCAGTTGTTCCAGTTTTTATGAACACAGATGAATCGTCCAACTCTCCAAACTATTGGCCTTCTGCATCTTTTTAGCAAAGTACTAGAGGCCCTAATCGATACATCTCACACCGCAGGACCTTCATTCAGACAATCAATCTGGCTTTTGTTCATCTAGGTTAACTTAGTATTTATTTACAGACATAGTGGAAAGTGTCTATCAAGCGTTAGATAAGAATTGTGAAGCTCGGGTTATTGCTTTGGATATCTCCAAAGCGTTCGGCTGGGTTTGGCATACAGCTCTCTATCACAAGTTGGAAAGTTACGGTGACTGCTGACAAAATTTTGAACTGATTAAGTCCTCCTGATTAATTATTCTATAGTAGTTCCTAAATGATGTTGCTGTTTTCTAATTCTTCCACACTCAGTAACCCTTGTGTCTTGCTGGCTTTACTGCTTTGCCTGAGGTTAACTCAATTTAAAAAAATGGCTAATATTCTGGCAGCCGAACATAATTTATTGAAAGCATTTCACGTTCATCTGATTTTTAAAAAGGCCTGCATACACAAAACACAGCCCCCCTTTGAATTCAAGATAATAGTGTTTCAACATTTCTTCATTAAGATAAAATGACTAATCTGCTTTCTAACGCACTTACGGTTATACAATTCGCATTCTCTACAAAATCCAATCGATCATACGTGCTCACGAAACGTATCTTAACGTAAACAATGACAACATATAATGAATTGGTCTGTAGATTTTTAATTTCAGTAGCTAAAAATAACTTGTACAAATCTGTGCAAAAAGCGGATCACGGAGCTTATTCAGCTTCATACATATTTTCAGAAAACACCAACTTCTGATTGGTCATCGACCTCGTTCTTGACCTAACTAAAAAAAAAATTCCGCCCAAAATCTGTCAATGCCTTTCCAGCCTACCACGTGATTATGTTGATTATAAATACCAGACACAGTCACTCTCTCTCTCATTCTCTCTCTGTCTCTCTCTCTGTCTCTGTCTCTGCCTCTGTCTCTCTCTCTCTCTATTTCATTCGATTACGAAAAATGTAGCACTTGCTGTCGGACGCCATGAAAACATATTAACATACGTACGCACATATATACGTATGGAACTGTTCAATCATCAAAACGACCATTACAAACTAACATATTACTAATAGTAAACTACAATCAATGGAAACTTAATTCCAAACATTACGGAACATTCACTCATTCAAATCTTCTAAAGCTAAAAGTTTACTCGACATATTCTCAGCTTTATAGAATTCTTTCTGCTCTCTCAAAGTTAATATTTTGACCGGCAAATTCATTCAACCTTTTATGAGCCATGATAAAAAAAAGTATTCCATTAGTTCAAACTTTAAATCCAGTCAAAAAAGGAAGTAACCTATTTGCTTGTACATAATTATAAAAATATAAATATAAATCTTGTTTTTTCTAAAACCGTGTTTGAGTTTCTTCTTGTTTCTCGTGTTGCTTTTGCGTTTGTTTACACATTCGTAAAGTAATAAATGTACGGGTTGATTTGTGCCGTCAATACCGCTACAAGTCTGACAATTATTTGATATATTTTCTGTTTATACGTTAGGGTACGTTTCTTAAGTAGATATGACCGGTCTTACATTAAACCTGATGGATTCAAGTTCTATTGTACAACATTTAAATGAACATTCCTGTCCACATTCGCGTTTTAGAGAAATCTTAATTGACAATTCAAGTATACACCACCATGAAAATAAACAAAAACTTCAAATGCTGGAAGTGTTCTATATATAAAAAAATGCAGCCAACACTAAATAAGATTAATTATGAGTACAGCAACAATGTTTTAAAATACCTATAAAAGCAATGATAATCAAATTGTAAAAATAAATAAATAATTAAAACATTAATAATAATAATAAAATGAATTAAGTTACCTCCCTTACGTATTCTTAACGGTTAATTTTTAAATTGACAATAACAGACCGCGTTTCATGTGTATTTAAAACATCCACAAATATCAATTGCATTAATTTTTTGTTTTATCAATTCACCGCTGAAGATGATCTTGGATTATATTACGGCGTATTTCTTAATAACAACAATAAGATATTGTTTCGTAAATTTGAGAGGATTAAAATAAAAATATGGCTAAAAAAATCCGTGCTTAAGTAATCCAAGTAGATCCAATTAGTATAAAATATTAAAACAGATACACAAACGAGAGCTCAATATAATTTTTATTATAGAGAATATAATTGATCCAAACAATTTACCTCATACAGATGAGCATTTCTTGTATGGAAAAGTAGTTTTTCACTGGCCTTATCAATGCAAATGCATTTACTAAAATAAATAAAATCTCACGTTTCTTCACAGGAAACTTGAAAGGTAAAGGAAGAAAAGAAGGAAAAAGAAAAAGGAAAGAATAAAAGGAGAGGGAGTAAGAATTGGCCTAGAATAGAGGATGGAGTTATATAGATACAGAGAAGTAAGAGACTTAAGGTGCTTGTGGTGTAGTCGGGTACCGATAAAAGCGACAGTTGAAAAGGAACTGACATAAATGTAACCTATCAACACGTGTACAAGGAAGAAGAATGACAAAAAAGGCCAAAGGAAAAAAACTGCTTTCCCGTGGACGAAATGATCATCAGCATCACTTAAAGTGTTTGGATCTCATTAATTGTAATTCACACGCACACACTTTTTCTTGGTTTGCTTGGCTAAATTTGCCTAACAGTTATCATTCTGAGGCAGTCCTCAACACAGTATCATACTCATATCTAATGCTGTTAAGTAATTAAACACCGTATGCATTCTAGTTATTTTAACATCATATCGCTATATAATTTGAATAAATACGTTGAAAAATCTCTTATTTAACATCTTTATCTCTGTGCACACACTGAACACATGCTCTATCATTGTACAGACTGATTGTTCCCAGTTTAAAATTCATACTCCAGTAAGTAGTGTTTTTGTTGTTTTTTTCCACTTTATTTCATATGCACGGGATAATTAAAGTTCGCGTTATTCTCATCTAAGAATATATTTCTTGTATCATCATTTTTTTTCTTTTCTTTTTTTTTTTTTTTTATTTGGTTTTCTTCAGTTTCAGTTTGCGTTTAACTTGATGGTTGAACAAACAAAAATTGCCAATAGGTATCCGTCAACGATTTTCTTTGATTTTTTCTTTTTCTATATGACCTATGATTCCTAAGGAATTCAATGCTTCATTGCACATTGAATTGAAAGTATTTCCAGTTGAGCGTTTTTCATTTCTTGCCGATAGCGCAATTACCATTACATGTAACACTTGTAAACCGTGTGTAAGTTGCAATCACTTTGCTTGATATACTACTGAAGTTCGATGTGAATTTATGAATGAAACCATGGTTATTTTCTTCTATGAGCTGTGTCCGTTTACTACGTTGGCGATCATTGCTCTCAACAATTTCCTGTTCTTTAAAGCGCTTACTAGTTTTTGTTATCTTCCTTAAAACCTGTGTCGAAAATCCTTTACACAGACTCATTAGTGACGTTATGCGCTGTTTTCCTCTGTCTCTTTTCAATATTTCTTTTGATAATGTAATTGAAGTTTTTAAGAATGTGTATTTAGTGAAAATTTATCGGTTTCACAGTTCTATGATTTTCAAAAGTTAAATTGAAATGGAGAGATAGATATCGCATGAGAGACACATCATAGCATATCCACATGTCTCTCCAACTCAGATTAACTTTTGAAAACCATAAAAATCAGAAACTGGTAAAGAAACTCTAAATAAATCTACTTAAAGACATCAGTTAGATTTTAAACTTCTTTTTCTTATATTTTTACCTGTATGGGATATATAAAAAATACGTCACTATATATATATATATATATATATATATATATATATATATATATATATATATATATATATATATATATGATAGAAATTAAGGAGGATTACCGAGAATTGAACTAACAGGCCTCAGTGACAAAGTGGTAGCGAACTAAACAGTTGATATGACGTTTGCCTGTCAATGTAACTGTCTGGGTTTCAATTCTCGGTAATTTCTATCATTGGTATATTCTTGCTTGAACAGGCTTCTAATGCTCTGGTTTGAGCGGCTTGGGAATAGTAGTCTTGGCTCTAGGGAGCACAGTCCTATGGGTAAAGGAAACATCGATGAATTCCACCGCGGAATTTTTGAATGAGCGGCGCAATATCGAGTCTAGTTCGCTACCGCTTCGTTACCGAGGCTCGTTAGTACAGCTGGTATGACGTTTGCCTGTCAATGTAACTGTACGAGTTTCAATTCTCGCTACTGGAAGCGCACTGCTGATGAGTTCCAAATATAAGACGAAACGGCCGTCCATTGCTTTCTGCATTCTGTTCGGGTTTCTTCTAGACTCTATGAATTACTTTATATATATATATATATGAAAATATTAGTTAACTTTTAAATATCAAATAAAATTGATATTTGAAAGTTAAGTAATAATATGTGACACCGAAATCCGAAGTCACATTAGAAACGTTTTAAAAAACTGGTAAATAATGTTACAAACAAAGAAAAGAGTGTTGAAATCTTATGTGTTATCAATCTTATGTGTTATCGACCTTCCTATATGGCAGTGAATTCGGGACAAACACTTTACAAATGAAGAAGAAATTTGACAACAGAAGTTGTACAGAAGGATTTTGAGTATACTATGGCCTGTACATGATTACCGAGGAAGTTTTAAGGAAATCAATAGCAAAAAGTACGCACTTATTAAAAGGACACGTACTAGAGAAAGAGGGCTTAGAGAATTTGATACAGAATATTTTGAAAGCAAACGAGACAAGGAAGGCATGGAATAAATTTTCAAACAAGCTTATGCAAATGATGGGCAGAATGGTGAGTAGGAGGGATATAACTTCATAAGATGCTACAAATTGCACGACGTTGTGGAGAGCCATGCTCGTCCACGTACTAAATGCACACGGCACGTATAAATAGGTTGTCGGTGTTTTGTAATATCTGCCTCAGCTGATTCATTCTAGAACATTCTTCAGGTATACATGCTATATAGAAAAGGTATAATCATTTTATCCCTGATTTTTCAACCAATCATTTTTGGCAACAATAACTAATTCAGTAATTAAATGATTTTCACATATTATACGCAGGATTTTAAGCTACATTACCTTTTTTTTGTGATAAATAATATCTTAATATATATGCATAAAAAACTTAGTCGTATGAAGGTATTATTTAGTTATTTTTCTTATCTAATAAATTTCACATTTATCAGCTAAAGAAGATAATTTCGTTCAGTTTGTCTTCAATAGTGTCTTTTCTTTTATCCTGTGATATAAAACTCTTCAATTTCTATTCTTTTCACAACAATGAAGAGACACATATTTGTGAATACTCCTGCTGTAAAGATGCCTCAAGTTAGCTAAACACGATGTTGAACGAAATAATGAAATCAGCTGGAAGCCCTATCACGATAACCAGATACGGTGTACACCTGATCCTATAGAATGTAACAGTCGAAACGTAATAATCCGAACAAGTCGGAAAAGTTTATGGAAAATATGTTAATATTCTATTTCCTAATATCTAAGAACTTTAAGAAAACGAGAGAATGTATTAACCGATAAGTGACGAAAATTAAACAAGTGGGAGATACGAGCCTGAATTATCAAGTTTTAACGACAATAAAAATTCCAAGTTCACACTAAGAAGTGGGAGAAACTACCAGTTAATGGTCAATGATCCAAACAGCAAAGAAGTGGATAATTATCCAATAACATTGTGTAACAATGAATATATTTCAGTATAAGTATAAATAAATCCTAAGCCACTCTAAAAGAAACATAGAAACAAAAGTTATGTATACTAAAATATATTCAACATACTTGATTCAAATAATATCAGTTTTTCACTTGCTCTAAAGAAAGCAAAGCACACAATTAGGAAAATGCATAAAACAAACAAACTAATCACAAGTTTAAACAAGAGAATAGACAATTCTATCCCCGTCCTCAATAGACGGCTTTCCTTATGGTTACTGGCGGTCAGACAACAAAATAGATTTCTGATGAAATCTCTTGTTCAATGTCACATATTTCGAATAAAACGATTTGTGTATTGCATATTTCTATAGGCTAACATCCAAAGGATGTATGGCATATCTTTATAGACCCACCACTAAAACCGAAATGTGTTGTATATTTATATAAGCCAGGCACTAAAAATGATGTAAGGTATATTTAGGCTAAACACTATGACCGAAATTATGCTTTATATATTTCTATAACTTACGGCTGACAGAAATGATGTGTGTTGTATTTTTATGGGCTCATCGCTAAAGCCCAAATGACTTGATTTTCTTTTTTCTAGGTTTTCAGATAATATATTTACCCATCTTGACACCAATTTTCTGAAGAATTACTGAAAAATCCTTTGAGTTATTCAGCTAGCACGAGAAGAGGTTGAAATCGTTTTGTGTCAGACCCACTATGTCTTTCTAATTGGGCAATAGTGGGACGAAAAAATAATTCAGGCCTTTCAATAATGGTAACAACATTCATATTCTGGCTTCCTTCAAGAACCACCCATAGAACGGCGAATAAGTACAAAAAAGAGGGAACAGTAGAGTGTAAAGCTGAATCAGGAGATTCCAACAGCAAGAGGGATCATCATTTTAACATAGAGCTAAATACATACTTTTTGTTCAAAGTAGAGTCTAATAGTGTTATAAAATCCTCGATGAATTCCATTAAGATATTTTTAATCATTTCAAAGATACAACAGTTCAATGCTTAATATAACAATTGTAAAATCTTGTGGTTACACGATTTGGACGTTCTTCTTAGCCAGTAATCCTGGGGACACGAAGATATCTGGGAAATTCTTTAACAGAGGATGGAAAGCTCGAAACTGAAATCCGAAAGCGCAATGGGATAGCGAAAGATGTCTTCCAAAAGTTAAGCAAATTCTTGAGGAACAGAAAAAAAATTGTTACAAACAAAGAAAAGGGTGCTCAAATTTTATGCAATATCAGTCCTCCCATATGGCATCGAATGATGTAGAATCTTTTCACAGATGAAGAAGAGACTTCAAATAACAGAAATTCATCAGAAGTATACATAGAATAACGGAAGAGGAAAATGTGACGATGTTTTAGATGAAATGGAAACAAAAAATGACACTGATTCTTCAACTTTCTTCTTTATAAGTATCTAGAGTAGATAACGAGGAAAGAGTACCTAGAAAATGTCATATACACAAGGCAGATTGAACGCAATATGAACTGAAGTAAACAAAGCAGAAACTATTAGGTTGGTGCAAAAATAATGACGTAATAATGTCGTTTTTTGACGTTAAAGCATACGTCAAAAAACGACATTATTACGTCATTATTTTTGCACCAACCTAATAACTAGCAAGATTCATTACTTAGTTGGCAGGATAAGGTCTAAGAGAAATAACAAAAATGCAACATTTATTAAAAGCTACACAGGATATAGTAGAGAGCCATTATCGCCAACGTCCTGAAAGGACACGATACATAGAAAAAGTAGTGCGTGTAGAGATACTGATTCCTGTATTTCTCCAAGAATTAAGTGCCGATTAAAATAAGTATCTGAAATTCGAACTCTGTCAAACCATTCGTCTTTCTGGGAGGATGACTATTATGCTTAGATGTTCGCTATGATAGATCGCCCCATTTTAATTAAGTTTCCTGGATAGTATAATAAAAACTAAAGATATACAAAAAAGACATGCAAAATAGTTTGTTATTCTCATTATAATGTCGGTGTGCAAATGAATGGAATTGTATGAAAATTTATTAAACTGTTCAAAACTATGTCGGTCTTTGAGAAGTAAGGAGTTTAAACGAACGGTCTCCAAGACGAGTCCTTTTAAAAAAAAAAAAAAAAACGAGGCCGAAGATTAATTTTCATTGTTCGGATTTGAAAGCTTCGTGATAAACTGGATCTTGAGCAGCAGCGAGAATTGAGGAATTGTTTTAAAACAAATACATGCCGAAGATAACATATTCTATAACAAAATTAATTAATTAATTAACAAAGGTAAGAAAACAGTCCCCCTCTCATTTTCCCTCATTCATTGTGTCTTCTCTCTCACTCAATCTGTACAATTTCATTTCGAGAATTAGCCGTTCATGGTTCTCCACAGCTTTCTGACTTATCGTTCTAATAAATAATTTCTCTTTTATGCCGTTTTTCTTTGTGGGGCCCGATTCTGTATCTGTTTACTCAAACTTGTCAAGGTTATTCAATGTTTATCATTGCTTAATGTGTCTTCAGTCTGTCTTTGTCTGTGTGAGTGTGTGTTGTTGTGTTTGTGCGTGAGAGAGTGTGTGTGTGTGTGTGTGTGTGAGAGAGAGAGAGAGAATCTGGGGTTCTGGCTCCTTTTATAATTCATAAAATGTTACAACCGAAAAACAGCAAGGCAAAAATGGATAACGTTGCATGAAGAGCAAGTGAAGAAGCACAAAATATTAAAGGGCAACACAAAACATAAGACTGAGTATTGATAAGAAAGAAAGAAAGAAAGAAAGAAAGAAAGAAAGAAAGAAAGAAAGAAAGTGTAAGGCGAGAAAATAGAAGAAAACTAATAAGAGAGACGATAGACAAATCAGAAAACACGAGAATGAAATAAGAAATGCAGGAAAGTGAATAAGAAAGAAAGAAAGAAAGAAAGAAAGAAAGAAAGAAAGAAAGAAAGAAAGAAAGAAAGAAAAGTGTAGAGGGGGAATTAAAGAAAACAAAAGAGAAAGAAGGAATCGAATAAGAAAAGCAATAAAAAAAAATAAAAGAAAACGGGAAACAAATGAGAAATTCGGGAAAAAAAGGAAAGAAAAGGAAGCCAATAAAGAAACTTTGATAGAAAGAAAAAAAAACATGAAAGGAAAAAAGAGTGAATGTCAAATATAGAAGTTAATAAGAAAGAAACATAGAATTAAGTAAATCTAAAAAGGAAGACAAAGTATTTTAGATTCTGAAAAGTAAAGTCAATAAACGTGTTACATCATAAAAAAGAAGAATATTCCCTCTAGCATTATTTTACCAAAGAATATCAACTATTCTGCTATTCTTTTATCACTGCTAAAAGCAAATGGCCTCATTTCCCTCTGCCCTTTCATCAAGATGATTTTGAAAATAAAAGCCATCAGCAAAGTCACTACAACAGAGAATGCTAAGTGAAAAAGCATTTTAACTTCGTCGAATAATTTTTTCCGCTTTTCTCCTTCATAATTTTCTTGGTTTTATTTAAAGTTCCGCTTTCTTCCTTTTCTTTTCAATATTTTCTTTCGAACTTTTCTTATTTCCTTCCTGTTCGTTTGATTTCAATTTACGCAATGTTCTTTTACGATATTTTTCGGACATAGTTTTTGTTTCTTATTTACTCTGTTCATCCTTCATTACTGCCTTCAACCATTCCTTTTTTTATTTTGTCTTTATTTGCCACTTCATGTCCATTTTCCTAGTCCCCTTTGGTTGTGTTCTCAACAAATGCCTCTTTATAGTGCCTTTCTATTTTAGAAGCTCTAAACGCAACTGTGTAAGCCTATTGCTACTCTCTCTCTCTCTCTCTCTCTCTCTCTCTCTCTCTGTGTGTATATATATATATTTGGTTGGATTGATGTGAGTTTATGACCCTGGGTTTCACGCTTTTGCGATCGTCAGACGATGGCAAAAGCCTGAAACCCAGGGTCACAAACTCACATCAATCCAACCAAATACGTTAGCTCTATCTCTGATATTGAGCGCTTTCTAATAAGTACCGCGCATATAATATATAAATAATTATATATATATATATCTACATATATTTATTTATACTTATATACACACACTTTTCACACACACACACTCACACACACACGCGCACACACACACACGCACACACACACACACACACACACATATATATATATATATATATATATATATATTCACAATAGTGTAATAGATCGCGGCTAGGATTGAGAAAGACAAAGGGTAAGTTCTAATTCCAGTCGAGTTCATTAAATTCACTCTCCTCCACATTCCCATATCTACGAGTATATAGCAGGATAGAGTGAACCGAGTAGCCTTTTTGCCAACCTGTCTAGGATCAGGGCAACTCTAAATGTGTATGTGGTGAGGGTGATAGAAAATAATTATCTTTAAGACAACTTACATCCTGCACTAGAATAATACACAAGCGTCCATGAGCCTGGGTTTTCATTTTCTTTAATGTCAACGTAATGAACTGAATACTGGTTTTTCCTTCAAAGATGAGGCTTGGCGAAAAAGTTTTGGAACGTTAAAATGAAAATAAGTAAGATGTAGATTTCCTGTAGACACTAAAGGAATTTAATGTAGACACTAAAGAAATTTTCATCAAATTATAATTTGTTTACAACATATTCTACGTCTAAACACTTGCTCATATATTTTACCATTTTTTTTAAATAGTCTTATAACCCGTCACAATTAAAAAGAAAACCGTATACCTGTACTCGCCTTACCCACTAATATACTTTATATTAACGATGTAAGATCAATATTTCTTAAAAGTAGCTAGCACTAGAAAATATTTACTACAATGTACTTATAGGCAAGAGGGTCCCACTTAAAATTGTCACTGTATCACATATACCTTACCCCACATATATCTGAGAAAGTCCCACTTGAATCCAATTACTGTTTCGTTTTAGGACGGAGGCAATCGTGGATTTCCAAAACATACGGACGTCATTTGTAGAATTTAGAAATATTTGTCATAGTACTGTCCCTCCCTTTCCATGTTTAGGCATCCATTTCTACAAGATTGTTACGTAGGTTAAATGCTTTGATAAAGTCCCTCAGTGGATGAAACGTTTCGACTAAGATAAGATTCTTTTGTCTTTAATCATATTGTCCTTTTACAGGTACACTCTATCTGTATTTTTTACATATATATGTATGTACGCATGCAGTAGAGGGCAAATGCAGATCCATCAGGGTTAAATATCAAGCAATCATTTTCCCCAGAGCACGTATGAAAAATTATAATGTTTACAGTAGAATTTCCGCGGGGGAATGGAAACAGAGATTTTATACCCATAGGCACTTCATTTCTAACTCTTAACAAAAACACCAGACAGCTCATTCAAAGAAATTTTAGGAAATGAAATAGAAAGGTTTGAACCGGCAGATAGTTTGGAAGATTACAGGTTCCGCACGTACTACTAATAGTCTTAGAGATAAGTGAGAATTATATTTAGAAGAAAAAATTAGAATAATAAAATACAATAATAAAAGCCAACTATTGCATCAGAGGAATGAATTAGTATTAAAACTTCGGCATAAAAACACATTCAAATTTCCATAATATAGGTTTTACTTAATCTCTATCTATAAAAGGCAGGATGTGTGTGTGTATGTGTGTAACAAATGCACGGCCGCAATTCTCGACGGATTTGCAGCAAAATTTATATGCACATGCTCCAAGTTAGCGGGAAGGCCAAGACCGAAGTTGCATTTCCCAACTCCTATCGATAGTGGAAATAATAGATTTTTTTCATGTAGTTTGCGGCCATTTTCTACTGGCCACAGTGAGAGCCTATAGCTGGCTGCTACGAATAGGCAGAAAGATTCTATTGGCCAGCGTGAGAGCCAACAGCTGACTGACACGAATGTTAACTAGCATACTAGCATGCAAAAATAATTGGTAGCTGCATTCGTCACAAGTGGGAAAAATTTAAATCTGCATGGCACTTTACTCCAGTTGGCTCATTCGCTTGCTTAATCTCAACGTTGATTCTGATTCTGCAGGACTGGGTTGGGTGTGAAAAAGTATTTGTTGTTAACATTCTTTTTTCATTCCGTTTTTCCAGTTACGAGTCCGTTTTTAAAGTTCTTTTTTCGGAACAGATTTAATGTTTAGTATAGAGCTTAGAAAAGATTCGCAGTGTGATATAGGCAAGAACTAAGGCATGTAGCAACATCAGCACGGTAAAGGGCACTCCTTTAAAGGCAAGGAAGGGCAAAAATATTTTAAGTCAAGTGATAGCAATTGCTGTATGAGTCGTACGATTTTTGCATCAAGCACGGGCAACGCCGGGCCATGTTGCTAGTTACCTACTATAATTCTCTAACTTTTCAAATACCGAATGCATAACTAATTCTAATTTCTAGATTCCCATCTTTACAATATATAAATTTTATCTTATAAATTCCCTCCTGCTCTAAGAACTCTCTTTTCTTTTATCATTTACATCCCTTTATCTATATATTTTAGGGCTGTTTTTGAATTTGTTAAAATGTCTAAAAGAATTCCATATATTTCGATTTTTCAAATGTTCATTATTTAACATCAAAAGCACATGATGAATTTTCATGAAATCTGGTTCAACGGTAGATCAAAAAATTATTAAACCACTGTGAAGACTTTCATTAAAATAAAATTTGTAACGAGTAAAGAGGAAAATAAGTCCAATGATGCCCAGGAAATGACTAAATATTAAACGAAACCTGATTGCATGAGTACCCAAACGGGTACTAGTAATACAAAATGTTAAATCCGATCCACAAAAACAGCTCAATATAGTTATTAATATAGAGCACTATAATTAATAAACAATAAAATCTTCGTTTGAACTCAGAGATAATTCGGAAAATTATAGGTTTCGCACTTACTCTTAATTATGACTTATGTTTAGAAGAAAAATTAGAATAATAAAATACAATAATCAACGCCAAATTGAATGAATTAATGTTAAAATATCGATACTAAATCAAATTCAAATTTCTATAATGTAGGTTTAACTTAATTAGCTACTATATTTCCATAATATTCACTTCCCTCTAACACTTCAAATATCGAAAGTGTAACTAATTTTAATTTATCTCCAACTCTATAACCTCTTTACACTATATTAACATTTATAAACTTCTCCTACTCTAAGATTTAACCAACTCACTTTCCGTTAATCCAATACAGACTTTTATCTATATAATTTAAAGTTATTTTTAAATACATTTTATTCCTCTTTTAATTTTAAATTAATATTTCATTCTTCATAAAACCCCGAATTTATGCCATAAGGTTAATAATCGGGTTTAATTTTATAAAACTTCTTCTCTTCAAAACAAATATTTTCCACCATTCGCTCACCTTCTCGTGCCTTTCGTCTGACTGAAACATTGAAATGGATAAATTCTGTATTAGTTTTTCGATTTTTTTTGATTTTTTTTTTTTTTGGTTATTTGTTAGCTTTCACAGTTAAATTTGTCTTTCTGATCTAACACGAACTCAGGGGTTGATAAGACAGTCGACTGATACCTTCGTCTACCGACATACGCTATTCGCCATATAAGGTGATTTGGGATTTTATTGTTCATTAATTATTTACTCTGTAATAATAAATAAATTGAGCGCTTTTTGTGGATCAGTCTTAATCTTTTTCTATTACTAGGATCTAATTGGATATATATATATATATATATATATATATATATATATATATATATATATATATATATATATATATATCGTGTTTATTTCTCTGTCAAGTCTGTTTATATTTTAATGCGCTGTAATGTTCAATCAAACATATTGAACACCATTTTTGCTTATTTCCGTGTTTTAAAAATGGTTTGTTATAAACATTGTGTATTGCCTCTACCGGTTTCTACAAAATAAATAGCATAATAAATAAAATGTGTTCTCTGCCAAAGTTATCTCCAGTGCGCAGGCCGGTAGACGAAATACACCGTATTTAAGATAATTTTTTTTTTTTAAAGTTTTTTTTTTTTCAAACACGGATATTCACAATATTAACGTTTGAAATAATAGAAATGTTGGATTAAAATAGATCCGTTAATTCTTTCTATCTACTATCTGTGTGTGTGTGTGTGTGTGAAACCGACGTTTCTATCAACACTTTCTTCTCAGATAGACAGAACAAATTAATTATGGGAGAAATGAAAGCAAACGTTGTTCCTTTTTTTTCCCTGAATATTGTTGCAAATTTGTTACCAATCATCATTAGAATTTTCTGTTTAAGAGAGAAACGATATTTCGTTTAAAATTTCCTTCGTAAGAACCATTATCTTAAAGAAGAATGATGTTTATTAATGAACATTAGAAACATGTTTATTCCAAAAATTTATACAAATGTAGGTATATAGAAAATTTTGAATCATGCAAATGTAAAAACCTTACAAATAGCTTTTTTCAATATATTCATGTTAACGTAATAAGTAAACACCAATAAAACAGATATAAAACTCATAACCGATAATATATTTAAGAGTATATCCCAATGGAATTTGCGATCATGTGAAAACTCTTCCATTCATTGAAGATAATTGACCTGTAAATAAGCACACTAAATATCAAACCGGAATCGGTAGAAACTAGCGTTATTCCATTCCAAAAAGTTTGATTCTATTTTCGGAACGCGGAACAAAAGCAAATTTTCCAAAGCATAGAATCGATATGAAACTACATGGAATATGGTTCGGCCAAAAGAGAGGCTTGTTTTATTCCAGATGTAAACATTGACGAAAGACCTTATTAGATTACGTAACGAAGAAAAATGAGAATCGGCTACACGCCAAAATGAAACTGGAATAATGCAGTCATGCATCATTTTCTCATTCATTTTGAATTTATAATCACCCCTCTCTCTCTGTCTCTCCCGTATATATATATATATATATATATATATATATATATATATATATAAGTTTCTGTGTGTGTGTGTGAGTTCATGTATAGGAAACATGCACATTCCTGTCAGCTATATAGATACACGTCCATAAATGTAAATATAGATAAGTCCATGGAACGTTCGTTTTTTTTTCTTCATTCATTCCTGCACAGATATATATACACACGCATATATATACTGAAACAAATATAATTCCGTATATATATATATATATATATATATATATATATATATATATATATATATATATATATAATACATATTATATATTAGGTTGGTGCAAAAATAATGTCGTTTTCTCACATATATTAATATGTGAGAAAACGACATTATTTTTCCACCAACCTAATATTATATATTATAATGTATATAACATATAAGTTTGTTATATATAACAAACTTACAGTATTCGCCTTTACTTATTTAAATGGCCAGGGTGTGTATATAACTCGATACATGAAGAGGAAGATAATAACAAAAACTCATTTCCCAACAAATATTTATTTTACAACATATTGCTTCTTCTTGGCAATGGTATTAGTAC
Source organism: Acanthosepion lycidas (assembly GCA_963932145.1). NCBI lineage: Eukaryota > Metazoa > Mollusca > Cephalopoda > Sepiida > Sepiidae > Acanthosepion > Acanthosepion lycidas. The sequence goes on along the minus strand of OZ010571.1, from coordinate 95,265,629 downwards.
ACAGTTTTTCTATTAATCACCTAATTTGAAGTATATACTGAATGCCACATCACTTGTAATGGCTTCCATCTCATCTCGGCGTACATGGGCGATAAGATTAGTCTTATGATCAGAATTTGATTTCGTAGGTATCATGCATATATCACGTAAACTGTTTTGGATCTACATAGGCTACAACTCTCCAGGTTACCACCATGTGAATTTTCATTCCAGATCTGCAAAGCGTGTTGCAAACAACACATGTATTGTTGGCAGGACGATAAGGCAGGTTGGCTTTGTTTGTTATGATGACCTTTTAGATGATTTGCATTACCTGCCCTCGACAACTACATGCGTTTACACACACTACATTTACAAGGCTGCATATTAGCCGGCTAATCACTGTGAGTGCATCTTCGTAGTTCACGCTTGATCTGATAATGTCTGAGAAATTAATCCTCAAACGCATTCCATGTTTCTTTTATAAGATCCTACCACGGCATAAAATTTAAAGACAGTTCTTCCAATTGGGGCACATCCATGTGCAAATTCTTCAGATTATCCTTCAAATTATTTATATACATTGAACATTACAGCCACAATGTGCTTATAACTTGCGCGATGCAAAAAACGTACTGATCTAACTCAATATTTTGTCTGCTATCCAGTAACGACTGGGCTTTATCCAACAATTAATTGAAATTTATTATTCAGCAAAACACATATATGCAGAACCATTTCACTAAGTATTTTATATATATATATATATATTAATATATATATATATATATATATATATATATATATATATATATATGTGTGTGTGTGTGTGTGTGTGTGCGCGCGTGTGTGTGTGTGTGTGTGTGTGGATGTCATGCAATTAATACTGACAAACGGATAAATTGAAGCACTATAAAAACTATTGACTACATTGTACTGTAGGCGGGTTTGGGGTGTGGGGTAATGGGTAGTGGTTCGGAAATTGAAACCTAAAAGCGGAGTTCGAATTCCAGTCCGGTTCGTTACGTTCACTTAGGTACAAATACCCTTGGAAAAGATATGGATTCATCTTCTCAACCGGCTGTAGGTTTAATAGCAGGACAGACTGGGTCTTATAGACTCGGTTGGCTACTACTGCGCCTCAGAAAAAAACAGTATACTACGGGCATATCTTCTACCTAGGCAGTCATGAATCGAAACAGTTATAATCACTCAAGCCTGTATCACATATCGAACTTAATTGTCTCATTAGGAGGGAAACTCTTCAACTTTAACTTGCCACAGTGTCGGGTTTTTCTTTATCAAAAACAAAACTTACCTCAATACGAACATGCCTTCCAAGCCATACTCCTTCATTGCTTTAAGTGGAATAACGACTTATCAGACTTGTGAAGATTATTTAAAATCTGAAAATAATTTTAGATTTTAAGAATTACTAGCAGCATGACCCGTGCTTGATGCAAAAATCGTACGACTCATACAGCAATTGCTATCACTTGACTTAAAATATTTTTGCCCTTCCTTGCCTTTAAAGGAGTGCCCTTTGCCGTGCCGACGTTTTTACGTGCCTTACGTTTTTGCATGCCTTACTTCTTGCCTATCTCACACTGCGAATTTTTTCTAAGCTCTATACTACACATTAAATCGATTACGAAAAAAGAACTAAACAAAATAAACACAAAACGATCAGCTTTAAAAAAGGACTCGTAACTTGAAAAACCGAATGAATAAAGAATGTTAACAACTAATACTTATTCACACGAACCCAGTTCTGCGGAATCAGAGTCAACGTTGAGTTTAAGCAAGCGAGTGAGCCAATTGGAGTAAAGTGTTATGCAGATTAAAATTTTTCCCACTTGTGACGAATGCAGCTATCGATTTTTTGTGCATGCTAGCATGCTAGTTAACATTCGTGTCAATCAGCTGTTGGCTCTCACGCTGGCCAATAGAATCTTCCTCCCTACTCGTGGCAGCCAGCCATAGGCTCTCACTCTGGCCAGTAGAAAATGGCCGCAAACTTCATGAAAACTGCTGTAGAAGCATGAAAAATCGATTATTTCCACTATCGATGGGAGTTGGGAAATGCAACTTCGGTCTTGGCCTTCCCGCTAACTTGGAGCATGTGTATGTCAATTTTGGTGCAAATCCGTCGAAAACTGCGGCCGTGCGTACGTTACACACACACACACACACACACACACATCCTGCCTTTTATAGATTTGGAAATAAAAATTATGTACAGATGACTATTTTACTAATTAATTCTTAGCTGGGGAATGAAGAGGCAAGTCCATACTCTTCCCAAATATATTTACGCGTAAGTGAATATAAAGAACTCGGCTGGAGTTGGAACCCACGGCTCTCCGATTACCAGTGACACCAACCGCATCTCCAAGGTTACAACACCTTATATTCTCAAGCGGTCACCATCTAGGTACTGACAAGACTTAACGTTGGTTAACTCCGATGATCGTAGAAGAACCAATCATAGCTTTGCAGTAACAGGAATAGGAAAATGGCTACACATGCATTAAAAATAGCCGATATAAACTGGAATATCTGCACGAGAGAGAAGTAATAAACAGACCAATGAAATTATTCAGAAATAGATGCATAGATATTTATTTGACTATATTTATGAGATGAGGTACTTAATTATTTATACTATTTACATCGTTCGGAGTGTTGTCCTCATCTTGCTTGTCATATTCGCGACGTTTCGGCCGTTGTACGCTCCGGACTTCTTCAGATGATATACGTTGGAATTTCAAACTGAAGCTTTTATTTAATCCACGGGGTTACATTGTTCTAATTGGACGTGCCATGCTTCTTTTTTTTCTTTTTTTTTTTTTTTTTGAGGGGGGATATCTCAATTTCAGTTAATTCCCTTTAGAAACTCAACTCTCCAAATTATTATTCCCTCTGCTGAAGCCAGGTATCGAACTAACATCTTTTGTTTCAAGTCAAACAACACTTTTATCTACTGGGCCATGTGTCATTGGTGACCAAAATGTGACTTGACTCAGAGAGTTGTGAGTTCAATACCTAACCACAGAAGAGTGGACAAAATCTTGGAGAATTGAGTTAAGGGAATTAACTGAAAGTGAGATTTCTAATAAAAGACATGTCATTTAGAATTAGAACAATCAAACGGTGATTAAATGAAGGGTTCGATAGAAATTCCAGCGTATATAACATGACGAAGGCTGGAGCGTAAACGGCCGAAACATCGTGAATAAAAATAAGGACAACAGTCTGAACGATGTAAATAATGTAAACAGATATTTATTTACTTATAATTTCTAGACAAAAGCGATCACATCTTATCCGATCAAAGATTTATGAAAATTATGTTTTTTTCTTTTTTGATTTTAGATTATATGTTACCGAATATTTTTTTACTGAAATTCTAAAAGGGTTAAGTTAAAAGGACATAGGATTACGAATGAGTGAACATAATTTCAGAAATTTAATGATTACAGGTTTGGGCATAGGCTGGGTTTGGATGCCTATATATATTTATATAACCAACTATTCTTACCCTTCGTGGATTCACGCTTATTCAGTAAATTTCAGAGATATTTTCTTGTCAATTCTATAAAGTTATTTTATCTGTTTTCTTTGAAATTTCGTGGATTTTATTTCAATATTTTTGAAAATACCTATTTTCGTCTCATTCCCGTATCATTCAACCAATATTAAATATAGTTTTTTTTTTCTTTAGCATGTTTTGTATCTTTTCAAAAGCAGGGATCAAATCTTGAATATTTGTCAATTTTTCTGTTTTCAAACCTGCTTAAATGAATGCATCTGTATATATTACATCAAAACTTGTGATTTAGCCAAAAGACAGCAGAGATTTCTTTATGTAATGGGAAAACTCCAAATACAAATTATTATTCACACACGAATATAAATACATATGCTTGTATGTATTTATTTATATCTATTTGTATATAGTGTGCGCACAAATATATATATATATATATATATATATATATATATATATATATATATATATATATATATATATATATATATATATATATATATATATATATTGGCCTATGGTTTGACACGTAGACTTAATCTACACCTTTCTGACCATAGCTCAACTAGATCTCATTTAAATATTCATGGAGACCTACCGGACACTATTCGTAACATACTTGTTGACAACACTAATATGATAGCATCATCTACATGCAAAATAGGTTAAAAATAATGGAAGCCTTGTTAATAAAAACAGAAAAAAACAAACAAACCAAACACTTAATAATATTAACTTTGAACCAGGACGCAATATATTGACTGTGTTTTGAAAAATGAAGACATTTTATAAAACATACATACAACAAATTAATACTTATTTAACCGTTAAAATATTTAATCCTTGAAAATGGCTAAATGTATAGGCGAAAGCGCGCGGCTAGCCAATTCCTATTGCAGAAGCTCACTCGGGCATATTTATGTTTGCTCTCAAGCCTGTGGTTTATAATGCAACTATGCTGAGCAGACATTAGTTACAGTTTCTGGGAGAGAGCGTGTTATCTAGCGTGATCATCAATTTGAATAAGGCCTACACGCACAAGGTCTCGGTCTCGATGACATGTGGCTTCGTGCTAGCGCAGCTATCAATGGCTGTAAGAGTTCGGTCTACCCAGTTTCACTCAGAAGCCATGGGTATGATTTTCAGGTACTTTCCAAAGGTGCCGCACGCTGGGATCGCTCTCGAACCCGTTCGATAACATTAGGAAGTCGCATCCCGAGAGTCATACAAACACACACGTGTGGTGGGGGGTGCGAGTGATTAGAACGTTCGCTTTCGAATCTCACCATGATCGATTTTATATATATATATATATATATATATATATATATATATATATATATATATATATATATATATATTGTTGTGGATTCCGAGATGAAATTCGGTCTTCAATGAATGACAAAAGCAAGAATTAAATATAAGAAATTAAATGTATTTACACAATAATACAATGGGTAATACTGTTAGTAAATCCAAGAACACCTTTAGTAGCAATAATAATATAGATAGACAGATACAGTCTCGAAGTAGGACTTCCTTAGAGTCTATGTGCTTGTAATTGTGACTTCTACAAGCGGTTACCTCACACTATTACTCTACCTCCAACTCAATCACAATCTCTGCTCACTCTGTCTCTATATTCTTACTGATGCTGGGTATTTAATGGCAGCAGTCCAAGTAACATTCTGGTCGAGTCCACTTGTATCAAAAAGGGTCGGATCCCATAATATATATATATATATATATATATATATATATATATATATATATATATATATGATTTTACCTTAGAGCCTTTAGGATATGAAGCCCTAAATACATTAATGAAGAAGAGCATTATATTGAGAACACATTCCAACTTCTACACTACATATGCCATTTCATCTTTAACAGAAGAAACGAGCTCACAAAATCCATAAAACGACATACAAATATTTCCGAAAAGAATTACGCAAAATTCATGACCTTACCCTTCAACACTTCAACTAAACTCACAAATCAATTAGCCATCCTAAATACCAGGATTGTTACAACCACCTCCAAAACTATCGGAGATATAATCAGGATGAAAAATAAGTAACAATTCAAATGCGGGAATTTATCATAGAAATGTCTACAGTGCAATAACATGTACATTGAGGAGACTTCACGTGATCTAAAGTCCCGCATCCAGGAACACAAAAGAGATATGCGCTTAGATAAATATTCAAATTCTCTCGTATTACAGCGCAACAACGTATGACATAATGTTAATGTCACCAATGCCAGCCTTATCAAAAACGAACATGAAAATATGAGGAAAATATCTTCATAGTAAGATTACCAACTTCTCGTCTGGTGAGATCACTTCAGATATCTTGGTTACCTCTCACCTACAATCTTCAATAACTTGTCATTGTCGTTTTCCTCACTAAAGTTTTTTTTTCACTCACATCCCTCCATGTAAAGCCTTATGATTTAAAAGCATTTTCATCTTGCTTGGAGTGAAATAATTTAAAAAAAAAATAATATATTTGAAAGTATAAAGAATCGACAATCTGGATAAAATTAAATAATTTTCATTTATTTTATTTTATTTTTTTATACATGAGTTTAATGCACTGATATTATTTGAAAAAATAAAAAAAAACATTTGTGATGTTTTTGCAAGTAATTAAAAGCAGGAAAACAATTCTAAACTTAGTATTAGGTTGGTGCAAAATAATGTCGGTTTTTGACGTCAAAAACCGACATTATTTTTGCACCAACCTAATATCCCTAAATTAATTTTGCTATGTATTCGGACCGACACACGATACGTGGTATGGTTGGCATCAGTCATTATCACAAATATCCAAAAGTCAGAAAAATAAAATTGCCATCACACGGTATACGAATTTCATCTAATTTCTTTCTTTCTGTATAATGATTGAAGCCAGATGAAAATTCAGAACCTTAATAAGAAGTAACACAGATGTTGAACCATTACGTGTTAAACGTCAATAAACAGAAAGGAAATTCATTGGCAAGAAGGAAAGCCTATTGAAATCTAAAAGGCATAACTCATCAGCAATCGTTAAAAAGATCTTTGAATATATATATATGTGTGTGTGTGTGTGTACCAATCGTGCATGCTTAAAATATTGCTGCTACATATGGTCTGGTTCCCATGCTACTACCGTGAGCTCCTTTATAAAATTCAAAGAACCAGCAAATTTATCTGTCTTGAACTGGCGGCTCGGCTTCACTCACTTTCGTAAGGTCTACTCTCTGTGTGTTTCTTTTTTTTTTTTTTTTTTTTTTTGTCTATAAATACTTTCATAGTAATTGTTTGGATGAGCTCTTCGCTGTGATACCTAGACATTTTGAATTTAAGCGCAATACTCGTCTGGTGTCGAGATTTCATCATTTAATTGTTGAGCTGACTGGATGCAACCGTAAATTATATGCTAGCCGTTTATTTTCTCACATTTCTCGGATATAGAACGCCATTTTATCCCCATGATTTCCAGCCAAATTTAATCTGCAAAAATTTAAATCGCTATCTACCGTCCTCCTAAATACTATTATATTTTCCCGCTAATTATTAAGGTTTCTCTTCCTAATTCTTCCACACGCAAGCCCAAGTGGTTTTACTGCTTTGCTTGAGGTGAAACCGATCATATATATATATATACATACATACATATATATATATATATATATATATATATATATATATATATATATATATATATATGTATATATATATATATATATATATATATATGTGTGTGTGTGTGTGTGTGTGTGTGTGTGTATGTATATGCTAATCTTCACCCAATACAAGGAGAGAGTTACTGTCTCGTTTTGTACGAGTGTAATAAAATGCAAAGAGTTCTTTTCATTGGGCTATGTATGAAAGATAACGGTTAACTCTAGACCTGAAAACGTGAAAATTGTAGTGATTGTGAAAACATTCTGCCGGGGGATCTTGGTTAGATTTCGTTTTAATTGAACTTAATAGGAACGATAGGAACACGAATGTAATGTTGGTTTATTCACCCTAAGGGAGGTACCATGGCGTGTCCCAGTTTTAAAGTTCAGAGTTTGTGGAATTAGAGAATATACCTCGTTAGAATACTTGCCATGGAAGTGGTAATCGATCTGCGATTTTTATCTGTCGGAAATAGGTTGCAGGATGGAAAATATTCATCACATATAAGGCTGAGTAGTGCTTCTGAACTCTGCCAAGACTGACAAATGAGTACTGATCAGCTCCAATCCAGATCTGCTAATAATTCTCCATTTTTAGTCAGATCTAGCTCTTGAATATATAAAGTATAGCAGCATGAAGAAGATACTTACTGGAACGTTACATTGAACCAACCATTTTTCCATCATCTTTAGAAATAGATGAGTTCTACTTGAGAGCTGCGGAGAGCATGAGTTCCAGTAGATGTCCAAGACAATGAGCCTCCGGTGGTGTTTAAACGTTACTAATAATAAAATATGAGCTAAATCTTAAAAATAAGCTAAAGTCTGTAAATATATTAGGTTGGTGCAAAAATAATGACGTAGTAATGGCGTTTTTTTACGTTTAAAATACGTCAAAAAACGACATTATTACGTCATTATTTTTGCACCAACCTAATAGAATGAACTAAGATTCAATATCAATGCTTACAGAGCTCGAGTGAAGTATATTATAATAATATTAACACAATTAAAATGGTAATCAAAATGTCCTAATCAGAGTATCTGGCTGTAACGAAGTTTTCAAGCAGACTAATTATGAAAGTATTTATAGCTCTAATCCAAATTATATCCACTGCCCCGGTTGTATAACTATAAATAATTATTTGTATACCAAGAGACAGCGATCGATTTGGTTATCTTATTTAATAACTGGCCAAACATTCGGTGTAGAATTAGTAATTTCTCACTAAGTCACAAGTTACAACTTTCATCAACTCCCTGGCTTTTGTGATATTTGGCTGTTCTACTAGTAGTAAGTAGAAAGACCAGTGCTACTACTGTTATTTTTTCTGGTTTTCAGGCACATCTTATAGTTATATATATATATATATATATACAGAGATTGAGAAATAGAGAAAAATGGTGAAAATTATAATACGTCTAATTGCATTATAACATCAATAATTGACGCCACTGACTAATAGATAAATTGAAACGCAAAATTAAGTTATTCACCTTAATACATATTACGATTGGATGTTCCACATACAAAATTGAGTAATCAATTATGCTATATAAATAAATATCAAAGTAGATAGATAGATATATAGATATCTACTGAGTGAGATTGATACATATGTCCTGAGATAGATAGATAGATAGATAGATAGATAGATAGATAGATAGATAGATAGATAGATAGATAGATAGATATCTTCTTACTGGCGAAGACATCTTGATATAGCCATTTACAACGTAACAGCGAAAACATGATAAAAAAAATTAACAACACCAGAGACAAAAGGTCTTTGAAAATGGCTATAGAAGTGTCGAAAGCTTTTTGGACAATAAAAATTATGGCCATTTTTCATATTCTTTCACTCCTACAAAACGGAGAAATGATAGATAGATAGATGCTGACTAACATGGATATCTACAGACTAATGACATATATACATTTATAGATACAGAGAGATACCTACTGACTAGCATAAATATATAGATATCTACTTATTATCATAGACTGACAGCTATCTAGCTAGATAGATACTGACTAACATAGATATCTACATTCTACTGACATATATACATAGATATAGATAGAGAGAGAGAGAGATGCCTGCTGACTAGAATAGATATATAGATACCCACACACTAACAAATACTGACATCCTATCTAGCTAGCTAGCTAGCTAGCTAGATAGATAGATAGATAGATAGATAGATAGATAGATAGATAGATAGATAGATAGATAGATGTTTTATTAAATTTCGGAAATCTCGAACAAGAGATCACAAAAGATAAAAAAAAGAAAATGCTTTTAAAATGTCACAAAAATTGATTTGAGAAAAATATAACTAGATCAAGAAAAGTGCTTTGACCAGCAAGAAAAGAATGGGAAACTGTATTGCGAATGCAAATAAATAAAAAAAATGTATAATTCTAATCCATTAAAACACACAGTAACATCCAATAATAATTATAAAAATTAAATAAAAAACCCAGTATTAATTGTAGGTCTCTATAAAACTGGTTTGGTTTAGGCCTGGTTTGGTTTGGTTTACGGCATATCGATCACAATGGGTTATTTAATGCCGACAAGATGTTTGTTACTGGTAATATCTTTCTAAATGTACTACTGGTAATAATTTTTCTTCAAAAAAATTATTTGTGGTAATATATTTTTTACAATGTTTTTTCGGTATAAAAGCCTATTTTTTGCATTTTCATCGTGTTTTGGATCCCAATTTGAGGGTTAAATATTTACCCATAGCTGGGAACCGAAGAGGTGCTAAGAACCCGTGTCAAAGTGGACCTGGAAACACCAGCAATTAAGGTGTTTCTACTCTCCTCAAAACCTGACCAGAGGCCTTGCTGTTGTATGTAGTTTATCGTCCTGCCCACGACGTGGATATAGTTTATCGTCTTATCCAAAACGCGATAAAAATTGGTTATCTATATTTATAATTCACAAAATGTGTGTTTGTGTGTGATCGGATGTTGTTTATGCATTTCCACAGTTTTCATCCGATTTCAATGATTTTTTTTTGTTTCATAGTTAATTTTTCAGTACCGGTTGTTGGTCCAAATTGTTGACCAAAATGGCTCTTCATGACGATTATAATTCCCAGCAAGGTTTCATCATTTACTATCTCTTCTTGGATATATATATATATTTAATAAAAAAAACTTTAATAACAATAAATAGTTTAAATTATTACAATAATATTATTTATTATTATACAGTTCCCTTTTCATTGCCATCACGCCATTCAAATTATTAACCACCACTACCAACACCCCTTGGGGATATGCCTCATTTGCACCCAAATGTTGTTACTAATATTAATTTTCAGGTGGGCTGACTTTAAACTTAACCTGCTCCAATTGAACGGCAAAAATTCCCAGTAATGAAAGACCCGGTCAATGGCGGGTTATACTGCTAGTTTATTATAGATTATTAAAAAGAAAAAACTATATTAATATAAATTTCAACCTATAGCCCATTATATCTATCGTCCATAAAATAGCATTAATTAGATAATTATATTATCTGGAGACATAAACTTGACTAAACTACAACCCTTAAACAATCGTGAATATTCGAGAAAGAAAGATGTCATGGAAGGAGGAAAGACATGTTAAGTTAGAAAGATTAGAAACGATCAAAATCAATTGTTAAACAACTGATAAATGATATGTGATGTTATACAAAATATGGAAAAATGTTAAGATAATAATTTACTGTCATGTAGAATCTTGTATAAATAATTTCTTTGATTTATTTATAATGAGAAATTGTTACACTCTGATTTGTTTTGTTTTGCCTTTTTCCTGAAACTCGCTAAATAAAATGTTAACCTGAATTTCTTTTTCAATCAGGATATAAATGGTTTTCCAACAACTTAGACCGATGTTAAATGCGAATTAAGTTTAAGCGTCTAATGATTTTTTTCTTTCTTTCAGATTTAGCAGAAATTTGGACGATATTATTTTTTCAGGGATAATTACCATGACTTAAATAATATGATCCAATAGAGAAATTATTGTGAGACCGGAAACTACCTACACAATAGACTCTTCAATACCTATATTAAGTAGGCGACATAGCACTCTACAGAGAGTGACAGAGAGTGACAGTGAGAGTCCCGTACGACTACCAGTGTTGGACACTAACTTATAGTAAGCTCTGCTTACGCTATCTCTGTAACCTGTTGTTAATATATCTTTCTTACATCTAATCCGTGTTCCGTTTTTTACTTCTGTGGGCCCAACTTTGGCACCCACATCAGTGGCGACGAAGATTCTAGAAACGCACTCACGGCGAAACTTAAATACCTTACCAATCCCACATCTGGGTTGACGAAGAATTCTAGAAACGCATTCACGTCGAAAACCGCAATACCTTGCCAGTCCCACAACAGTGGCGACAGAGAAGATTCTAGAATTTCGTTCTCATCGTATCAATAGCGACAGTACTCGAAAAATACACAAACTCCACGCGTTCCCACAGCAGTGTTGACGTGAAATTAAGCTGGTATTAATACATTAGCGATTTAAGCGCAACACCCAGCGTCTACATATATTCCAATACCAAACGCCATTGAAAAAACTAGCGATTCAACATCTATGGAATATTAAAGTCTGTCCAATACGAGAACGATTTCTACACACCCACACACACAGAAAAAAAAACAGTTGTTCGTAAAGTAACTGACAACACAAGATCAAGTACTACCATTATACTCAAGTTTTCGGAAAAAACTATCGAAATTTTTTTTATGTAACTGAGTTGAACTCGGGCATAAAATTATTCTCCCCTCAAATTCACTGAGGTGAGTTTTCTTCTTTTAGTACCTCTATAAAAAAAAATACATAACTCTGAAACTCTGAAAAAGATACAATATTCTCCCAGAGTATAATCTACAATTCAATGGAAACATTTGAATACGTACCAGAGGAAAACAAAACGTTCCAGGCTTTTTACAAGCGCTACAAAGATATTTTCAACGTAGACTGTGAACAATGGCCCAGTAAAAAAAAGGTACGTTTTCTATTGAGAAAACTGGGAAGTACAGAACATAGTAGGTTCGTAGACTTCATACTACCCAAGAAAACGACTGACTTGGATTTTTCAGAGACGATTAAGCTCCTATCGGAATTATTCGGGCCTAACACAAGCTTGTTCCTCAAACGTTCGAAATGCCTGAACACAGTAAAAAATAACCAGCAAGATTTTCTAAAGTTTGCAGCATCGGTGAACAAGCTATGTAATGATTTTAAACTAGCCAAACTGACTGCCGATAATTTTAAGAGCTTAATTTTCGCACAAGGTCTAGTATCAGCAGAAGACGCTGAAGTCAGACGACGGGTACTGACTAAGCTTGAGAACGAACAAGGATTGACTCTCAAAAAACTGGCAGAGGACTGTCAAAGAGTAATATCTGTAAAGCGTGACTCAAACACTATCGAGGAATCAGGTGTGACTCTGATTAATAAAATCAGAAGTAAATCTACCTCCTATTCCCCTCAAAAAGACAAAAAGCAAATCTCATGTTCTAAAATACGCAGTAACCAAAACTCAAATAGGTTAAAGAAACCGCCCGGACCATGTTACCATTGTGGTAAATGGCATTGGATGAAATTCTGTCCAGTTAAGAACAAAAATATTGCAAAAATTGCAATAAAAATGGGCATACTTTGACTTCGTGCTGGTACGTCAACAGAACGAGAAAACTCCAAAATAAAATTAGGCAAGCTCAATCTGACAATATTGTTCATAGGAATTTAAGAAAATATGTAACGGTGGTTATTTTCAATAAGTCCATTAAATTCCAGCTTGACTCGGATTCTGATATTTCAACCATTAACTGGCGTACTTGGCGAAAATTGAACAAGCCGACCTTATTAAAAACGGATAAAACAGCAAAATCTGTAACTGGCGAAAATATTAACATTTTAGGCGAGGTAATCCTTACAGTAACACTAAATGGAGTTACCAAAAAGCTCAAAGCCTACGTATTAAAAACTTCAGACAACTTATTTGGAACTGATTTGATAGAAAAATTCCATCTTTGGGATTGCCCAATGAGTACATTTTGTCACAAGATACAAAGTACAACGTCCAATTTGGGAAATCTAAAAAAGGAACTCAAACAATTTCCCCAGGATTTTTCTGGCGGCCTTGGGAAATGTACTAAAATGAAAGCTAAGTTCAAGGTGAAGGACGGTGCACAACCGGTATTCAAAAAGAAACGGAATGTCCCTTTCGCTGCTCTAGAGCAAATCAATAAAGAGTTAGATAGACTCGAACAAGTAGGTATTCTGTCAAAAACAGATTTCATCGAGTGGGCAGCACCTACGGTCTACGTAAAAAAGAAGTCCAATCAAATACGAGTATGCGCAGATTTTTCCACAGGGTTAAACGATGCCTTTCAATATCACCACTATCCTCTGCCAAGCCCTGAAGAAATTTTCAATAAACTCAATGGGGAAAATTTTTTTTTTAAAATCGACCTCTCGGACGCATACCTTCAGATAGAGGTGGAAGAAGAAAGTTCCAAATTGCTCTGCATAAACACACATAGAGGGTTGTACAAATACAACAGGCTGGCTTTTGGAGTAAAGGTTGCGCCTGCAATTTTCCAGCAGGTGATGGACGCCATGCTGGGCGATCTTGACTACGCAACAGCCTATTAGGATGATATACTAGTTACTAGTAAAACTACGGCATAGCAACCATATAATAAACGTATTCGAAAAGATACAAGAATACGGATTTAAGGTTAAGGAGGATTAAATACTTAGGTCACATTATAAATAAAGATGGTCTTCGGCCGGATCCAGAAAGATCCAACGCGATCAGAAACATGCCGGCCCCAGATAACGTTCAAGTGTTACAAAGCTTCCTCGGCCTAGTTAATTTTTACCAAGGGTACATTAAGAACATGCAAAATTTGAGAGGGCCTCTAAACCAACTTTTAAAAATGGACAAACCATGGTCATGGACCCCGGAATGCCAAGACGCATTCGAGAAGATCAAGAAAACTCTTACTTCAGACCTCTCCCTCATACATTTCCACCCTAGTCTCGACATCATAGTGGCAAGTGACGCAAGCTCGTATGGCATAGGCGCTTGCATATTACATAAACTGCCAGACGGTTCGCGAAAAACTGTGGCTCAGCATCAAGATCTCTACTTCCAGCTGAGAAACAATAAATCCCAAGAGCAAAAATTAACAGTTTTATTTTTTCTCTCCTTTTCAAAAAGAAAACACTTTGGAAGGGGGGTATTGTGAGACCGGAAACTACCTACACAATAGACTCTTCCAGGCCTATATTAAGTAGGCGACATAGCACTCTACAGCGAGTGATAGAGAGTGACAGTGAGTGACAGTGAAAGTCCTGTACGACTACCAGTGCTGGACACTAACTTATAGTAAGTTCTGCTTACAATATCTCTGTAACCTGTTGTTAATATATCTTTCTTACATCTAATTCGTGTTCCGTGTTTTACTTCTGTGGGCCCAACTTTGGCACCCACATCAGAAATAAATAAATTTCTACCAATAACACTAATGTATTTACTGGTGACTTTGATCCCTTTTAATTAAACAGCATTATATATAATTGTCATGGGTCCTTACCTATAACTACAGAATGAACTCTTCCTAACACTACGTATAATACGCCTCTCAAGAGAGAGAGTGACGAATCGAGTCGAGCCGATAGTAGTTCACTCCAAACCAGACTGACAGTCATACTAACACCTTCCACATCTTGTATTATTTCGTGTAATATACCTTCGTTATTTCTACTCTTGTGTTCGTGTTGTTCTTCCTTGGTCCTAACCTGGACCATAACAATAATCCGTGTTAATGAAACACCCTTTATTTTATAATGCTAAAGCCATGCAATATATTGCACATATCAATATAGAGAAATCAAGAGAATTTAACAGACGTCGATTGGTTAATAACTATAACATTGCATAATAAACTCTGCCGTCGTATGTGTGGTGTGAGTGTGCGATCGCGCTTTCATGTGTGTACGTTTGTGTGATGCAATATTGATTTTGAAGATTTATAAAACGGATGTGACGTTGATTTATTTTCGGAAACAATAGTTTTAGACGGGAAAATTGTTTAAAGAAACCCGTCAAATATTCCAGACATATTTCACCTCGAGGAGGGAAAACACGAATTATTCAATGTGATAAAAACAAATAAAGTAAAATAACAATAAAAATTTCTACCTAAAAAAAAGAAAAAAAAGGATAATAAAAAGTGCATTGAACGCACCAATGTTTCAGGATAGATATTAGGAATATATATATAGAGAGAGAGAAAGAGAGAGAAAGAGAGAGAGAGATAGAAAAGTGAGAGAGGAGTACGCGCACGTGCGTTTGTTTATGAGTGTGGAGGTGTCTGTGGAGGTGTGAATGCGTGTGATTTTTTTATGTGAGTACAGAGATAGATGGAAATATTCCTGTGTACATGTTAGTGTGTGCGTGCGCGTTTATGTGTACGTATATGTATCAGTATACGCTAATTCAAACTGGTGATACCAATATAGCTACATACATACATACATACATACATATTTACATTCATATTAAAAAAAAATGATTTATCCTTTTAAACATGTAAAGACAAATTTTAAAAAGTGGGGATATTTTGTGGTAACTTATATATGCATACATATATATATGTATATTCAATGATACATATATATATATTCAATGATACATATATATATATATATATATATATATATATATATATATATATATATATATATATATATATATATATATATATATATATATATTATGAAATAGACTAAGTCCAACAATTATTTTATTCATATACATTATTCATATAAACAGAAATATTTAAGTAAATGCTCTGTTTATAATAAACAGTATTAAAAACATTTACCGGACTGAATGTCCGAGAAATTTCGCAGAACGCATATTTTCTGTGAAATTTTTGGTACATTCGGGATGTTAAATATTGTTAATACAGTTTATTATAAATAGAGCATGTACTTAAATATGTGTGTCTACTTCTAAATACATAAATCATTATATTTATTAATTATTAAGACGTGTATCACCCCTCTCCACCACCAAAAAATGAAAATACATTCTGGTTTTAAATATACATATATTTTCCTGCAAAAGATGGATAGGCCGTAGAAAACGTATCAAATCAATTAAATTTGTACATTAAGCTGTAAAATTAGGTTATACAGCCTAGTGTTCGAAAGATATATTTAAGAAAACGCGTATTCAAACGCGAATCTAAACTGAATGCCAGTTTGGGATCTGAAAAACCACTTTTTAACAAATGAAAATAATTAAGAAATTATTATCGTCTAAAAACAATTACCCAGCAAAAACTGTATTATTTTAAGTAATAATAAGCCTGGATGTTATTTTCAATATTTAAGTAAATAATGTCGTCTAAAAACAATTACCCAACAAAAAGAGGATTATTTTAAATAGTTAAGGCTGTTTTTTTTTTTCAATATTTAAAGAAATAATATCGTCTTAAAACAATTACCTCGCAAAAACTGTATTATTCTAAATACTTCAGGCTGTTTTTCTCTTCAATATTTAAGAAAATAATATCATCTAAAAACAATTACCCCAAAAAACAGTATTATTTTAAATAGCTAAGGCTGATTTTGTTTTTTTCAATATTTAAGGAAAAATATCGTCTAAAAGCACTTACCCAACAGAAATACTATTATTTTAAATAATTAAGGCTGATTTTTTTTCAGATGCGTTTTATATAATCAGTGCAGAAATCTGTTTCTTATTTTTTAAAAGTTTAAATTCTTTTTTTCATCATAGATTCCAATTGTGGCTATTTATTATTGAACGTAAATTTATAAAGCCTTTCAAACAACGCTCCCTCCAGAAGAATGAGTAGAAGGACGTTCTATTAGGTTGGGGCAAATATAATGTCGTTTTCTCATATAGTAACATATGTGAGAAAACGACATTGTTTTCGCACCAACCTAATGCCTAATTATTTCGATGGAGACGTTATCCGGAAGTTTTAACACAGAGAAGATTACAATCATTGTAATGATACATCTTATAGGTAAAATCTTATAAATATAATGATATATGTATTTAGAAGTAAACTATAACGTTTCATTATAGGACCTCATAATTGTTTTCACAAATATAAAATTATTAAAAATTGATAAAAGCGTATAAAATCGTTTAAAAGCCTAAAAAAAACAATACTTCTTATTCATGAACCTATATATATAGACCAATGTCGTAGGGACGCTCTGAAATTAACGTTTCCTCGGTAACTTCAGCCTATGTAGAGAGCACAATAATTTCACTAGATAAATGCCAAAAATTAGTTTACCGTATAGTCCTGAATACTAACCATATTACCGTTACGTAGCTGTGCTAGATGTAGTTTCAACCCAAAGCCACAAGTCGCTCAAAAAAAAAAAAAAAAAAAACTTAATCTGAATACTCGTCAACGTCTTAAATAGGCCCTTCAGATCGAAAATTTCTTATGAATGCAATAGAGAACGAAAACCGTTCAAAAATATTTAAACTGTCAACTGTATACAACCTCTTTCTAAGATCAATAATTAATACAATTTTGATAATGAGAAGAGCGGCAAAGACAATGCTTGTTTGAACATTGTGGACTGGCAATACAGAATCAAATATAACTGCACCAAATGTAAGAAACAACATCACTTGAGGGATTTCAACAACAACTAAACTGGATAGCACATGTATGTATCTCAAAGAGAAAATAATGACATAATAACGATGTTGATATTCCACTCTACCCAAAACAAAAGGTTAGGAAGGAAACCTATGTCAGTGTTGGAAAGAGCGATAGCTGTTTCTTGACTTGAGAAAGTTGTTTACCTGAAAAACTGTTTTAAAAAATAAAAAAAAAGATTTTATACATTTACAACCGAGTGTACTAGTATCTGCTCGTTCAATGAATTCCAAATGTCTTCTTGAACAGTTAATATTACCATTATGAGGACAAAGAGATCTTGATTTTACATCTTGTTGTCCCTGCATGGGCGCTCAGAATGATGATCATCACGAACCTTACCGTCATCATTTTTAAACGACATAAACACCGCATAGCAATGATGACACATTTTTATGAATAAGTGCTAAGCAAACTTTCATGAATTTTAATGAGCGCAATATTTTTTAGTAAATGGTTATTGTAAACGTTATAATAGATCAGTTATAACAAATTTAGCACAGCAAATAAAGAAATTATACAAAAGATTGATCGTCTAGGTTTAGTTATGGAAAGTTTTCAGACAAACTACCTTACTTGCTTTCGGTAGTTCTAACTCTTATGGCTAAGGCGCCCCATGCCATAGACACTTTAGCAAACCATGCATATTTCCTTCGTATTCCATTGGCCAGACGCATGTTCTACTTAAGCAGCTTCATCCCATAAACGTTTGCTTTGTGCAACCAACTCCAACAACGATTCTTCAAGTTGACATCTTCAAGTTTTATGTTCCTAACATAAACGGTACCTCTTCTTCTGTACCCCTCTACCTCGAGTGACTCTTGTGTATTGTTCAGGGCGAACAGTATTTCATTATTGTAAGTTACCCTTACAACAAGAAATGTGTTATGTAGATCTACCCAGATCTGCATAATCATAGGGATAATAGACATGACATCCATAAATGTCTAAGCTATCAGGCTTACGATCGCATCACGTTGAAAAACCGGTACGCCAAGACGAGTTAAGCAACGTCGAGACTGGTTAGTACTGAATTGGGTGACCACTTGGAAATACCAGGTGCTGTATGCTTGGTTGTGAGATTTGTGTAATGGATAATGACTCAGAATTGTTAATCGGAGAGCGGAGATCCAATTCCAGTTGGGTTCATTATATTCACTGACGTGTAAATACCCTTGGGGAAGGCATGAAACCACTACTTCTCCCTCCAGCTATGGATTAATTAGAAAGACCTTTATCATTAAATCATTATTATCTCTCTAAAAATTGTTACAATCTAAAAATATTTTCTGGCTTTAAATGACTTGCAGAAGGTTGATAAGCCGTAGAAAACAATTCAATAAAAAAAAAGGTATCAGCTGTTTACAACCATTTATTCAGATGAATAAGTCTTAAAGAAAAAAAAATTGTCAAAGCCTTTATAATGGCGCTACATCACAAATTAATAGATTTACACCATATAAACAAGTAAAGCACAAAACTTCCAACAGTAAAAACAGCAAAATATTTAACAAATGCGAAAAGAAATGAATATAAGCAAAATGCTACCATTCCTCACCACCAAGAACAAAAGATTTGAAAGAAAACATTTATTAATAATAGAAAGAGAGGTAACAGTGGCATTGAAAAATTGTTTTATAAGATTTCTTAAATTTTAACCGAAACTAATAATAAAAGTCGTATATTTCCACAACGGTTATGGCTATTTTCACTACCATCCTTACCAAAGAAAAATTAATCTATACACTTCTCTACCGTAAGAATCTCCATGTCAGATGCAATTTGCCAGACACTCACTCAGCTGCTATCATTAAGATGATAGAAAAAATTATATTCTATGGATAGGATGATCCAGTCAGTATTATCACACATCTCTTTTCAACAGCTGGGACAAACATAATTAAATGGTGCGTATTATTTTTCAATCGATCTTTGCGCCGCTTTGTAAAATCAAGTTGAAAGAAATTGTTGGTTGTATAAAGAAAAGATTTACTTTGCTTTTTCTCATTTCACCTCATCGAAGGCAGTAGAACCGCTCTGACACAAGAGGATAATTAGCGTGAAAGAATAAGAGGAATATTTTTGAAAAGTGAGAACAATAAAAGAAGAAGAATCAAGAAGACAGTAGACAACGACTGACATTGTATTTACATTTTTGAAGATCGAAGTTGGTTGGAATGCCAGAATCCAGAAAAGAAGTTCCGCAAGCACGAAGTACTGTGCTTAATTTCATAAAGTCTAGGTACCATAGCGAAAAGTTCATCCAAACAACAAAGTATTTTTAGGAAAGGAACGGAGAAGCTACATTACAGCGCTGGAAAAGTGTCTGAAGTCGAGATGCTAGGTACGGACCAATAGAATTGCAGATTCTTCTTTGGATTTTGTCAAGAATCTCTCATTTTATAGCAGGAGTACCGGACCACGTGTGGCAGCAATATTCAAAGTATGGACGAATTGTAGACTTATTAATATGTAAGATAGATTCTGCTGATAATAATTGTCAAGCAACGACACAGGGAACCAACTTTCTTAGCAGCAGACTTAACAATGGAATCTATATAATCTTTCCATTTCATATCAGCCGAAAATGTTAGTCCAAGAAGGCGCCGCGAATACCTCTTCTTGTGGTTATCCCCAGCCATGCTGATGATAGTCAGAAAAGAGTTACTCAGATGAATAACAGTTAGAAGTTTCGTTTTGGTCGTATTACAGTTAACAAGCTCATCCTTGCCCCAATTAACGACATTCTGTAGCTCATGTTTTAGATTAGCTGCCAATTTGGCTTTATCGAACCAATCACACTTACTATACAGACAGGGGTAAATGGTTGTGCCATGAGTATAGATACTAATTTGAGAACTGATGTCACTAGAAATGTCATTGATGAAAATTAAGGACAAATTCGCTTTAAGTTTAGAGTCCTAGGGTAGACCTGCATTAAAAGAAAAAAGGTCTAAAACAGTAGCCTTTCAGGACAACCTTCATTCAGCGATTTGCAAAGAAAACTGAATCAGTTCAAAAATCCGTATGGCCGTTTCGAAGAAGATAAATAATACACTATTTACATTATTCGGACTATTCTTTGTTGCCATATTTATCGCAACGTTTCGGCCCATGTACTCTCCGGCCTTCTTCAGGTGGTTGGAATGTCGAATTGAACTCTTTATTTCGCTCGCTGTGGTAAACTGTTCTAGTTCCACGTGCCATGTCTAATTGATATCAGTTATGAGTTGTCTCCTGTTAATTCCCCTCTCCAAGTTCTTCACTACCTTAACCAGATATTGAACTCACAACTCTTTGGGTTCTGTCACTGGATCTAACCATCGCCTTCATCCACTGTGCCACGTGTCCTTAAGCAATCATTTTTACCAGTGTTCATATTGCAATTTTTGCTGTCATCACTGTGGGATCAGATTGAAATCATAAACAAAGAACATCATTGGAAAATTCGTAAACTTAAAGAATCAGCATATATGCTAGCCCGCAAAAATCTCCTGAGCCGACCAAGTATAGAAATA
Organism: Acanthosepion lycidas; assembly: GCA_963932145.1. Lineage (NCBI taxonomy): Eukaryota > Metazoa > Mollusca > Cephalopoda > Sepiida > Sepiidae > Acanthosepion > Acanthosepion lycidas. The sequence goes on along the minus strand of OZ010571.1, from coordinate 95,244,152 downwards.
AATACAATATAGGAACCAGTAATAAGGAGTGTCTGAGAAAAGCAATAATACCTACGAAAATTGCAATATGAGCTCTTGTAAAAAACGTGCTATGATAACAGTAAAAATTGCAATTGAGCACTGTTAAATATTAGTTTGATATTAGCTTGATCGAGAGTACAAATTTTACTATTGTTATGCTTTGCACATCTGTGTAGTAGTAGTCATAGTACAGTTCTCCGTGTCCTGAAAACAACCGGGTTCGCTAGGCATAGCCACTCTATGTTCGCTAGTTGTTCTCTATTTATACTTGTCTATTTAATTTGCATACGATACTACACCTAAAATAATCAAACCACATAATAATTATCCATGTGTATTTATTTATATATTTTATGTTCCATTTAATAAACAGGGATAATTATATATTTTTCAGCATAAAGGGAGATAAGAATATTTTCTTGACAACGTTAGATAACATAAAGAATTTAGTCATCAATTATCATCAATCAAACGATATAATAATATTCAAAATATATTTATTTATATATCTCCGTCCCATCTGACAGCCTAATAAGAAATACAAACAGTAATAATAAACATTTATTTATATTTATAAACATTTATTTACAAGTAAAAATTGCATTGAAACAAGTTTATCACGGAGTTTTTATTAATGTTGCAACAGAAAATTTTATCTCTATGAATTATGGTGCCCTAAATTCAACAAACAATCACCCTTTAAATATATAATTGAATAACCATCAAGTGATAAATTTACTATCACTTTTGTAGATTTAATTACAGGTTCTCGTATTATTTAAATACATTTTAGTTTTATATTGGTATTCAGTTATGTGCCATGTGGGATACACGCTCAGGCGATCATGTATCTAACGATACATGACTGACGAGACAATTTTTTTCCCGCAGAAAGTTGCCATTTCTTTTTGTGGTAGAGCATTTGCCATCTAACGCTATAGAACCTGACCTGTCCTGCTATTTACCCATAGCTTGGTGGGGAGAAGAAAATGATTAATACCTTTTCCACGTAAGGGAAGGTAATGGATTCCACTGGAATTCGAATTCGGCTCTCTGATTCCTCAATCCGAGCCGCTATCCATTATTCCACCGAGCCGAGTTCGAATTCCAGTCAAATCCATTACATTCACTTACGTACTAATACCCTTGGGAAAAGTATAAGTCCTCTTCTTCTTCCCCCAGCTATGAAAGACAGACCGAGTTCTATAGCTTTGAGTGGCAACTGATCTACTACAGAAAGAAATGGCAACCTGCTGCGGGAAAGATATGCCTAGTCAGTTATATATCGAAAGATACATAATCGGCTAAACGTGTATCACGCATCGCACATAACTTACTAATTGGTATCAAAGATTCAACATAAACTTGCTCTATAATCTATATTCTACATTGTTTTGTGCATTTAAGTAATTTTTTGTCCAGTGAACACCATAAAATGAAAAGGAGGAGATAAGAACGGGTTGCGAAGACGAAAGCAGCGATTACGCCTGTCCAGGGCAAAAAGACTAATAGGCATCGTAAGAGCACCGCGAAGCAATAAGAGCACAAGCCACAGATGATGCGATGCTCAGAGGTGAACTAGGGAGACAAAGAAAGGGTAAAAGTAGAACAGACCTAGGAGAGAGGGCGAACAAAGCACATAAAATGTAACAGGAAAAAGTTAACGCAAGAAGAGAATATATGAGAATGTGAATGGAAGCAAGTCCTCAAGAAACTGAAGACTCACGCAATAAAAGGAGAAATGAGAAAATCCTGGCGTTATGGCAAATGCAAGAAATGCACAAAATTTGTTCGTGGAGTAAATAATCCTCAGTTCACTGAGGCCCGTAATGAACAACATAACTGCTGTTGATAAAAATAAACCGTCATTTTTTACGGCACGGGTACTGTAGAGATAGCAGCAGCAGGAGCAGCTATTGTTGTTGTTGTTGTTGTAGTAGTAGTAGTAGTAGTAGTAGTACTAGTAGTAGTGGTGGGGGTGGGGGGTGGTGATGATGATGATGATGATGATGATGATGATGACGAACGTATTCGCAAAAGCTTTTAAAAAGTTATTACAAAAACGGGGTTTATAAAATAGGGAAAAATGTGTCACTTGAAACTAGAACTTTTCCTGTTATAGTTGCAGCTTTTGGGTTTTAGAAATAAATAAAATATTTATTTTCCAAATATAGTACAGTCTGGCACAAAGGCCATAGTAATGATCCTCAGGGGAGTACCGAACACATTATATCAGCAGACACTTGCTTGTTGCCTAGAGTGCCAAAGTAGGCAGCCATGGATTTTTATTGCATATAGACACTGAAACGTCATCCCCTTTTAATTTTCCGTTCATGCATTCAAATCGTTCCTTTACACATCAGATATTATTTTTCTCAGTAAATGAAGACCAACAGTTTGTCCTACATGGAGAGGACTATTATATTCCAATTTCCGTCTTCTGCGAACACTTTATTAATCGATCGTACAATCCTCAGAGGCTGAGAACGAGGCTCACATCACATTCAAACAAGCAAGGAAAAATGTAAAAATACTGGCAGGTCTTCCGGTTCGGATATCCTAGTTCTCCGTTTTTTTATGGCATGAGAAAATTACCTCCCATTGCTTATTTGCGGACGGTTGGCCATTTCCTTCAACAAACCACCGGAAGTCGTTAGAAATAGTGAAAGAAATCCCAATACTGGAGAATTTGAGCTCATTTATTACAAGCTAGAAGGGAAAAATATTGTTTTTACAAATAAATAAAAAAGAACTGGAATATCATCATTTTCTCATATGTAGCATGGAAATATAATAATACTTTTCTAGGTTTTCTTTCTTAAGAAAAAGGAACATTGAGGGAAGCCAATTATTTACGTGATATTACGTAGATTTACACTAGCAATATTGCTTTAGGTATATCGAAAAGCTTTAGATATTGGTAAAACTTTATCGTTGTCTGAACAGTTTTATTATTTGCAGCCTATTTTCGATATAGACGATTTGTACTGAAATAGTACATTCCTTTTGGTTGACCGTATCCATGCGATTAATATTTAAACATATATATATATATATATATATATATATATATATATATATATATATGTGTGTGTGTGTGTGTGTGTGTGTGTGTGTGTGTGTGTCTGTGTGCGGGGGCGCGTGTGTGTATATTTATTTCCAATTGTACACTATATATATATATATATATATATATATATATATATATATATATATATATATATATATATATATATATATATATATGTGAGTGTATACTTATCTCCAATCGTACACTATATATATATATATATATATATATATATATATATATATATAGTACCTAGGAGTATATTATTGATAATTTATTTTATATATATTAATCACTGATTAAAACAAGCAACCAATATATATATATATATATATATATATATATATATATATATATATATATATATATATATGGAGTGGAGTATATCCGAATGGATACTTCGGCACGAAATTCGAACTTGTGAAATTAATGTAAGATATTATGTATAGTCCTTTATATATATATATATATATATATATATATATATATATATATATATATATATATATATATAAAGAAATATACATATTTTTATATATAATGTAAGATATTATGTATATTTTTAATATATATATATGTGTATATATATTAACAAATATACATGATACACACACACACACACACACACACACACATATATATATATATATATATATATATATACATATAAACATATATAAATACATCAGATATATGTGCTTAAACACAATTTATATAATTTTATTAATATTCCTATCTAATAGCTGGAAAAGCTAATTTCTCATATATCGATCAACATCGTTTTTCCATTTGTTGTTCTCTTTTATCGAGGTATATATACATACATATATATGTGTTGTGTGTATATATGTTTATATGCATACGTGTTCGTGTATAATTATTATAAAAGTTATTTTAGTCGATGCATTTATATTTAAAAATTGTAAGTAACGTCTATCTGCCTGGAAAAGGAAAAGTTTTATTAACGAAAATTGACTTCTTAGTAGAAGTCGAAACTACATACAAATGTTTGAAAATTCCATTACGATATCATCAGTTCATGTTGCTTTACAATCTCCTTTTTTCTATGTACCGTGTCCGTTAATGACGTAGGCGATAATGCCTTTCCAGAATTTTCTGTCTTCTGTAACTCTCAATAAATACTGTCTTTGTGTTATCTCTCCTAAATTCTCTTATGAAATCCATTTACTCAAGGTCACCATGTTGGTTATGCTTTGTTTTTATGTCTCTCCCTTGTCTTCAATCTTTCTTGTGAGTATCAGATTTTTTCAAGCTCTCTCTTATTATATAATCAAGACGTTTCAACTCTTTCTTCTTGAAGTCATATATAAGTGTTATTTATGCTTCCAAAATTAGTCCCTTATATTATCAGCATCATTCTGTAGAACCACATTTCTGTGACTCAAGTCTCTCCATCTGTGAGGAGATTTCCAACCTCTATTATAAGAGGGCAGATATTGCATAACATTTCAGTACTATTTCTTTCTATCGAAATTTTCCTGTTTTTTAATAATTTGCTCAGCTTTAGCAAGGTCTTTCACAATCCCAATGCTCCTCCGTATTTAAATGTGTCAATTTTCCTTCTACGAACAAAAGAATTCCCAAAATTCCTCCAATGTGTGATTTGCATGTCGTGCTGTTCCTTTTTCTAGAAACTATGCATTCTGTCTTCTTGCAATTGATGTTTAGTCTTTTTTCTGGCTTTCTTCTTTTACCATCTGTAGGAGTTCTTGTAGTTTCTTTTGCGTGTCTGCTATCAACACTGTATCATCTTCATATCTTATGGCCTTAAGATTGTGGCCGCCAATAATTCACCCTGATAGAACTTCTAATTGCTTCAGCATCGCTTCACTGTTTCGAAAAGACTAATAAAACTGTACACATGCACACGACGCACGCACGCACATACACACGCGCACACAATATATATATATATATATATATATATATATATATATATATATATATATATATATATATATGTATGTATGTATGTATGTATGTATGTATTCTGTGAATTTAGTGCAGGAAATATTTTCAGGCAACATACATTTTGTGTCGACTAATTTTATTGATCAAATTTTCCAAATTTCGAATAATTTTGCCGGATATTGTCTAAAGTTCATTTTGTAAGAAATATAGTTCAAGCTTTTGACTTCCTTAACAGTTCATCATGGTAAGTATAGAAAAATAATGAGTCTTGTGACGTAGGCAAAGTGTCTGGGCAATGTCTGACTTATACTTGTGTGCCTCTCTGTGTGTGTGTGTGTGTGTGCGGATTCGTGCGCGAATGCGTGTGTGTTTGTATTATATACATTTGAGTATGCGGTCTCTTAAATTATAATTGTTTTTTATTATAGATGGTAAATTTTTGTTTTATGAAAATTCCTACGAGGATTATCTTTGTTTTTTTTTTTCCATATGATTTTGCTCGTACTTTGCAAGCTTGTCTCGCTAAATCAATTATGACTGAAATATAAGTTCGATCCTTACAGGTGCTCCGTACAATTGGCCTTGTATCACATCTAAGATATGTTTGGAAATTCGCCATATTTCATTCAGACGATATTATTAATGGTAAGGGTTTTACCTCTTAACTGAAATGGGACAACCGATGTTGGTACAATTCTCCTTATATGCAAATATATATATCAATTAAACTGAAACAGACGCACAAAGCAACTAAATCCCTTTATCGGTTCTCTCTCATTAGAACTCAGTCTGTGAGATGCCCAGTAGATATGTTTAGTTTCTTTTTTTTTTTCCTTTTTTTTTTCTTTTGTTAAATGCATTTCGATATTACTATACTATTTGTTAATATTAGGTTGGTGCAAAAATAATGACGTAATAATGTCGTTTTTTGACGTATTTTTAACGTCAAAAAACGACATTATTACCTCATTATTCTTGCACTAACCTAATATATTTTTATTGTCCACCCGAATTATTAGTTTTTATTCTACATTCAACATGCAGTTTTAACCAAGTTAATTAAATTTTTGTACCACAGTTCGTTTTGGTGTAATACATATCGTCTCGGAATGAGAAATCAGCGAGCTGAGTTCGATTTCCAGTCGAACTGATTTCATTCACTTACGCAGAAATACCCTTGGAAAAAAGTATGAATCCATCACTTCTCCTTCCAGCTATGGGGTAAATAGCATGACAAACTGTGTCCCACATTATTGGTTGTCAATCAGTCCATCGTAGAAAAAATGACAATCTCCTGCGGGAAAATCTTCAGCCTTGTTCGTCATGGATCAAAAGAGACTTGAGACTTTTATCACAGATGACAACCGACACACCACAGCAAAAATATTATATAGCAATGCTTTATGAAAGTTTTAAATTATAATTTATATGATTATTTAAATTATTGACAATAACTTGGGAGTGACAGATTTTATTTATGTGAATATATTATGTGAAAATATTTATAAATAATTCAAAACGTTATACGCTATAGGAAAATATTCGATTATCAAAATATACCATCTGGCAGAATTCATTTTATTTATTTGTTATACATGAATATGCGTGTCATAACATATCAGTCATTGAAACAGTGATTTTGCATATCGTTTTGTTGATTAATACCGTTTTGCGTTCACTTACATTTTTGTTTTAATATCTGCAACGAGACGATTGCATTAATTTCATATTTATGAGACATTTTTGGACAATTTTACAAATATTCAGATTTAGAAGAAATAAAAATTCGTGATAAACTGTCAAATTACCATCACAGAAAAGTATTGGCCATATGCTGGACGTTTTTCTTTTTATCTTTTTTGTTAGTCTGTTAGCTGGTTTCAAAACAAGGAATTTGAAAATATTTTAAAATATTGCTCTCTTAGGTAAAATATGCTGCTCTTAATGTGGATATTCACTGGATGATGATGACAGCTTTGAACATTTCCATTTATACATTACAGGATGTACTATAGCAAATTCATATTATTTAAGATTAATCTCGTGTTTGTAGTCGTGTTTTTTTTCTCTTTTATATGACAATCGACATTTTATTTTACTACTATTCACTCTACATGCTGTATTAGAGATACGCATAAAAACGTTGGGGACAGGTTCCTCATACCAAAACAAAGACAAAAATCTATGTAAACATATGACAACAAATCCTTCGTTTTTGAGTTATTAAGTTTAAAGAAAGTTTATGGTAGATGGCGCTGTTTTGCCATGTAGACTAGTTTGCATTTGTCGTTCGTGTACATTTGAGGATTTTCAGTCTTTAACCTATAACGTGCGTGGCAGTGATTTAACTGAAACCGGTTCACTTTAACAATGTCAGGATAATCATCAGTTTACGATTAGTTTACGCATCAGTTTACGATTAATGCCTGTGCCCGAATTGTAGGTGACTGTCTACCAGGACCATATGTTCTCTCAGCACGCCTCACAGGAGCAGTCTACAAGAACTTTACTTCGAACACACTTCCAGACCTGCTAGACGATGTGCCTTGTTAATGTGGTTCATACATAAATGGGCTTCACCACATTTAATCACATCATTCGCTATACACTGGTTAACATATGCAATAAAAGATGGATAGGCAGGTGAGGACATGTTCCATAGCCTGCAATTCCCCCCAAACTCAATCCGTTGCATTTTTATATATGGGGTCACATAAAACATTTGGCTTATGCAGCAGACTTTAATAATCCAGAGACGCTTTATCAACGTATTATGGGGGTGGGGTCCTGGCTACGACACCATTCGACACCGTGTGTTTGAAAGGGTCCGCCAGTTAATGATCCGACGGGTGCTTGCGTGTGTAGAAAAAAGCTGCGGTTATTTTGAATATTTGTTATTAGTTGCTGTGTTGAGGAACAAAAATGGTCTTTTGCGGATATGTTTATATAAACATTTTACCTTGTTTTGGGGTAGAGAACCAAAGTTTGTAAAATTATTTTGGATATATCCCATATACAAGCCTCAAGAAACATTCAATATAGAGTGTTACTGAAGTAGACATAAAAAGTGCAGATTATGAAGTTATGTATGGAAGACAACAGTTAACCCTTGATTATAGATATATGGATTATAATTGCAGGTGTCGGAGAAAGTTTCTTGGGAGTCGATTCCACAAAGTAACGGTTCGTTGGAAGAAGCTATTTGTGTGTAACTTACTTTTCCCAATTAAATACGAATGGAAGTATCGTGGTTTGCTACAATATAGGTATATATATATATATAGTAAAGTAATAAATCCGTTGGTATATAATCCAAGTGGAACCTAGAAATATAAAATATTAAAGCTGATCTACAAAAAGAGCTCAATGTATTTACTATTACAGAACAAAAATTAATACACAATAAAATCCAGAATCATCTCATATGGGGAATAAGCTTGTTTCGACCGACGAAAATATTCGTCAATCTTATTCAACCTCAGGATAGACTGAGTTCATGTCGGAAATAGAAATTTAACTGTCAAAGATAAATTATATATATATATATATATATATATATATATATATATATATATATATATATATATATATATTATAAGCCTTTTTAAAACCCTTTTTATTCCTCTCTCAGTTTTAAATAAACATTTCATTCTTCACCAATTTAATGTCATAAGATTAATATCCGGCTATAATTTTGTATTGTGAGAGCGGAAACTACATACACAATAGACTCTTCCAGGTAGGCGCCATAGCACTCTACAGGAGAGTGAAAGAGACTGATAGAGTGTGACACAGAGAGACTCGTACAACTACCAGTGTTGGACACTAAATTATAGTAACACTAACTGCATACACTATCTATGTAACCTGTTGTTAATATATCTTTCTTACATCTAATCCGTGTTCCGTGTTTTACTTCTGTGGGCCCAACTTTGGCACCCACATCATTTTGTAAAACCTATTCCCTTTAAAACAAGTAACTTCCACCCTTCCCTGACCATTGTCTCGTGCCTTTCCTCTGACTGAAATATTGAAATTGATAAATTCTGTATTAGCTTTACGACTTTTTTTTTTCCGACACGAACTCAGTTTTTTCCGTGGTTGAATAAAACTGACGAATATCTTCGTCGGTCAAAATAACTTTCTTCCCCATATGTGGAGATTTTGGATTTTATTGTGTATTAATATGTTCTCGATAAATTCGATTGAGCACTGTTGAGAGACGAGGTAATTCTTAACAGCAGCCGTCTCCGCTGCCGCAACGCTATTCATTAAAATGAATCCAGCACTATGGCTGCCTTGCGCTTGTTTACATTCGTAAAAACCATACACTAGAATTTCCTTTTCCCTTTTTAGACTTCGGCATTAAATAAATCATATGCCGCTAACGAAATCAACCAAACAACCAAAATGAATTAACTCTTTTACGACAGTAGTCTATATAATATCCTACATTTTCTTAAACTGTATTCCAAAATATAACTTCAAAAAAACTAGAAAATAAAACACACATCACCGCCTCTTGTATTTACGTCCACACAAATATTTGAATAAAAGCTATCATCTAACATGTATTCAATTGTGAAAGCACAATAACTTAATTATATTTTTAATAATTTGAAATCTCGTAAGAAAAATAAATAGCACCATTACATGACCCATAAG
>OZ010571.1:95224464-95229464 GCA_963932145.1 Acanthosepion lycidas | reverse complement strand
GAACCCTTCAGAAGGAAAAGTTGAAATGTCTGAGAAATTTAATGAGGAAATGCCGTTCATTGGTCCTGCGCGTGTCAAATTTTCCAAGCCCTATTTCCTCATTTTATGCTCAAGTAATATATTTCTGATGCTACATATAATTTTATTTTGTTCCCGTTCTCTCTAAACCTTTGCTGCTGCCCACATCACGTGGTTATTCAACCTGAATAACATTTTCTCCTTCGTCCATTCGGAGTCAAGAGCGAGTACACGTGAATGGAAATTTCTTATTTATTTATTGTTTTTATATCCGGCCAGTGCATCATCAATCATTGAGCAGGGATCTGATATCTGACTTAAACAAACCAATTATATCAACGAGTATCGATGAGCTAGCATGATGTAATCATACACTTAGAATTCCGAAAGAATTAGAGCAGACATTACAAATCCTTATAAGCCCAGTCATGTCTGAAAACACTGTGAAATGATTCATCTTTTTTGATGTAGGCAAATCAAATGCAGATACATTCCTTGCAGGTTTCGAAATTATCAAGCTGACTGGGTTTTAGTGTTATGGATGTCAAACCTTGTTGCCAAGTCTATAGACATCAACGTCGATACGTTCGTACGGGAAGAGAGAAAGAGAACCTTTCATACATAGGGCTTCTCTTGCTTGCAACTTTTTCCGGTTTCTCGTCTCCAGGTCAGTGAACTTTGATCTTCATCATATGGACCATATGTACACTCAAAACATTTTTTTTTTTTTTGGCTACTGGTGAAGTTAATGCGACCCACAAGGAAAATGGATATTCATGTGATCTTATTTCAAAACCGCTTTGCGATTGGCTTGCGGCAGTGATCTACGTTTCTTCCTCGACTTCTGACTAATGGCCCTTGTTATCGGATTTTTCACAGATCTCTCGAGCGGTAACGAGGAAGTGACTTCGTTGGCATTATTTAGTGTGAACTTATTGAAAAGATTTTTTTTAACGAAAAAATCTTTCTTTAAGGATATATTCAAGAGAATATCGAAGCTCATATAGAAACCGTGTAGGAAAAATATATACACGCAAGGAAATACAGATCTGCATATACGTGTAACCTAACATGGAACTAGCGACATATAAGAATGCCAATATTTTTTTAACTAATTCACCAGAAGCAAGGCGATAATGCCACTAAGACACAAGAGGCTAAATGAAATGATAAGGGATCGGCATCCTAATCCTAAATAAGAAACAAGTGATAAACCATACTCTGGTTCAAAAGACTGGTGATCTCCGTGAACTGGACGAAAGTATCTATTTTTACACCTTTTATACAAACAAAATTTTATATAAATTCAGTTATACCTATTTTTTATCTTTATGGCAATGACAATGTTGAGATTAACTGTCTCTTTATAAGGAAACAGTTGGCAATTATTAACGGAACCATTATCGTTACTATCGGTTGAAATTCATAAAATCTTTCTAAAAGAGTTTTTCACGTAAACAAATTTCTTAGCTCCGCTAATTGCTATCGTTTTCTTAATTATTAATTAGAGTTTCCTTCCTAACCTTTTATTTGAAGTGGTGTGGAATGTCAACATTTTGATTATAGCATTACTTTCCATTAGAGATACAGGTGCTATCAGTAGTGTTTGACACTAATCTATGAAAAACTTCAATATCTTACACGCCAGTCATTAATAAGAGTAGTGAGCTTTCACACCGGTAATAAAACTTGTCAGCAACCGCTGCAATAAGACTCTGTATAGAAATGAATTTCGCCTTATGATCTTCCACGTGTATTTTCAATATGTGTATAAGTCTTAACTTAAAGGAAGCGGACATAAACACTTACAGGTTTATTTCCCTTGATCTGGCATCGTTCCGTACCTGTATGTGTGTTAAGATAATGGTAAACTCTTCAGTGATATTTACGAATTCTTTAAGTGAAAAGATGAATCTATTGAAGATCACAGTTAAAAATTTCCATCCTCTATATGCCGTGGCACTCCAGAAATTGCTGTCATTCGTAGCTTTGAGTAAGGTTTGACCTTTTGGATTCCTGCTAGTCTATGCTCTGCCAATAATTTTGAAAATGCTCGTTAGCGAGGTTATTCAGTTTTCCTAGGTCACTCCTGCCTTCAATATGTTCTGTGAGTGACAAATTCTCAAAGCCTTCTTTTCTTATTTATGCTCTAGGAATTACAACTGTCTCTTTCTATTGTTAAGCATAAGTGTTTTTTGTTCCATTTTCTCTAAAACTTCGTCGTTGCTCATGTGTTCAGTTCACTGCTTTCTGCATTCCCCACAATTAAATCTATTGCAGAGCGGCTAATTATTTACATAGGCAACAACAGATCACTGCGTAAAATAGAATTATGTTTATATTTTATTATATTTTGCGCATTTAGAACCAAAGCTTTCTATATCATAAGATATCACTGATTAGCAGTATCAGATTTTTTTGAATGCCAGAGTCACTTAGATGAAGACGGTGCATATATTAGAAAATGTTGACTCAAGAACACTTTCACTAACATATACTTTCCACTGAATTAATCGAAGTACTTAAATCAAATGCTATGTTACCATTTACAGCAAGGAGGTCAAAGTATTTCCTCTTCTTCAGAGAGCGCATTAACTTCCCATTTCGATAGTCAGTCAGTCCATTAGCTCATATTTGAATGCTTGCTGATTCAATCAGATGAAAGCTATTTTATTTCGCATTTAAATATGGATTAGATTGCAATAACTGTCATCATCCTGGGTAAAAAAAAACAAAAAAAAAACAACATAGCTCTAAAGCAAAACTAATATAACTGGATCTGTTATGAAGACTGAAGAAAGAGCCTTTCTTATTGTAAAATATATTGTTATCTGTAGTATTGTCAAATTGATCTGTCATCTGACAAGTGTTTTCGTTGATCAAAACTGCTGACATCTAATTGAAATGTCCTATTTACTGGATTCGTCTATTATTGGAAACTTATCTATTCTTTAATTTATTGATTCTTTCAATTAAAGCAAATCCTGTAGTGATCGATATTTAACACCAGATAAAAATTGAATTTCTTATCTTTATTATTGAAAAGCAATATATTCTACGATATGTAACCTCGACAAATCATATTGAGTGATCACTATCAACTTGATTTTTAGAATTTTTTGGTTAAATATAAAACTATTAATTTTATTGTAATAAATAATTTGTAATTATCTTTATTGTTCAATGCATAAGATTTCACTTGAACGAAGATAAATCTAAATTAAATTCTAAAAACTGAAAAAAGGTCATACAATTCATATTCCAATCAAATAAAATCGGTGATTAACGAAACCATCCGATCATGATTATTTGATTGATTTAATTATTTTAAAACATTTTTTATTTTATTTATTTCGTTAAAGTTGTGCAATTGCTAATCTGTTATTTCCAACATAGGTTTTCTTATTTCTAGATTTCCTAGTTATTTGAATATAAAAAAAAGCTCAATAAAATAGATTGAATGTCAAATATTTTTATTTCCAAGAATGTTTTGCCCACATAATCTTCTTAGTTATCTCGAAGAAACTATTTTTAAGGCCTTCAACTGTTAAATGAAAAGAAAGATTACAGGAATATATAAAAGAATTTGAATATCAGAATGTCATAAGTTCTACGAACTTTTATGAGTCTACTGGGAAAACTATCTCAAATTTATACAAGTTAGGTAATTAAATGTATGTGCGAAATTGCTATTACAATATAAAAGAGCAGATGTCATAAAAAAAACAAATAATCAGATCATATATGTAGTTCTTCTAGTGAATAAAGATAATAAAATATAATAGATGATTATTACATTTTAACAGAATAATAAGGCCTAATTTTTCTCATTTAAATGATTATGAATTTATTTTTTAAGAAAAGAGACGTCCTAAAATATATCGGATTCTTCTGTTTCTGAACATATTTAATACACGGGAAATGTTCTCCAGAAAAATGTACGTATCCCTTTAATTATATATATATATATATATATATGATATATGTGTGTGTGTATTTAAGTAATTCATCTAGTCTGGGGGAAAAATCTCAACAAAATGCACGGGATTATATTTGGGACTCTTCAGTAGTGCGCATCCACTACCGAGAATTGAAACCTGACAGTTAGGTTGTCAAGCAAACATAATACCAAATGTTCAACCGGCCTCGGTGACGAAGAGATTGCAAATCAGACTCAATATAGCGCCGCTCGCTCACATATTCCGTGGTGGAACTCTACTCAGTTCTCTCTAACTATAGGACTGTGCCCCCTGGAGCCACGACTACTATCACCAAGCCGTTCACTCTACAGCATTAGAAGCCGGTTCAAGCAATGATATACACATGATAGAAATTATTAGGAGGATTTCATAATTATATTTAAGTAATTCATCTAGTCTGAAAGAAACTGTTATAACAGTTGGTATGATGTTTGCTAGACAACCAAACTGTCAGGCTTTCAATTCTCGGTAGCGGATGCGCACTGTTGATGAGTCCCATATATAAGACGAAACGGCCGTCCAGTGCTTTCTGCATTTTGTTGAGGTTTCTTTCAGACTCGATGAATTACTTAAATACAATTATCAAATCCTCCTAATTATTTCTATTATATATATATATATATATATATATATATATATATATATATATTATAGAAATATATATATATATATATATATATATACTAACATATATGTACTAATATATATATATTTACATAATATAATATATATTATAAATATATATATATATATATATATATATATATATATATATATATATATATATTAACTACGAACTAAGGAAGAATTAGCTAACCGTGTTCGGAAAATAAAACACTTCTATAACACACTTAAAGCTTACGCATAACACACACACTCGTTTAAACTGAAAAATAAAATCATCCTTGCTAATATTTAAAAGTATAGCCGAAAGCGCTCCGAGCTATAGAACATTTAAACAGTTTCTTCACACTCTGTGTCCCAAAAAGAAAGCTCTTGTGC
>OZ010571.1:95196964-95221964 GCA_963932145.1 Acanthosepion lycidas | reverse complement strand
ATGTGCGTGTATGTGTATATAACATATACATGTAAGTATATGCATATATATAAATATATATATTTGTATACCATACATACATATATATATATATATATGCATGCCAAATAAATGTATATATCCCCGACGATCCGCTTAGGTGAAACCTTGGTAGTTTTCTCTGGCTCTCTAGGTTTGACTCGCTCTGCTCTACTTTTGTATTGAGCGCTTTTTTTGTTTGTTGTTCACTCGTATCGGTTTTATTTTCTTTTGGCTTTGGACCTGTATACTGTACGATTTTTTTCGGCAGACGTTCATGTTCGTAGCTCTTTCTTTTATTAAAACCTTTTTTTTCCTTCGAAATTGATTTGCTAATAACGAAACGAGTTTAGTTATATATATATATATATATATATATATATATATATATATATATATATATATATATATATATATATATGAGTGTATGTCTATACTCGGGTGCGATGGGTAAATTGTCGCCATTTTAGATTTTTAATTTCGTGTCTGTGCGTTGTTTTGTTTTTTTATATTGCCGACTTCACAGTATAGTAGAATAACTTCCGTACCGAAAATGATCATCATGACACAAATCACTGCGCCAGAAATCTGGAAACGGCATGCTCTACTGTTTAGCATTGACGCTGGAAGGTCCAATGCGAACAATTCCGAGTGCTTGTGTGTTTATCCGAGGACAGTGCAGAGGATTCCGAAATAGTTGGGTGATATATCCAGTCGACATTATGATGTTTGGAGTCATCATTAGTGATGGCCTCCATTCATCATCTCACAGTGACTCAGACACAATACAGTCAGCTAAATCAATTGCCTTGAAGAGTTATTCCTGACCCGGCTCATGAGCGTGACTGATAGAAAAACCTATGTTTGGCAACAGGGCTCTGTGCCATGTCACACAAGCAGGAAAACCCAGTCATGCTTGTCAGACAATTTCAGCGACCACATCACCTCTTACATCTGGCCTCCTAAAACGCCCTTGATTATTAGGCGTGGGGTGTAGTTGAGGGAGAGACTAACATAACTGCATGTAACACCAAAGATGAACTGAAGACAAACTTAAACAAAGTGACTGTCCAAAAGAGTTGCAAAAGATTCCGAAGTCATCTGGAGTCCGTGGTTGAAGCCAATGTTGAATTTATTGAATAAATTTACTCTTTAGTTATTTTGCTAAATATATCTGTTAAAATGAGATGTTAGGCGGTACAATAAATAAAAGCCGGTTGTTAAAGCTTCAAAGGTTATAGCAACATAAGACAGGAATTATTGGAGAGACATATTCCCCTACATTATGAAAAGATATACAAAAGAAGATTTAAACTGGCATGTCATAAAATTATATAGTTTTATTCCTACTTAAATATCTGCTGAAATCGACTATTCATACGCGTAATTCTTGTAATGATTCCAATACATCTTGCTCTGAAGTTACAAAAAATAAACTGTGTGGCAACACATGCGTCGTTATATTTATTGCCAATGTCAGTAAAAGCAAAAAATCCGATAATAAAACTCGAGAGATGTATTAAGTCTGCCAAACAGGGAGCACAATGTTCACTTTCTTAGCTGTCTCTGCATGAGGCTTAGCAATCAATACATAGAAAACATTAGGAATCGTTAACGACGGAAAAGAGACTATTATAAGAAGGAAAAAAATAAGCCTCTACGTCGCTATGGAACTATCGATAAGTCACCAAATCACAATTGAAACTAGATCGTCTGTAAGACAATCTATATTTTCTGCGTCGATAACCCTTACACTACCCGCTCATACATATTTTTCTTCTTCTTCTTCTTCTTCTTATTATTATTTCTCTTATCAGCAAATTGTCCTGTCTTAGTTTGGCTACCAACTATTGTTAAAGGACACATTTTATTCTAATACATAACCAATAAATGGGGGCGGTCTTGCCTTTTATGTCTATCCCAATGGCCTTTTTGCGACAGGAACGCAAAAGGCTTTTCGCGCCATTAACCGGCTACAAACGTAAATTTAGTTTAATCTGGAATGAAACTCAACAACACGATAAGTCATGAAGTCATATTTAATTATATAAGCCTTGTCAACTTGTCAACATAAGATATATGATAAATGATACAGTGTTGACAGCAGACACAGAAAGGAAATCTAGAGTAAAGGAAAACAAGAAGGAAGGACTAAACATCAAGGGTAAGAAGACGAATTGTATCGTTGTAAGTCAAAAACAATAAATATCCATTAGTTACTTGTATATGTCTTATATATCAAGCGAAGCATGGATTCAATATAAAACAGGTCTGTAGAAATCGCTCGAAACATGTGAAATATAATCCATATTATTCACGACTCTTCTTTTGATACAGTAATATATATATATATTATATTATATTGGAAATACGTCCTGGGTATGACGATAAACTACATATGCGTCCTTGGTATGACGATAAACTACGTCCAACAACAAGGCGTCAGATAATGGCTTCGGAAAAATATTGTTGCCAGCTATACGTTTTTGAAACAATAATGTTGCCAGCTATACGTATTTGAAACAATAATGTTGCCAGCTATACATTTTTGAAACAATAATGTTGCCAGCTATACGTTTTTTGGAAAAATAATGTTGCCAGCTATACGTATTTGAAACAATAATGTTGCCAGCTATGTGTTTTTGAAACAATAATGTTGCCAGCTATGCGTTTTTGAAAAAATAATGTTTCCAGCTATATGTTTGATAGTACTGTATATTTAATATATATATATATATATATATATATATATATATATATATATATATATATATATATATATATATATATATATCTTAATTTGGCATTAAATGAGCCACAGTGGTTGATATGCCATAAAACCCAACCAACCAACCTATATTGGAAATAAAAGTGGGAATATTTTGGCCTAGCGTGTATATTCTAACATAGTCCATTTAATTCCGGGTATATATGCAGGCCTAGCCTAACTCATATTCCGCTTATAAAAGAAGCTGACTCCGGATATACTCTGTGCTTGGGTATACTCTGTGTTGTTAAATTAGGTTTGGTTTGTTTTGTGGCATATCAACCTTTATGGGTTATTTAATGCCGACAAGATTTTTATTGCTGGTAATATTTATTTTCAAAAATGTATTGCTGGTAATAATTTTTCAAATAATTATTGTTGATATTAAAACCTATCTTTATTCTTTCATAGTGTTTTGACGGCTTTTGGTTAACTATTTGCCAATAGCTGGGACCCTAACATGTGCTACCACTCTGGGTCAGAGTGAACCTGGGAACACCAGCAATTAAAAGGTGGTTCAATGCTCCCCAAAACCTCCTAAGTAGTTGTCAGACATAGTTTATCATCTTACCCAAGACGCAGATGTAGTTTATCGTCATACGCAGGACGAGTTCGACTAGGATACTTACTGTAAAGTTATATATATGTTTAAATCACTTCACCTCAAACAAGGGGGATGCCACTAGTACATTACAGAGAGTAAGAGAAAACACTGTGTATAGGGAGATTGAGGGAAGAAGAAAATGAACGGGATTCAAGAAGATAGAAGATAGCGATTGACGTGGCATTTAAATGTTAGAAGATTGCAGTTAACCGGGGAGCAAATAAACGGAAGGGAGTTCCACGGGAGGAAAGTGCGAGAAAAGAAGTAGAAACTATTTCAACTGTAAGCAGATTATACCTAGATGTCAATCTAGTAGCACACTTAAATTCATGTAGTCGAGAAACCAAGAATAAATGCTCTTCAAAGCACTTATCAAGAAAATATCTGAAGAAAAGCCGAATGGAAGCCACGCACGTCGGTGAGATGTTGTGTTCTTTTTGGTTCATTTTAAAATATGAAAAGAAATAAACTGGCTCCATTATAACAAGATATGTAAACTAATATTATCAATATGGAAATTGACTTGATATTCTAATTTCGGTTTGGTTTGATTTGTTTTGTTTTACGGCATATCAACCTCAATGGGTTATTTAATGCCGACAATATTTTTATTGCTGGTAACTTTCTTTTCCAACGTATTGTTGGTAATATCTTTTCAAAAATATATTGCTGACAATATCTTCTTTTTTTTTTTTTTTTTCGTAAAAATGTGTTCCTGGCAATATTTTGTTTTCCAGAAATACATTGCTCATTATATTTTTAAAAAAATGTATTTCTGGTAATATTTTTCTTTTTCAAAAATGTACTGCTGGTAATAATCTTTCAAAAAATATATAGCTGGTACTAAAACTTATTTTTATGCTTTCATGGTGTTTTGACGTCTTTTTTGTGGGGGATAGATATTTGCGCATAGCTGGGGCCCTGACATGTGGTACCATCTCGGGTCAGGGTGGACCTGAGGACACCAGTAGTTAAGAGATGGTTTGATGCTCCTCAAAATCTCCCGATCAAAGGCCTTGCTGTCGGATGTATTCATACACATGAAGCGGATATAGTTTATTGTCTTACCCAGACCGCGGATGTAGTTTATCCTGATAAACAGGACGGTCTAATTTCGGAGTTTCTGTAAACTATCTTACTGAGAGAAATTGATCAAATTGTTAAATCAAGGTTTGATATTTTAAGTAATTGAGACAACATTCTTCCGGTAACCTAAGTTAATATAACACCGATCGATGTATTATCAGCTGTAGTTTCCTGCTTAGCAATAGTTAAAATATCCCGGTCCCACCCACTTCACAAAACGATTACAACGATCAAATGCCACAAATCTTTAGTAGCACAGAAATGTTTTTTTCTTTTTATGAGTCATATCCTTTCAGGACATAGGCGATCATGGCCCTCCACTTCCTCCTATCCCTTGCAGATCTCAACAAATTCCTTCCCTTTGCTATATCAGCCATACCGCGTTCTGTTATCCACCTGCTCAATCCCGCCAGGAAAGTCACGCGCTGCTTTCCCTTGTCTCTCTTTCCCTCTATTCGACGTGTGAGTATCAGATTCTCAAGGCCTGCCTTCCTCATTATGTTTCCCAGAAACTTCAGTTGACTTTTCCTGATGTTAATCACGAGTCTCCTCCTTGTCTGC
This sequence comes from Acanthosepion lycidas, assembly GCA_963932145.1. Lineage (NCBI taxonomy): Eukaryota > Metazoa > Mollusca > Cephalopoda > Sepiida > Sepiidae > Acanthosepion > Acanthosepion lycidas. Next base: position 95,216,928 of record OZ010571.1, on the reverse strand, counting down.
ATCCTCTCCAACACCTCATATTTGCTCTCACGCTCGGTCGACGAAATTTTCAAACATCCTTCTTTAAAGCCACACCTCATTTGCCTCGAGTCTCTTTTTCATCTTTAAGGAAATCATTCAGCATTCGCTGCCGTAAAGAAGGACAGAATATCACGTAACAACTAAGTATCCTTTTCTTTTTTACTAAAGTAATTCTCCTGTCTCGCAATACTCTGCCCAGCTTTTGGAATGCGTCCTTGGCCATACCAATACGTATGAAAATATATAACAGTTGTTTTGAACAGTGGAGTAAATATGTAGAAAAGCTTGTTGCACTGTTCTTGGTCATCGTTCTTGCTCGGATAGAGGATCTTTTCTGCCACCCACACAAATAATTTTTCTCATATTCTGGATATTTTCAATTATTATTGGTGTTTAATTCTTCTAGTCTCTTTGTAAATTTCTTTGGCGCTTTTAAATTATTAGGTTGGTGCAAAAATAATGTCGTTTTCTCACATATGTTACTATGTGAGTAAACGACATTATTTTTGCCTACCTAATATAAAATTTTCTGAGCTCTCAAAGTCCTAGTATATTTTAAATAGCTCAACTTCGAATTGTTTGTTTTGAGGGGTGGCAATTTGATGAAAGTTAATTTTTTTTAGTTCTCACTCTTTAATCTATACCTAATTCTCGCTTGTAGAGAACGACCATTTGATTGATTGATTTGTTTTTTACGGCTTATCAACCATTAGAAACCAGAAGATATTTTTAGATGGCAAGAATTTGGGGGGTCATAATAATGATTTATTCACACAAGTCCGAATTATTAACCCATATTTGGGAGGAGACATATGCGAATTTATATCTTTTCCAATAGTATTTGTGAATATAACGAAACCAAATGAATTTGGATCTCGGCTCTTAAAATTCTATTACATCACTCGCAGGTCTAAGCTTAAAGCACGTAGAATTCCCAAACCTATTTACGTACTGACCAGACTCAAATTTGCTTAACTTCGGTGATCGTACGAGAACCGGTGTTTCAAGGTGATATGGCCGTAAGCTACGGCCATTTGAATTTCATTTTCGGTTAATAATGACAAATTTTATCAGTTATTTTTAATGATCGAATTATCACAAAAAAAAGTGGAGTAAAGATTTCTTCGACCGTGACCAAGTTCCCAAATTCAGATCAAGTGACCAAATATCGGGTAATTTTTACCCCCTTCTTGGTCTGGCTGAGCATTTATCAACTACTCCTCATATAAAAAGCGGATCTTAAACTTTATTGCTCGTTATTTTCGCTTTTCGAACGTCATTTCCTTCCATTTCAGGTGATTTAAAAAATTAAGGATTTCTTAAGGTTTTCTTGATATTATTGAAAGCATTAAAATAAACTCTCGTTGAGAAAGAGGGCAAATATTTTTTTTTCATATTATTCCATCTGTTTGTTTTCTCTGCACGGATGTCCTAAACTCATATTATGTGCGTGTCGACAGGACATCCTTCAGAGCAAGTGTCTTTTGCAATCTTTGCAGCTGTTCCTGACCTGGAGTGCACGCACGTAATGTAATTTTGGTGGATAGGAGAAAAGAGTACTAAACAAACGTTTTTTTCTTATTTTACATTTGTTGCTTTTGACGAGTAGAGCTTTTTTTCCTTTCATGTCTCGCATAACGAAACAGGTTTTCTATTGGCTATACCGATTAGAATTCCAATAAAATTTTAAAAATCTGAAATACAAGATTATTTTCAAAAGGTATTTGATAGAAAAAATAACATGTAACGCATTAAATCGTTTTAATATTAAATTTTCCAATATTGAATTTATAATTTAAATTTCATTTTTTAAGACTAAGTTCAAGGAGTACAAGAAAGATTTCGAAACTTCGAAGGGGCACATGATTTGAACTACTCTTCTGCTATATTGAAATTAACCATCGTTCAGGTGAGAACCACATAAATCGAAAGCGGCCGAGCAAAAAGATGTACTCAATATCAAAGTTGTACGTGATATCAAAGATGTACTCAATAACAAAGACATCCGCAATATCAAAGACATACGCAATATCAAAGATGTACGAGATATCAAAAATGTACTCAATATCAAAGATCTACTCAATAACAAAGACATACACAATATCAAAGATGTACTCAATATCAAATATGGACTCAATATAAAAAATGTACGCAATAACAAAGATGTACTCAATATCAAAAATGAAAAACAATATAAAAAATCTATTCAATATTAAAGATATACTCAACGTCAATTATGTACGCAACGTTAATATGCAATATCAAAGATGGAAGCAATATCACCAGCAAGATCAATAAGGCTATTTTCCAGAATAACGATATATCGCAAGTTACATGTAGATCTGCAAATAAAAATAATAATATAATATATTTGATAATCCTAAATCTCCAGCAGTCAGTTAAATAAGTGAGTAAACTAGACATTTTTGTGGGTCAGTGGGAAGGATATTAAAATGATCCATAACATGTACTGGGATCAAACCCTCTGTATATGACATTCAATGAAATCAGTATATGTACTTAAATAGAAGGGATCGTAAAACAAGGATGTATCTTCTTACCGGACTTATTCAACTATTACCGTGAGATGATTCTGACAGTCTTAACAGTAATCATTACACAATCTTAAAAAAATAGATGTGTAGGTGACACTAATAGCAGACAAAGTGAGGGAAATGCAGGAACTCTTACAGAAGGCAGTAAAGAAAAAAAAGGATTGATGATCAATTATAAGAAGACGTACAGAGGACGGAAAATACGACACCGAAATCCAAAATCGCCAAAGAGGTCTTCTAAAAGCTAAGCAAAGTATTAAAAAACATGAAAATCCTGTTAGAAATAAATAAAAGTGTGTTTAAATATTATGTAATATCGCTTCTTTTATATGAATCCTGGACAATCACCTCACAGATGAAGAAGAGACTAGATGCAACAGAAATGTTTTTTAGAAAAAATTGAAACAAAAAAGAAAATTTATATTTAAAATCGGAAAGATGCAGTTGTGTCGGGGAACATAATGAGGAAAGATGGCTTAGAAAATTTGACACTGACAGGACATATTGAAGGGAAGATGGACAGAGAAAAGTAGGAATTAACCTATCTGACGAGAATGTATAAAGGGTTGGCAAGATAAGGAGAGATAGAAAAAAGAAAAAAGAATTACTAAGTGCTAAAAAAGACAGAAAATTGTGGTGAGCTATGATTACACATGACCTGAAATCACACCTTATATAGAAGAAAAAGAAAAAGAAGACTTGAATGAATATAATTTCATTCAGTTTAGTTTGTCTATTACTATCGATATTTCTTGTCTGGCAGACTTGGTCATAAATATTAAGGACCTATGGTCAACCATTGCGCTATTCGCCACGGGTGACAAATATTGTCAGATATTGACGGTGCATATGTGGTACCGTAGATGGAAGGATTTGAAATACCCGCCAAATTTCAGAAATGGAGTGTCCTATTCGTCAACATCTATTATAATGCGCTCCTAGATATACGATAATTTATGTCACCTTCCTCTGAATTGATTATTAGTCGATCATACCAACTTGTCAAATGACAGGGTACAACTTATACATGTCTATGCATTGTCATTCTGTCAAAGTACTGTGGCACTAACATTACCTTTATATACGTATACTCGTCGAAGTTTGGAACGTCAGGGTTTACATCATCATATTGTATTATACTTTCTAAATAAAATTGGCGTTATTTCTGTAGAGGATTGTCTTGAAATATTGCATTTAAATTTACCTAAAAGGACATATTCGCTTTGTTAGACGTCTTCAAAAACTTACTAACGCCTTTTTCTAATGAACTATGTATCTCATTATACAAGTCAAAATGGAACATTTTAAGGAAAGCATTACTCCCGTCTGGGAAAGAGGTCACAATCAAAAAGGGAGAAAAATGTGAATGGCAGATGAGATTCTCGTCATGATGAAAAAAGTCAATAACTTATACGAAAATACAGATATTCTAAATAAAAGGCACACGCAAAAAAAGAGGCATGGATCAAGAAAAATTGTGCATATATAGAAGTAATAAGCGTCGCCAATACTATAGTTATGCATAAAATAATAAAAGAAATAGCAGGAAAAAAAAAAAGACGTGCTCCTCAACATGAATGAAATGAACGTTGAGAATAGAAAAAGATAAATACTTCAGAGATGGAATGAATGCGTCGGAGAACTCTTCCTCGATGAAAGGAGTGAAACCTATAATTCAAAAATAATATTGTAGGAAATGAAATATTCAAGACTGGGCTAAGTTTGGTAGTCCGCGATATGAAGAAAACAGAAGGACCAGATGGTATTGTAGTAATCATAATATCAAATTTAGATCAATTGGGGATTGGCAAGATAATGGAAATAATAAATGAAGCGTAGTGATTCATAAATAAGTAGTAAGAGTTATGTCCCCTGTGTTGTTAGGTTAAAGTATTAGGTTGGTGCTAAAATAATGACGTAATAATGACGTTTTTTGACGTATTTTTAACGTCAAAAAACGACATTATTACGGCATTATTTTTGCACCAACCTAATAGAAAGAAAACGAAGTAATATTCCCATGATGCACTAGAAAGAAAGTTTTAGCGCGAAAATGCAAAAAAAAACATATCTCTCTTTAACTGCCAACTGTTGGTCTAGAAAGACGTGTTTTCTTAAATGAACTCAAAAGAAAGATATCTGTAAAGACTAAAACCAATTCATTCTTTGCATTCATAGATAGACATCAACACACACACACACACACACACACACACATATATATATATATATATATATATATATATATATATATATATATATATATATATATATATATAGAGTCCTGTGATAATATGAATCAATTATGTTTAATCAAAAGTCAATCATTTAATAAACATGTTATATCTAGTTGCAGGTACGCCAAAAACTGCTCATATTTTATTATATATTTTCATGGAATATTTCACACGGATGTTAATTTAACCTGTTGTGGACAGGTGATATACACCAAGATGAAAATAATAAAACAAAGAATGAGGATTCATATCATTCACACCGCCACAACAGAAATATACGACAGTGGTGACATACCGGAAGAAAACAGAAATATATTTTTATAACGCTTCATAAGAATCATGGTGCCAGAACAATACGAGCTCTATTGGAATATCAGCTTAATGAGCCAAATAAAGAAGTTTCGTTTTAAGTTTTATTGATCCGGATTATGATGAAAAGAATTAGAATTAAACCGGAAATAGAGCAAGAACGCTGTGGCTTCAGTAAAGATACGAGCATAAGAAATACGAAACAGAGCGAGCTATTCAAATAGTTAAGCACGTATATATATATATATATATATATATATATATATATATATATATATATATATATATATATATGTGTGTGTGTGTGTGTGTGTGTGTGTGTGTGTGTGTGTGTGTGTGTATTAATTCATTTGTTTAAACTTTATTTTTTTAAAAGGATGCTTATATTTGAATAGATGCTCCGTATTTTTTATTTATTAAACAGTATATTTATTTATTTACATCTACCGGCCTAAATATTCGACAAATCTTGTTAGATAAATATGCCAGGGAAAGCAATACATTTTACCAAGTATTTTCTTTCTTACTTTAATAATAATAATATAACATAAACAACAAATACAACGTAAGAATAATATATTTTAATTACTAATATAACATAAATATTGTAAATTAATTATTAAAATTTAATTTTTATAATTATTAATTAATAATATAATACAAAGTATCTTCAATACAAACCATATATAGAAAAAAATTGATGAACGTGCGCGTATAAAAAAGGCAACACAGCGGATTAAGAAAGACGCGAAAAAAAATCTGGATATAAACAGATCCATTGAAGAATGGATACTTCCAAAAGACATCAAAATCAGGGAAAACAACTTCAAATATTGATATTCACAGTTAAGTAATTTTTTATATAATATTGCACACACACACACGCACACACACACACACATATATATATATATATATATATATTCTCTATGAATACAAGCGCCTTACGAGGCTGGCATCCCGCTCTCACCCTTACACTGTAGAAACTTTAAAATGTAGCCGTCTCTTCTAATCCAATAGCTTCATACCTCGCACCTCTCGCCTGTGGAAAACCCTTCCCAATTACTGTTTCCCTGATAGCTATAATCTCCAACTATTCGAATGTAATGCCAATCGACATCTCCAGTTTCCTTGATCTACACACTACCCTTCCCTTCATCCTTTCTTCTATCACTCCTATCTGCTCTTGCTACAAATCTTCTGCGACCCCCCTGCATCCTAGTGGCTTCATGACTTGCTCGGGGCGCTAAGCTTAAAAAAGATATATATATATATATATATTTATATATAAAGGGTGTTCAAATACAACGCAAAAGCAACTGACAGGAAAACTTGATTTAGTCGAAAAGATATTAGAATAATTCAGAAAATTTTCTGGGAACAAAGTTTATTCCTGTGGTCAGAAATTAAGTTGACCAAATACAAAAAAGAAAGAATGATATTATAAAAAGTTTCTATGTTTTGTGCTGTCTTTACTAGTTGTTATTATTCTTTCAAATTTCTATACGCCTTTCTCGATCTCTTTTTGGCTTGTTGTATTAGTTTCTTTTTATTTGATTGTTTTTTTTGTTTTTTTTTTAAACATTTAATATTTATTGTCATTTCTTGTCGTTAAACGTCATCATTCTTCATACTTTTAGTCAGATTAAAGATTTCTCTTTTCTGATTCGCTGAAATTACCGCTTGAGCTGTCTCTCGAAAGACCGCCTATCTTTCTTAAATCAACCGGCTCACCCCTAAATAGAGAGTGGTACCAAAAGAGGCCGTGGATCAAATGGAATTAATTAAAAATGAAGAGATAGAAAGCGTATCCAAGAGATTTCGATTAAAAGCGGCTTGATAATTTTTTCTTTGTTTTTTATCTGTCTCTTTCAGTTCACGCGCTTTTCCTTCTCTTGCTGTATTTCATTTCTCTATCTCTTTTCTTTTCGGTTTTCTTCTTTTCCTTTCACAGCCTTCTCTTTCTCTCGCCATTCTATTTCTCTTTCTCTCTCATCCTTTCTCTCCCTCTCATTGTCTCTATTTTTCCCTTATCTTCTACTACTATATTTTTAAGCAAATTCCGATTGATATTAGAAAGACTTATAACAGGAGACACGACGAGTGGAATTTATTATAAAACAGTTTCAAATAAAAGGTTTTCTAAATTTCAACCCACATTAACACGAACTGATTGGTCAGTGGATGCCGAAGACTTCCACTCTCGAAATGTTTAAAGTCCTGATAATTATTGCTAATTCTTCTCTCTCTCTCTCTCTCTCTCTCTCTCTCTCTCTCTCTCTCTCTCTCTCTCTCTCTCTCTCTCTTTCTTTCTTTCTCTCTCTCTCTTCATAACCAGGGCCTATTTGCTACTGCTCGTAACAAATGTAAGCGTCTCATCGCAGGGGATAAGTTCATGTTTCCTGAGACAATGAGGCACCACATAGCCGCCAAAATCGTAGGCTTTCGTAATTATTGGAGTCTCTGTAAAAGGGTACTAAATAAGTACAATGTCTCTATTCCCACCTCTAAAATCGATTTGAGGTATTATCATTCTCTAACCTGGATGCCGACAAAGTATGTGGATCCGATGGTATCCCTGTAATAGCCATTAAGAAATGTGCTTCCGAACTATCAGCCGTTCTCTCTAAACAGCATAATAAATACCTCTCTGCAGCTTGATTTCCTGCCTGCTAGAATTCATCGTCCGTTGTTCCAGTTTTTAAGAACTCTGGTCACCCATCCAACTATTGGCCTTTTAGCATTCTACATCTTTTGGAGAAACGCATAGATTCCCCAATCAGTACTGATTTGGTTCATCTCTCATCGCAGGGTCTTTTCCCAGACAATCAATACGACTTTCGTTTCTCCAGGTCAACTACTGACTTACAAACTATATGTCTACCATTCGTCCATGATTAAAATATTTCTGCCGTATATGAGCCGGTGTCCCTGCTATTTACTTGGAGCTCCATGATAAGTTCCAAAGAAAAATAAGCAATATTATTGCTCCTGATTCTGAGGCTGGGCTTCTGTCACTTGCCAACCGCCGTTAGGTTTTCTCTCTGTGCCATTTTGTTTTATAAATACTTTCATGGCAACTGTTCGGATGAGCTCTTTGCTATAGTACCTAGATGGTATGAATTTAAGCTCAATACTAGACTGGCGGCGAGATATCATCAATTTATAATTGTGTTAAGATATAACCATAACTTATTTGCTGAGATTTTTTTTTCAAACTTCTCATTTGTGGAACTCCTTTCCAGCTCTAAGATTTCTAGACAACTTCAATCTGCAAAGATTAAATGAAATGTAAATCGATATCTATTGTCCCCCGAAAACTCACTTAACTTTCTACTCATTACTAATGTTTCTGTTCCTAATTCCTCCACACCCTGTAACCCCTTGCGAGCTAGTGTAGTGGCTATACTGCTTTGCTTGGGGTATTACGGACAAAAAATATACACACACATACACACACACATATATATATATATATATATATATATATATATATATATATATAGAGAGAGAGAGAGAGAGAGAGAAGAAGTCTCTTATATCCGGGTTTCTCATATCCGCGGTTGGGTCTATTTTGTTTAGGTAAGTATGTCTCTAATTTGGGACCAGATAAAATCTATCTTATATCCGGGTTTATCTTATATCCGGGTCTCTTATATCCAGGTTACAATATATATATATATATATATATATATATATATATATATATATATATATAGGTTTACGATAACCTTTAAAATCCCACAAACAAAAACGATCTAATCAACTTCTGTTCCTACTAAAACCAAAAATTAAAATCTGGACTAAGGATCCTACCCCAGAGCCTTTAGGAAAAGTAACCCGGAATAAGTAAATGAAGACGAAAAATATATCGATAAAACATTTAAACTTCTCCACTACCAACATCATTTTAGTCTCAACGATAAAAAAGAGCTTACAAAATCCACAAAGCCAAAAAAACAGACACCGCCAATAACATTTCTAACAAAAATTACACAAAATTCATAATCCTGCCCTTCAACACTCTTCCTACTAAATTCGCATAGAGACGAATCATTCCTAATACTAGGATCGTTACGACCCCTTCCAAGAAAATCGGAGATATAATGAGGAAGAAAAATAATCCCACCCCCAATTCAAATGCCGGAATCTATCAAATAAGTTTACAATGCAAAAATGTTTATGTGAGGGAGACATCACGTGATCTAAATGCAAACATGTACAAACACAAGATTTATCTCACTCGTTTTGCATCGAAACTGGACATAACATTGATTTTACTAATGCTCACCTCATTAAAAAAAAAAAAAACGTCATTCTTCAAGGAGGAAATAGATGGAAAACTTAATAAAATTATTTCCAACTATAACGAAACACTTATAACATTATATGACATCACCATCTTTCTTTGAACCCATTCTTAAAAATCTAACTTATATCTAAGACAAAGAATACATTCTTAAAGAGGCGAGCCATAAATTAGAACCTTGTGAAACTCCGCTGCTAGTGTTGATCCACATAGGCGAAGACATTCAGAACTCCCACTATACCGACACGCCCACACAATTACGAGTACACATTACCAGCCAATGCCAGACATACAAGAACTTTCACAAACTTGCATACACATTGAAGTATCTACGTTTTTAATGCACATGTCTGACCAATGAGAACCGACCCCAAAATAATTGAAAATAGCGGTGTTTCTGTCTTTTTGTCTATTTTCACATTTTCTCAGACGAAGCATTAATAAAAGTGAAACATGATAGATTGATATACGTTTCCTTTTTTTATTTATTTTATCATATATTTACACTGAGCTCTCATGATTTCATCCTCCTTGGGATTACCCATACGGATTACCAAGTTCTTCATAACTTATATATATATATATATATATATATATATATATGATAAAGTATATATATATATATATATATATATATATATATATATATATATATATATATACTAATAGTAATACTCGTTTGGAAAAAAACTCGATAGTTAAACTTGTAGATATGTCAAAACAAATCGTTACCCGAGAAAAAATTGGAAATAAAAATAGAAATTACTAAAAGCATCCGAACAGGGCGCAATAAATCGCCCAGTGCCTTAAGTCTTTAGTCCAATGAAAATAAAACCCAAGCGAGTAGTAAGACTTAAACGTAGAGTATTCATTACGCAAAGTAGAGCGGGAATAACTAAAATAATTCCTAGGGAGCCAGAAAAACTTACCTAGGTAGTTTTTTTCCTGGCTCTTTAGGATATATATATATATACTAGCAGCATGGCCCGGCGTTGCCCGTGCTTGATTCAAAAATCGTACGAATCATACAGCAAAGGCTATCACTTGACTTAAAATATTTTTGCCTTTCCATTCCTTTAAAGGAGTGCCCTTTGCCGTGCTGATGTTGCTACATGCCTTACTTCTTGCCTATCTTACACTGCAAATATTTTCTAAGCTCTATACTAAACATTAAATCTGTTACGAAAAAAGAACTAAACAAAATGAACACAAAACGATCAGCTTTAAAAAAGGACTGGTAACTGAAAAAACCGAATGAAAAAATAATGTTAATAAATACTTTTTTACACCCAACCCAGTTCTGCGAAATCAGAATCAACGTTGAGTTTAAGCAAGTGAATGAGCCAATTGGAGTAAAGTGCCATGCAGATTTAATTTTTTCCGATTTTGACGAATGCAGGTATCGATTTTTTTTCCATGGTAGCATGCTAGTTAACATTCGTGTCATTAAGCTGTTGGCTCTCACGGTGGCCAATAGAATCTCCCTGCCTATTCGAGGCAGCCAGCTATTGGGTCTCACTCTGGCCAGTACAAAATGGCCGCAAACTACATGAAAACTGCCGTAGAAGCAGGAAAATATCGAAGTTATTTCTAGGTATTTCTGTATATATAATTACTTAAAATTCTATTTTACTCAGCTAACAAGATGGTTTTCAAGACTAAATTTCATTTTACAAAGCTGAGTTTGAAAGGGTAATTGATTATATTGGGAGAAAGTATTGTCCTAATCCAAAATGTTTTTCGGCTTTAAATAACTCACAATTGTTGACAACCGTAAAACAAATCAATCAACCAATTGGAAAACGCCTCAAGTTTTTATCCTTGCAAGTTGGTATAAGAACTTATATGTGTACGAAAAGTAATCATTTTGAAGGATAGCGTATGTGTAACTACATTTTTCATTTTGCAGATTCTGATCCAGTTAACATGGCTACTATCATGGTTCAGTATTCTGCATAATGTATTAGCAGTTGTAATGTTTATCACACCCAGAATGATTCCAGAATCTATTCTTATCTAAACATCAGGTGCGTCAGGTGCAGAGTTAACTAGAGATGACCAAGCTAAGGGTGAGAGATCCTCTGTAAGCGGCGACTGTGGTCCCGGGAGGACCACACCCGAAGAAGACCGTTGAACAAATGGGTATATAAACACCTTGACGATGATTTAAGTCTTTCTCGGATATTAAGGGAGAATATAAGGCCGGTCGGTCGAACGAGGGTGTGGCACACCTCAAACAGTGACCGAGTGTATCTATGTAGATCATGAAAGATTCATATCATGGGTTAATTTTTTGGTCCGCCCATGTCATAATTACAAGAATACTGCATTGTTTAGGGGTTAAATCGACAGGCCGACTTTTAAAATAAAAAGCACAGCAGTTATATGTTTCTAGAGTGCTAGCCAGTCTAGCAGTTAAAATTTCTAATTTCAAAACCGTGGATATGGCGAGAAAGCTTGCGTGAATTTCTTCCAAGAATTCGTAGTAATTCATAAATAATTAAAAAAAATGAGTCTGCCGAGACATGATCGTTTACGTTATGGAGGATCATGGCATCACAAAGAAATTAAAGATATCGTTTCTTATTGTATTACCAGTCTACAAACCCAATTTCATTGCTATTATTCCGCACAGAGCAGTTCTAAATATGGATATGTTGCTAGTCGGACATATGTTTAAAATACAATGTATACAAGGTTTGAACTGCCTGCTCGAGTTTAGATTACAGTCTACACTTCTCACTTTCAAAGCATTGCTCAAATGCGTGGATCTATTTTTCTTTTCTTTTTTTTCTGTTATAGTTTTCCCTTAATATATTCTACTTTTCCTATTATAGTCACCAATAATTCTTTCGTTCTCACAAATTGTTTTTCTACTCTTGTACGAATACCGTCTCTTGGCTTTTTTATATACAAATCTTGGATCTCATTACCGACTTGTATTTTCTGTCTGTAATGAAAGGCTTCCGAACCTCGTTAGAGCCAGTCACTAAATTAATGTTTGTCCTACCAAAAGAGACGATCACATTGCTTCTACTATACCCCGCTCTTTTGATATTCAGCAGCGCTGATCGATATTACGTCCGATTTTCAATCAGTACAAGTCTACATTTACTCGCAAATGGCACCTCTGTCTACCTGCGCTACCCACCCGGTATCGACAGAAAAGCGTCTGCATTCTATTCATTGTGCAATATCCATTGAGGAAAATTGGATATCTTTTCTTCTTTTTTTTTTTTTTTAATCGAACAGAAAATTAGGGACGCTTCACTAAATTGTTGGTTGTACTAGGACACCCATTGTAAGGTTTTGCTTAGGGCATAGAACCTAGTATGACTTCTTGATTATTGGTATCAGGGTTGCACCAATATATGCCGCTTCTTTGTTTTATAATTAAGAACAAGCAGAAACCTTTATTCGAAACTGTTTCTTGAGGGATATATGATTTAAGTACTCGAGAATTTAAGACGTATATGTAGTCGGTGATTTATTTTGATATCTGATATGAAAAATGACATATACTACAAATTTACTGTATTAGAAAATATTAGGTTGGTGCAAAAATAATGAAGTAATAATGTCGTTTTTTTACGTTAAAAAATACGTCAAAAAACGACATTATTACGTCATTATTTTTGCACCAACCTAATTGATTAGTCTAAAGTCTATTACCATTTGTAATAACACAGAGTTCCATGCTGGTTGCACCATACTTTCGGCCTTGTGCCATAGGTAAGCTACGCTAATTTAAGCTAATGGTTAGCAAAATTGTCTCACTAGATAAGTTACCAGTCAGTAGTAATTTTAGACATCACTGGGCACTTCCCCTTTTTGGAACCTGTGCCACATCTAAGTTACGCTTAGAAAATAACTAGTTGTAATAAACGTAGTAGTGGATGTGTGTATGCAAAATTTCTATTACTACTACTATATTCTGTGTGCTTTCTGGACGTTAGTGATCATGGCTCTCCCCATATCCTATCTTTTGTAGCACTTAGACATGTCTTGTGGGAAAACAAATATTCTTAATTGATTCTGCAATATATAGGTGACCAACAGATGCAGGAATGTTTATTTATATTTTAAACAAAATTTCTGACTCCCCGATTGATTTTATTACACCGTTCCGTTTATTAAATTCGAAATTTCTTGAAATTTTAAAGGACCCACACCTAATTTTTTTAAGACCACCGTTTATTGCATATTGATAAATACCGAATCCCCAAATATTACGACCCCCTTCTCTTATTAGGTACCACTAAGTGCGTTAATTCAATGCAGAAATTTAGTCAACAGGTAAGTTGTTTAGTAGCAGATGCCTATCTATGGAATTTGGTGCCTTTAGCAATGTACTACAATTTTCTAAACATCTTATGCCATATCAAAATAAAAAAAACTATACCTTTTCTTAAGCGCAGTAAGCCTTTAGGAAATGGGTGATCATGGTTCTCCATAATCTTCTATGGATTGTAGCTCTTAATAACGTTTGTCTCTTTGCCATTCCCTCACTCTACGTTCCGCTATCATGTAGGTTGTCCGCTGATTTACCCATGACATTTTAAGCTTGTATATGTTCTGTTAGTATCAAACTCTCTAAGCCTTCCTTCCTTAGTATGTGCCCGAAAAATTCCAACTATCCCTTTCTACTTCCGAGTATAATAGTCATTCTTCTTAAGAATTCTTCTTTACATACGTCATTGGTCCATGATATGCTCAGTATCCTTCTACGGGACCACATTTATATTGCCTCCTTTTCATGTTGCTATATTCTCATAGCTCTAATACTCAGTAAACTCTTTCGTCATAATAGCTTTATTGTCTTGCTTTGGATGAAATGATTTTAAAAATTCTACCGTGTCCCTGCACGACTAAGATGTTTCGACCTCATGCACATTGTGTCCTAAGCTGTAAAAGTCTTTACTCGTTGAACAAAGGAATATAGCTTGACTGAACATACATTTGCCATGGATAAACTTACGATTTTACGTATGTAGAAAGGGGTTATGAGTTTAAAGGTTCAACTCCCAGAAGGCCACGGAAAATGTGATATCTGTGACAGCTGGAAAGTGAGAATTTGGGTAACTCCATTTCTGATATTTTAGCGTTGATCCATCATTTGTGTGATCCGAGTTTTGGGAACATAAAACCTGGTAGGAGGAAGCGCTTCAAGTTATCGATAATCCTTTCATCATCTTTAGCGATAGATCGTATATATGAATTCCATTTGAGATCAGGGGTGTATTTAAGTACCAACAGGCTTCGAAAACAAGGAAACTGATTGAGAGTAAAATCGTTCGTCATGACTACATAAAGTTCCTGGTTTGCTCAGTGATGATGGAGATTTACGAGCTTGAATTTTGGAAGAATTGAATGTTACAAGCCAGTATTTTTTTCCCCAATGAAGCTCGCCGTGACCCATGTCTGGTTTGAACTTGAGCTGTACTTTGAAATTATTTTTCATGGAAGTGTATAAAGTTTTACAAATAACATGAACAAAAAGTGTAGAATATGATTTTTGGAGAGTTTATCCTCAACTTCGAGCCCAACACTCAACACCTTATCCTGAAATTAGAAAAAATTAATAAGCAATGAAAAAATCAAACCTTATCGGTTCTTTTTAATTAAAGTTTGGAGGAATACTTGTTGCCTAAAATAAAATATACTTTATTCAAAATCTTATAAATCTTGTAATATTTGGTGAGCTTATATTATTTCTTGCTCTAATAACATCTCTTGAATAGCGTTTTAAATCTGTTTAACAGTCACTGATTTATAGAGTGATAGATCCTTTTCATTGTTTTGTACATATTTCTCAAGAAATGTGTGGCGTAATGGTTATCAACACTGGAAATGTAATCTTCCGGTTAAGTTCAAAGCTCGGACGAGTATGGTGACTTCATTTTGCATTAATGCTTTTAGAAATATTAATCATACCTTCTTCCCAGTGACTTATGGGATTTGCTCGCCTTACTGTGTCAGTCTCGAAGGAAAACACTAAATTCCGAAGCACTGGATATAGCTAATTGCTGTGGATTCCGGGATGAAATCCGGTCGCAAATGAATGACAAACGCAGGAATGAAATATAACAAATAAATGTATTGACGTAATAATACAATTGGTAATACGGTTAGTAGATCCAGAAATGCAGTTAGTAGCAATAATAATATATATACAGTCTGGGAAATTCAGTATCGAAGTAGGACTTCCTTCTGAGTCTACGTGCTCGCAAATGTGACTCCTACAAGGCGGTTACCTTACACTATCACTCCCTCACTCTTTCACTTCCGGGTATTCACCGGCAGCAGTACAAGTACACACTGGGCCAGTCCACTTTTATAAAAAGGGCTGGACCCCTTAACACTAATGAAATAGTGTTGTAAGTTAGATAGGTCCATTACTCATACGTGCACTGAAGTCCGAGATGAATTACTTGCATCGAGTATTGCACAAGTATTAGGTTGGTGCAAAAATAATGACGTAATAATGTCGTTTTTTGACGTATTTTTAACGTCAAAAAACGACATTATCACGTCATTATTTTTGCACCAACCTAATAATTTTATATCGGCCATCTTGTCAAAAACCTTGCCACTTGACTTTGAATTTGTGAGGGTGTTGGCGCTATACAATCATCGAATGAGCTGTGTAATTTAGGACTGTTTACTTTCTATTCTATATGAGACAAAATTTCCAACCAATCGATAGTACGAACTTTTTCATATTTGTTTCTCATGGTATGTTTTCTTATTTTATTCATTCTTTTTTATTCATCATTCATTTCATCATTTCAACTGGAATATACCAGTCTAACAGAACTGCTTTCATAACTAAAGACTCGAGGCCACACTGCATTTCATATACGATTTAAAGGTCGAGAATGTTTTATCAGCGGAAATGTTGCCGTTGGGGCATAAAAATCACTGCATTAATATGTATCAGCTATAAAAGAAATGAATAGTAATTGTTATAGACAGAAATTTCCTCTTTAAATCTTTGTAATAAATTTATGCAAAGGCATAAAAACTTAATAAAAATAACCAATTTTTATTAAGTTCTAAGATACAATTAATTCCACATAACAGTGTATTGAATTATTTTTAAACATTTTTGTGGAAAAAAGCATTAGGCAGGATATAACAATAAAAATATTTAATGTCTAAGAGCATGACGCCAGCAAATAACCCTGTTCAACATCACAGACACTCAACAAACACTCACTCACACGCATACACACACACACACATACATATATATATATATGTGTGTGTGTGCGTAGTATGTGTGTCTATTGTGTTGATGATATACCAGAGGACCTAAGTAGAGCTATTTTCATATCAATGGTGAAGAGTCTAGGCGAAAACGAATGTGACCTCCATCGGACAATCAGCCTAATTAGCTATAAAACAAAACTTATCATTCGATTTGTAATGAATATAGCGCGCAACTGAATCACACCTTAAATAGGACAAGAATAGTGCGGGTTCGTTAAAGACACTGGTACAAAGAGTGTGATATTTATGCTCAGAATGTCAGAAACACCAATACAAATATAAAAAAAAATGTATACCTATGTTTTTTTTAGATTATGCGGAAGCGGTGCATGAAGTACTACATGGAGAACTGTTGTAATTGCTAGATAACTTTGACATAATTGGGAAGGATATTAGAATAACCTAGAACAAATGTTGGCAACATACGTATAGAAAATGAATTCAATAAATATACAAAAATAGAAAGTGTTGTAAAAGAAATGTGTATCTTATCACCAAAGCTATTCAATCTATAAAGTGAGGAGAATTAGAAGTTCTATCTAGATTCATTATTGTCGTCCACATTCTAAACACAAAATGACTCAATTTTGGTTTCCGACGCAGAAAGGAAACTACAAGAACGCCTACAGAATTTTGTAAAAGAGATGAAATGACTAAACATCAGTTGCACGAAGTAAAACAATTTGAAAATATGGGAAATGTTTTTGATAGCGGATGGAATGTGCAACAACTAAATCCTAAGCAATGTATTAGGACAGAAAAAAAATTTAATTCGAAACAAAGAAATGAGGACTGAAAAGTTACGTGATATTTGCTCTTCTGTATGACAATAAATACTGAATGACATCTTCAGAGATGAAGAAGACATTTGAAGCAACTGAATTGTGGATATACAGAATAATACGGAGAATTCTATGAACTGAACATGTGAACAATAATGACGTTTGAGCGAAAATGGAAACTAAAAGGACAATTCTAATTGATATCGGATAGAGACAGTTGATATTTCTAGGGTACATATTGAGGAAAGACTGCTTCGACAATTTGATACCCACAGAACAGATTGGAATCAAGAAGAATAAAGGAAAACAATGTGTGTCTAAAGAGTGGGAGTAAATGGATGACAGGATGGGATTTAGGATATTTTACAAAAAGACAATATATTAAGAGCTACAAATGACAGGAAATTGTGGATAGACATGATCGGCAATGTCTTGATGAGAAACGGGAGATAGAAAAAGATGATTTATATACATGAAGGTGTATGTGTGAGTGTGTATTGTGAAGAGTGTTAAACATTGTGAGTATAGCGATCAACATTGCATGGTATTTGTCAGTTTTATACCTTCATGCAAAATTCAAACTAAGTCTTTCGTATTATTATGCAACACTGAAGATCGTATTGGCGTGAAACTGACGGTCACAATGTAGTGTTGTCTAATATATTCTTAATATGTACATTTATCACTCTATTTCTCTCTGACACACTCTTACTCTCTCTGACTTTCTCTCTCTCTCTCTCTCTGCATATAAATATATGTGTGTTTGTGTGCGTGCGCGTGTGCGTGTTTTCTTAACCCCAACATCTCAAAATATCAAATTTGTCTGGACATATAAACTAAGTAAATAAATTTCCAAAAAGTTATTCTTAACATCGCTTGATAATGGAACGGAACTTTGTATTTTTAGTTTAATTTTTATGATTGAATTTGAACTGAGAATTGAATCGGTGTTTCAATGATAATATATATATAAAAACAACAATTATAATATTATGCTCTACTATTGTATCGAGCACTGATTTTTAAAAATAAAATAAATGCTAAGAACTCTGAATTATAAATCTCATTGTTTTTTCATATTATTTTATTATATATATATATATATATATATATGTGTGTGTGTGTGTGAATGTATGTGTGTATATATATATATATATATATATATATATATATATATATATATATATATATGAGAAATTGTAGGAAACTCGTATCCGAGAATGCCCGTCTACTGAGGCGGCTACTCAATTCCTATTGCAGATATCTACTCAGGCACATTTGCGTTTTATCAACAACCAAGGATACCACCTGATGTTTATACTGCAACTATGCTGAGCGGACCTTAATTACTGTTGCTGGGAGAGAGAGCATTATCTAGCGTTATCAACAATTCGAATAATGCCAGCACGCTCCAACCTCAGTCATGATGACTTGTGACTTCGTGCTATCACAACCATCGATGGTTCCCCAAAGAGATACATCTAATCAATTTCACTCACAAGTATCCGGGTATGGCATTCGGGAACTTTCCAAAGCTGCTGGGATCGCCTCTCCTATACCGATAACATCAATATGTTACCTTCCTGGGAAAGAGAACGTTCTAATCACTCGTATATTGTATGCGTATATAATCTAATAGTCCTAATCGACTTGTTTTCCACCAGTGTTTGTGGGTAGCAATGATTTCAATTGCTTATTTTGAAGACAGCTAAACCCGCATTAGTTTGAGGATTAATCCAACGGAATCTCCCAAAGTAAAATTCCTTATCGTGTTCCAAAGTTAGAAAGAAATAGCGAGAGGGGAAGGGGTGAGGAATTTGAAAAGCCCGCGAATGTGTTGATGTCCGATTTAATAAATACTGGATAGGCAACCACACTGAAGTGTACACGAGGTCTCATCTCACTAATATGAGGAGGTGTCTTGAAAATTGACCCTTGAATATAAGTTTTTTTTCTTGAAGTAGTATAATTCACATATTAGAGGTAAACTACATGCTGTTGGATTAAAGAATATTCGGGGTAGATATAAAAAGAATTTCGGGGAATTAGAAATCCCAAGAGATTCGTTTTGGGATGTCTCTGTTGAGATCGATGAGAAACCCTGACATTTATCTGAGGCCTCACAGGATGGTGTCAACTTACCCACATTTATTTAAAAATGAAGTATGAAGAGTTTGAATAGATAGATAGATAGATAGATAGATAGATAGATAGATAGATAGATAGATATGACTAGACTGGGATAGATTGATATGACTAGACTGAGATAGATTGATATGACGACTGAGATATTACTAGGCTTATATAGATAGATAGATAGATAGATAGATAGATAGATAGATAGATAGATATGACTAGACTGGGATAGATTGATATGACTAGACTGAGATAGATTGATATGACTAGACTGAGATATTACTAGGCTTAGATAGATAGATAGATAGATAGATAGATAGATAGATAGATAGATAGATAGATA
>OZ010571.1:95181964-95191964 GCA_963932145.1 Acanthosepion lycidas | reverse complement strand
ATTCGATCATTCAAGTCCCTTAAACTTTCCGCTTGTCTGTATTTGGTATATATATATATATATATATATATATATATATATATATATATATATATATATATATAAATATTGGTGGTGTTGGGTGTTTCCTTTCAATATCATCTTTAATTACCAATGATATTATAAGTGACTTCAAATTTTTTCAAAATTTGAAAAGTCTAGATTTGCATTGAACTGGAAAAAAATTACGAGAATCTAAAATTCAACTTCACACACACGCAAATAAATACACACACACACACACACACACATATATATATTTTTATATATATATATATATATATATATATATATATATATATATATATATATATATATATATATTTATATATATAATCATTTGACTTTTTATACAACTCAAGTAAGTATTTTTGCGCTATTTTCCAGATATTATATTATTTGCCTTTAAGCAAAATTTCATCAATTATCTTTTACCATATTACTATACCTAGTCATTCACAAACGAATAAGCCTCATTCAGTGTCTTCACAAACGCACTCACAGACACACACAAACATATATATATGTATAAACATATATATTGATAAACAGATAGAGAGAGAGAGAGAGAATGACTAAAACACACACAATTTAACAAGAGTTTTCGTCTATTTTTACCGGAAGTCTGATTTTTCAAACTGCGTGGTTTAGACGTTAAATCCACAAGAAATGAAAATGAAAAGAAAACATAAAAACGCGAAATATATTTATAATTAGTCATCTTCCGAAACAACCTACTTAAAGAGGAAGAGTTCGGTAGCCATATTGATAATAGTACAAATGGAGAACGGATTCTTTCAACTACTGCGATAGAAGCAATAAAAATGAACTCTAACAGAGCCGCAAAAGGAAAATACATTTTTACCTTGTTCTTAATTAATACGTTTGATTGCGCAATTACGCCTTATTGTTTCTATAAAAGATTCTTTGAATTATTGTTTAAGTTGTTTTTTTGTTTGTTTTTTTTTATTGGTGACGATGGGTGTAATAAATGATAATGTTGTTGACTGCGCAGAAGATTTACGCGATAGTAGTTTTATTCATGTCTTCACATTTCTGACACATAACTGAGTATTATTGACAAAACATTTTGTCTACGTATGTAGTGTTAGGGAATATGGTAGACGGAAGAAGATTATTGTATTTCCTAAATGATTTTGGGAAAAATGAACATAATCATCTTAACCGAAATTTATCTGAGGCCATCAATTTGTGTTTTTCCCCATGGTGACCATTAAACAGCATTAAACATCAGAAGAGAGGATGGAAATTATCGAAATGTCACAAAGAAGGAATCAAAGTTTTAAATACCTAAAAAGATTGGATTATCAGAGCATGTGGTTCAAGTAAGCCAACAATCCTGATTTTTAGGGTCGAAAACAGGAGATCAAAGAGGGATGACAGTGGAAAGAGTAACAAATAGCAAATTAGTTACTCGTCAAGTAATGGATGACAGCTGCATTACAACCGAAGACGCGATTTAATACAATATGAAAGTTACTAAGTAAAAGTAATCTACAAAGTTGAATGGAAAAAAAATTATTATCAAAAACATCGAATGTGTGTGTGTATTTGCCCAGCAACCATTCTTTCAAGCATCTATCATTGAAAAGGAATATTTAATTTATCTTTTCATTCAATTCTTCCAGCATTCTAAGTTTTTGTTTGTCAGTGGTTAAAGAAGATAACAATTTTCCATAGAAGATAACACACAGAAATTCGCCATCCTTCATAATGGCTATAGAACTAGCCGATATATATTAGGTTGGTGCAAAATAATGTCGTTTTCTCACATATGTTACTATGTGAGAAAATGACATTATTTTTGCACCAATCTAATATATATATATACATGTGTGTGTGCGTGTATGTGTGTGTGTGCGTGTATGTGTGTGTGTATTTAGAGAGGTTTTAGATATGCAGACGCACAGGTAAAATTAGGCGTTCATATACAGTGGGGGGAAATAAATATTCGTACACTTGAAAAATTGTATTTTTATAAATGTAAAAGCCTTAAATAAAACAAATCTCGGCACATTTTATGTGTAAAGACACATACTATTAAAAAACAATAATAAGCTTAATTAATTCTTATTCTAACAGAAAGTAATGCATTTTATAATTCTAAGTGGTGAAAAAAGTATTCGTACAAATCAATTATTCGAATAAAGTAATCAATTAATTATGAAAAAGTATATCCTAGAATGTTCCAGTAATGTTATCAGTAATTATAGTTAACGCTATTAGCCATTATCAGAGCATTCTGCAATTTCTAGTCTTTACGAGAAGATTCTAATAATACCTAAAGGTAAAGAATTGACTATTCCACAAAAACAACACAGATTTTGTCTCTTTGGAAAGATGGGAACAGTTACAGAACGATTTCTAACAAACTGAATATTCCTTTTACTACATTTGCTTCGTTCATTGCAAGGTTTAAAACTCGTAACAGCGTCGAAAACCAAAGACGAACAGGTGCTCCGAGAAGATCAGCAAGGATATTAGGATGCCAGATCCAACAAAATCCACGGGTTACCTGAGAAGAGCTGCAGGAATATCTGCGTGCATTAGGGATTAAAGTAACCAAGCGTACAATAAGTAATGAACTACACAGAAACAGTCTGAAATCACGCATCCCAAGGAAGACTCCACTCCTCTTGAAACGACACAGAGATGCTAGGCTAAAATTCGTTAGAGAGCATAAAGATAAAGAATATTCATTTTGGGAAAAAGTAATATGGACAGATGAAACTGAAATAGAGTTGTTTGGTTATAAATATCGAAATCATGTGTGGAGGAAGGACGGTGAAGCGTACTTACCAACGAACACGTTGCCAACTGTAAAGTTTGGTGGTGGCAGTATCATGATCTGGGACGGTTTTTCTGCAAAAGCTGTTGGCAGAATATCAATAATAGATTGCAAGATGAATGCCGAAAGATACCAGAAAATCCTGCAAGACAATTTCATGCGTTCTGTTGAGAGACTTTGGCCACCTCCTGATTGGGTTTTCCAACTGGAAAATGATCCTAAGCATACCGCTAGATCTACAAGGATATAATTAGCTGAAAGTAACGTTGATGTCTTGCAATGGTCAAGTCAGTCCCCAGATTTGAACCCAATCGAGAATTTATGGCGATATTTGAAAATTCAAATTGGGAAAAGAGCACCAACAAATATCAAGAATTTGAAGACAATATGCTAAGAAGAATGGGACAAAATACCACTCAATGTGTGCAAATCGTTAGTTGAGACGTACATTAATAGACTGGTAGCTGTTGAACTCAATAAAGGATATTTCACAAAGTATTAAATTAAGTTAATATGCTTTTTTTGTTTTGTACGAATACTTTTTTCATCAGTTAAAATGAAAAAAATGCATTAATTTCT
Organism: Acanthosepion lycidas; assembly: GCA_963932145.1. Taxonomy (NCBI): domain Eukaryota; kingdom Metazoa; phylum Mollusca; class Cephalopoda; order Sepiida; family Sepiidae; genus Acanthosepion; species Acanthosepion lycidas. The sequence goes on along the minus strand of OZ010571.1, from coordinate 95,188,537 downwards.
GTTAGAATAAGAATTAATTAAGTTTATTACTATTTTTTAATAAAATGTATCTTTACACATAAAATGTATCAAAATTTGTTTTAGTTAAGGCTTTTACATTTATAAAAGTACAATTTTTTATGTTTACGAATATTTATTTTCCCCCACTGTATATATATATAGAGAGAGAGAAAGAGAGAGAGAGAGAGAGAGAGGTTCAGATATACAGACGGACAGATAAAATTTGGCGTACATATATATATATATATATATATATATATATATATATATATATATATATATATATATATATATATATATATCAATATCAGCGCCAAATATTAAAATCTTTTAAAATCACTAATTTGTAACTGTTCTCTCCTCATCCGGATGCAAAAACCAACGATGGATGTTCAAACAAGAGATGAAATGCAGATTTTAATCCCGGGATCATCCTAATTCCAAAATGGTATAATACATCTATGTAGAACAAGTGTAACCCGATTTAGAGGGGTTTCAGATACACAGATGGACAGATATGTGTATTTTAAACCCCCCCCCCCTATTACACAAATTTCTGCATTGGTTTAAAATTTTGTTATCTCTTTAAATAATTTTTTCAAGATTATCTGTACAGCGATAGCTTAGTTTTAATGTATTTCTGTTATAAATTTTACTGAGTGGATTATTTCTGGAGAATTTTTTATCAATTTAATGGAGGAATTTTCTGCCCTAAGTTAGTACTAACCATTTGTTTAAATAGGAGTGTATACCAAATGATTTTCCTATTACTATTCTTATTCCCACGATCGCTGTTGTTATGTTTCATATATTTGTGGTCAGTGCACTTATAGCCACTATTTAAGACAGATTTGTAAATACATCTTCACTGGAAGAGTTATTACTAATCCTATATTCTATAGAAGATGGTACTTGTGTGACTGTAATTTCTCCGAGTGAATGTCACTGAATAGAATATTACGTGATTTTAGTAAATGATGTTAGTTTTTTTTCTTTCCTGTTTATAGTTCGGCTTTCAAAGTGGCTTTAATTTAAAAACTTCACTTTGTCATTTTTACTTTGTTCAGTTTTCATTTTCAGGATTCTCAATTTTATGCCAGTAATTTCCTTTATAACACCCCTCTAGCTTTTATATGTTCGTATGTTTCCAATTGAGTATGTTTCAAAAAAACTACAACAACCAGAGAATTGCACTTTGTTTGCCTTTACGCAAGGGCAACCTCGGTTAGTGTAATTAAGATGGCTCTGGAGAAATATGCTCAGCAACCAGGCACACTCCAGTTAATTTTTGAACAAATTACATAGAAGACACGCAAATTTAATTTCTGAATAGGAAAGCAGTTTTTGAAATTCAAACGCATTTTGACTGTCTCATTTCGAGATACACAAGAATCTTTAATAGAAAGAAAAGGAGAAAATGATCATTCACTTTCCAGCGAAAGGTTGAGCTGCCCTGAGAGGAACGTAATATGAAGAGCATCGATTAAATTATTGATCCCGATTTAAATTTATCTTTTTTTAAGTGGGGGTGTATTTTTTTTTTTTTAAGCGGAATTCAATCATGGAAGGTGTTATAACACAGACACACTCAGAGACACAGTCACAGACACACACACGCATATTATACACACACACACAGAGTCACAGACACACACAAACCTACACACATATTATACACACACACACAAAACCACACACATATTATACACACACACACAAACCCACACACATATTATACACACACACACAAACCCACACACATATTATACACACACCCACACACGTATTATACACACACACACACACACAAACCCACACACATTATACACACACATATTATGCACACACACACACAAACCCACACACATATTATACACACACACATATTATACACACAAACCCACACACATATTTTATACACACACACACACAAACCCACACACATATTATACACACACACACACACTCACACACACACACACACATATATATATATATATATATATATATATATATATATATATATATATATATATATATATATATATATATATATATATAAGAAATATAGTCTTAAGGTGTGCTATATATTTATGGAATAAAGTGCTCAATATCAGAGATAGAGCGTGTGTAAATATAAAAGTGAACATAGAAGTCAACACTTAGAGGCGACAGTCTGTTTCATGCTATATGCAATCGTCAGGCCACCATATATATATATATACATGAATACATACATACACACATACATACTTACAGGGTGACTGAAAAGTAACTACTCATTTTAAAATACTCATAATGTATTTATTAACTATAACTTTTGTAAGAAATGGATATGAGAGGAACGCGTTTCGCATGAGGTTTTATTTAAAATTCGATCTGAACACTTGATTTTGATAACCGGCTTTTCGAGCCGGGCCAGGAATCGCGTCTAATGATTTCACCAGGAATTTAATGTTTGTTGACAACAAACATTAAATTCTTACATAGGCTACACCTGCACTACACTGTATTGTAGGCGACGTGTCATTTATTATAATTTAGTGTAATTCCCTTTTAGCATATATCAATCAATATATCACGCACAAGCAAAATAATGTTAACGTAAGTCCAATTTTAATAGATAACATCAAACTATTATACAGGACTTATTGCAAACGTAAATTCAAAATTTTAGAAGCCACTTTAATGCAAAAGGAACAAAGAACATTAAATAAAACATCTTTCTCTATAGGAGATCGTATATTGTACCGTGTGTAAATGAAATATGTATTTTGAAGTGCGTGTAAATGAAATATCCATAATGAAATGGGTATAAATGAAGTTTGTAAATTGAAGTGTGTGTAAATGAAGTATGTCAGCTGAAGAGTGTATAAATTAAGTATATGTATTCAAGTGTGTATAAATAAAGTATGCATATTAAAGTATGTGTAAATGTAAATGAAGAATACGTGTGGAAATGTGTATAAATACAGTATGTCAATTGAAGTGTGTATAAATGAAGTTGGTAAATCGAAGTGTGTATACAAGAATTGTTTCATGCGTAAATTCAAAATTTTAGAACAATTTTAATGCAAAAGAAGCAAAGAACATTAAATAAAACATCTTATTCTATAGGAGATTGTATATTGAAGTGTGTATAAAGGAAGTATGTGTATTGAGAGTGTTTAAGTGAAGTATGTATATTGAAGTGTGTATAAATTTAGTAAGTATATTGAAGTGTGTATAAATGCAAATGCTCCATACATTCTTTTCCGTTTCACCGTTGCAGATAACAGGAATTTTTTCTAATTTAAATTCAAGTAATTTAAAAACGTCGGAATTTAGTCAAATACATCTTCTATTTAACGATTTACTGCACAATGTTCAACTGTTTTTAGGCAGGAGGTTGCCCAAAATTTAAAATCAGCCAGTACTAACATTACCATTAATCAGAAATATCGATTAAACACAAAGAGATAAAATTTTAAGCAGACATTATGAAGTGATGTGTTAATTTATTTATTTGTTTATTATTGTTGTTATTATTATTATTATTATTATTATTATTATTATTATTATTATTATTGAATATGTATATATTAAATCCCTTCAGGAAATAAAGTCTCTCTCGTAGGGATTAAGTAAATTAATTTTGAAAAATATCATCTTTATATTTAGGTGATTCTTCGAAATACATAGGGTGGTCCCCAATGTTCGCTTATAATGTGCATATATATATATATATATATATATATATATATATATATATATATATATATATATATATGCGAAGATCCCCATGTGACAGGCGATGTGACATAATTCTGAAAAAGAATATCATTTATTGAGAACAAGTGATATTATCTATATCTTTTCGCGTATGAGTTTTCGATCTGCATGGTCTCCGTTACAACATCGATTAATTTCAATATACCACAGTAGCAGTTCAATTAACATGTTCCATTGAGGTTCCTCCTGCATGTCTAATGCTGTTAAGATTGTGGCCGCCAATAATGAATCCTACTAGGTATTCTAATTCTCTCAGAATCATTTCACTGTATACACCTTTCTTTTTTTGTGTATTTACTGAATTCATTATGTAGTCTTAATAAATAAACGGCAACTTCTGTCTATCCGTCCACGTGTCTGAAACGCATCTAACAAGGGCCACACTACATAGATATATTATACCTTTTCGGAAACAGGCCATCATCTGGTGCTCGAACGTTGGGATTTGTGTCCGTGTGATGAGGGAACAGTTAAAAATTAAAATTTTAAAACAAATGAGAAAAGTGATTTTAAAAGTTTTTTTTTTTAATATAGACTGAGTTAAAGTAATACGAAAACTTTGTGAATTCATCTTTTTTTCTTTTAAATTCAGTTTAAAATATCTCCAAAACTTTGTGAATTGATGAAATCAATTTTATTTCTTCAAAATGCAATGGAATCAGGGTTAACGTGAGAGATTAATTCACGTGAGATTTTGATGTTCTCCATAGTTTGTGATATGAAGAACTCAACACAATTGAAGTTCCACGGAGTTTGTGATTTATAGATATCAATTTTCGGCTTGAATTACAATTTCGGCTCAAATCGCACTTACAGCCCGAATTGGACTTTCGATCACAAATTGGAATCTTGGCCGGAATTAGACTTATAGCCCGAATCAGAGTTAAAGTCCATTTTTGATGTTCGGTAGAGTAAATTAAGTAATTCAAAGTTATTTATTCAAAAATATGGTTTCTGTTTCATAGGCTGAACCAGAGGGCCTTTTAGTTTGGGGTCGCAGACCCAATTATCCCTATGCTGGAGCTTGTTTAAAAGTCCGCTCATGATTTTGAATCAATGCTTACAAGTTTTAGAATGATGCGAGATGACAAAATCCACGCCTACTCCGTTCGAAAATCGACAATATTTTATCTAAATTATGTGAATGTTTCGTACGTAATTTCCATTGCTATATTATAGTTACTGTAAGCCAGTGATTGGGCAAAAATCGATTTCTCTTTAAAGATGGACATGAATCGAATTACGAACAGACAGACCTGATATCTAACCGTTAAAATCTGATCACAGACTCTTGTTGCGTACATTCCAGGTTGACTTAAACACAATCTACAATTACTTTCATGGCTAATTATACTGGGTTTTTAGAATCAATCACTTATTGTAACAACGTCAATCCCGTTCGATATCGGATTTCTTACTATTTTTTGCTGAAGGACGTGTTTTTCCACATTGGAAGAAACTGATTTGAACCATACAATTACAAGGAACTAGTAGTACGTGAATGTCCTATTTGAATTTTCTGATGTATCATATGAGTTAAGGGACAATAAGCTTCTTACTAGTTCCATAACTACAAAATACCAGTGAAAATTCTCTTATCGTTAAATATTTGAGCTTAACGAAATTTAACCAAATATTTCAATAACAACCATATGTAAGGAAACAGGGATTAAAGAAGTAAAATTGTACAAATGAAAAAATTTAAAATTGACAAGTTTTCCGTTTCGCTGAAGCGACTTGAGATTTATCATCTCCTGAGCCTTCTTTCTTGCTTTCTTTCTTTTTTTTTTCTTTTTCCTTTTTTTTTCACTGAAAGCAAACTGGTTTCTGATAAGTTTATTCCGTCTTCCCTCAGGATCAAAATGACATAGTCCATTATGTATCTGACATAATGCCTGGGCATATGCTTCGGGTTAACTAAATTATAATATAGTTTTGGCTTATATCAAATTATTTCACATCTGAAAATGTCTATATATTTAGCCAATGCGTAGAACAAAATTTCTATATTCATTGAAATAAAAAAGAAAATTCAGTACAATTAATTTATACTGGTAATTATAAATTTTCTATTTTATATATATATACTAGCAGCATGGCCCGGCGTTGCCCGTTCTTGATTCATATATCGTACGACTCATACAGCAAACGCTATCACTTGACTTAAAATATTTTTGCCCTTCCTTGCCTTTAAAAGTGTGCCCTTTGCCGTGCTGATGTCGCTACATGCCTTACTTCTTGACTATCTCACACTGCGAATTGTTTCTAAGCTCTATACTAAACATTAAATCTGCTATGGAAAAAGAACTAAACAAAATGAACACAAAACGATCAAAAAAGGACTCGTAACTGGAAAAACCAAATAAAAAAAAGAATGTTAACAACAAATACTTTTCACACCCAACCCAGTTCTGCGGAATTAGAATCAACGTTGAGTTTAAGCAAGCGAATGAGCCAATTGGAGTAAAGTGCCATGCAGATTTAAATTTTTCCCACTTGTGACAAATACAGCAATCATTTTTTTTGCATGTTAGCATGATTGTTAACGTTCGTGTCAGTCAGCTGTTGGCTCTCACGCTGACCAATAGAATCTTCCTGCCTATTCGTGGCAGCCAGCTATTGGCCCTCACTCTGGCCAGTAGAAAATCGTCGCAAACTACATGAAAACTGCCGTAGAAGCATGAAAAAATCAAATTGTGCCACTTTCGATGGGAGTTGGGAAATGCAAATTTGGTCTTGGCCTTCCCGCTAACGTGGAGCATGTGCATGTGAATTTTGGTGCAAATCCGTCGAAAATTGCGG
>OZ010571.1:95159464-95179464 GCA_963932145.1 Acanthosepion lycidas | reverse complement strand
AAGTACTGATCTCCAGAAATAAAAGATATCTGCCGGCACGCAATTACAAATATCATTATCCAAAGCCGTAGGCTAAAAGATATGTGATTTATGTTAAATGCAGAAATGATGTTTCATTTTTCAGTAAATACGGAAATTACAGTCGAATCTCCTTCCAGTTTCGCTAAACAAACGTGTTGATTGAAAAGCTCACAGAATCAGATGATGCCGAAATAGGATGGTCGGCGTCCGCTTCTGCAGCTCTCAGACGTATATATTATTCCCGAAGTTTAATTAAACAGCTGCGTTATTGACAAAACACGCTACGGAATATAATGCTTTCTTAATCTAAATATGAGCGCTTTACTGCGCTTGACATTTTTAATTGGAACAAAGAAATTAATATCATTAAATTAAAAAAAAAAAAAAAAAAAACTACTTATATATTTATCTATTATTCAGACAGCTCAACTTGAATTTGCAGATTGACATCCGTTTGCAAACTTATTCGTGTTCGATGTCTTTAACGCGCACCTTATCACGTTAAATACACGAATAAGTTTGCAAACGGGTGTCAATCTGCAAAGTCAAGTTGAACTGTCTGAATAATAGATAAATATATAAGCAGATAGATTTTTTTTCTGAATCCACCTTAAATTTTCAATCCCTCAATCCCTCACGCAAGTGATTGACTCTCCTACGCGTTTCCTCATTAAACCTGACGGAAACTTCTCGATCTCTTTTCCCCCTTTATCCCCGACTCTTGTCACGCTACGCAGCTCTGCCCCCTTGGCAACTCTAATGACGCGGAAGTGTCTGTAAACACCTTCCGCTCCCCATCCAGCCATGAACTTCCTACCAACAGAATATCTTTCTGTTATCAACGCGCAGACTGGGACGCGTTCCGTGATTTCCACCGTGACGTCCCTTAGAAGGTAGTTTTTATTAACCCTCTTCAAAACTGCGCGTTTGATGTCTCCTTTTGGGTGAAAGCCGCTATCAGTGCTTTCATTCTAGTAAGGAAATACCAAGTTAAACCCCGTTTGCTTCCTTGGCTGTCACCTGCTTGCTTAACCGCTATATCCCAAAAGAATCACTTCTTGCAACTGTACCAGATCGATATGTCTCATTCTAAATGACGTCTCGTTGTCTCTGATCGTAGCGTGTCCTCACTGTTTGATAACAGAATGAAACATCGTGTAGAATCTCGCAAGTTTGGTTCTACAGATTATTGGCGGGTTTGCAGATAGCAAATCATCAATCCCTCCTCTATTCGATCAGTTCGAAGTCCTAATATCAATGGCAGATAAGGCTGAATGCTTTGTTCAGAAATTCTCATCCAATTCAACTCACGACTCATCCCGGATGGCCACACCAGATTTCCCCACGAGAACTGAGGCTCTACTGAATGATATATGCATAATGACCGTCGCTGGCCTCAGACATCATTTCTAAATTAGACTCCCTTGTGGAAGTGGAGGTGACGGGATAGCAGCCATAAACCTAAAGAAATGTGCTCCCGAGTTGACTCCAGTTCTCTCGCAACTATACAATTACCTCGATGTTTTCTTCTTTCCAGCTTGTTGGAAGTTCTCTTCTATAGTCCCTGTTTTTAGGAACCCTGGAGACATTTCTGACCCCTATAACTACCCACATATCAGTCTCCTACTGCTTTTCGGCAAAGTCTCCGATGCTTTAATTAATGCCAAAGCGGTTAAGCACCTTACCGCTCACCATCTACTCTCTGACCGCTGATGTGCTTACGACTATAACTGAATATGGGTATCATACTCTTGATAATAACAGCGAAGCTCGGGATGTGGTTCTAAATATCTCGAAGGCGTTTGACAGGGTTTAACATGCTGGTCTTCTACGTAATCTTCAGGGCTACGGAATTGCAGGAGGATTATTTGATTAAATTCAATCATTCCTGTCAAATCGTGAGATAAATGTCGTTCTGAAAAGACCCTCTTCTAGATCCTTTCTTACGAATGCGGATGTTCACAAAGGTTCTGTTTTGGGTCCTACACTGTGTCTGATCTTAATCAATGATCCTGATGTAATAAGTTCCCAAGTAGGCATTTATGCAGATGGCACTACCATTTGCACTTGTCTCAATAGTAAATCCAGCAGCGCTGACAAAGTTAAACTTGCCGCTACTCTCGAAAAGCAGCCTCCAATCGGTTGTTATCTGGAGCAAGAAATAATTTGTAAATTTTAACGCCTCCAGACAGAATTTTCCTTGTCCACCATCAACATGATTGGTGCTCGAATCTCGGAGAGTGTCCGACTACGCCTTTTTGGGGCTCACGTTTTCGACTGATATATATATATATATATATATATATATATATATATATGAAGAAAAGTATACGGAAAAAACAAACAAAAATCCTAATATGCAATTATGCTGTTTTAATGTTAATATAATGTCAACGTCGGACGTTTCGGTCTAGTAGACCATCTTCAGGACATATTCATAAAACATAATTAACATTAGACTAGATTTAATTCAACATGAAAAGACGATGGATATAAGAGTAAGACTAATCAAAACAGACAACTGAATTTTTTGAAGATCAGAGTTCCGTTTCAATATGATCATGTCGGCGTCACGTGGGCGATGTTGTGAAAACGTATTCGTAAAATATAGTATTTTGAATGAAAAATGAAAAGAATTTTATTTTAATCTAAAACTTATATGTACGTTTGTCGAACATTAATCTTGCTAGAAATGGGGAAATATTAAAGAAGCCAGGTCTAGTATTCACCGTGCGTGAGATAAATATTATGCTTGCCTCATATTGAAACGGAACGCTGATCGTGAAAAATTTCAGTTGTCTGTTTTGATTAGTGTTACTCTTATGTCCATCGTCTTTTCATGTTGAATTAAATATAGTCTAATGTTAATTATGTTTTATGAATATGTCCTGAAGATGGTCTACTAGACCGAAACGTCCGACGTTGATATTATATTAACATTAAAACAGCATAATTGCATATTAGGATTTTTGTTTGTTTTTTCCTTATATATTTCTTCTTACTGTCGGATCTATATTCATATATTTGCTTATATATATATATATATATATATATATATATATATATATAGTGCGTTCTGCTTGATTATGCAAAGTAATGTTTTCATCTAACGTGTCAATAAGTTCTGTTTTTTTCAGACTTTGTGCTTCTTGCAGATTAAATTATACTTTCAGACAAGAGAATATGATCAACGAAAAAAAGTTGTATAGTAACAGGGTTCTTTTTCTCAAAGTATGTAAAAAGGCACAGTTTCAAGTGTTCGGTCTGATTAAGCAATCACCATATAAATCCTTAATATGGGTAAGAAAAAAGGGTCTTACAAAAAACGATCATGCTGAAATTACTCGCATGCTTGGAAGTGGTCTGTCAACGCTAGAAATTCAAAAAAAGTTACATAGAGACCACCGTACAATCAAAGCATTCGTCTTAGGCAGTAAATCATGTACAAAGACACCTAAACGATCGCATTCGCGAAAGTTAACTGTCAGAGATCTTCGTAAAATTAAATATGAAGTCTCGAAGAAACCGCATGAAACTAGTAAAAAACTGCATGAAACTAGTAAAAGAATATTTGAAAGCGCTGGAGTGCCCAAATTTGGTAAAACTACCCGTTGTGAGGTCCTCAAGACCCTTGCCAAAGTGAAGAGTCCCATCAACAGGCCCCCATTGAGCAAAGCAAACAAGATGAAAAGAGTTGAATGGGCACACAGTTACATGAAGATCAATTTTAGCAATGTGATTTTCACCGACGAGTGCCGTGCTATCCTTGATGGGTCTGATGAGTGGTCATCTGGATGGGTGTCAAAATGGTCGACCGACAGGAGTACGCATTCGTCGACAACAGGGTGGCGGAGGAGCGATGTTTTGGACTGGGATCCGCGGAAATGAACTAATAGGCCTACAGAAAGTAGCCAAATGGCTTAAGGTAAATTCAAATGCATATAGTAGACTTTTGGAAGATGCCTTTCTGGCCTGGCTTGATGAAGAACCAATTCAGAAAAGAAGATCGTTGATATTTCAGCAGGATAATGCTCCAGTGCATAGATCAAGAAGTACCACCAATTGGCTATCAGAACATGGGTTCAAAGGGAAAAATTTAATGGTATGGCCTCCAAACAGCCCTGATTTAAATCCAATAGAAAATGTGTGGTCTATAGTCAAGAGGCGGATTAATGCTGAAAATAAGCAATTCACCAGCTTAGAAGTCCTGTGGAAAGCAATTGTAAGTGCTTGCCGATCAATTAAACCTTCTGAAATTGAAACATTGACGTCAGCAGTGGACAGTCGCCTCATAACGGTTTTGAAGTATGGAGGATGTCATGTTTGTTCGTAGTCGCATTAACAGACTTGTTTTGTTTTGTTTAACATGCTATACATATGTATTATGTAATGTAGGACATAGAACACGCGATATGTCATATGTGCCACAATTCAATTAATAAAATTTAGTATAAAATATGTTTTTCTTGTTTTATTTTTTATTTGCATATTGAAAGTGAACACTAAATTAGGGCTTAAGTTCATAAATCATTAAAAAGAAGCACGTTTTGTATATTTCGACAACTTAAATGATTGACAAAATAATAAAATAGTATCAACAACACTTTAGCTTTTATTCTTCAGAATATATTGCTTAACTTGGATATTTTTAGGTAAAAATTAACTTTGCATAATCAAGCAGAACGCACTATATATATATATATATATATATATATATATTACAAGAGGATATATATGAAAAAAGAAGAAAAGGGTAGCAAAAAGATATAAAAGAAAGAAAGATGTAGAGAAAATCTTTATGAGGAAGTTAGTTGAAAAAAAAAGAAGATGCATAATAAATAAAGGAAAGGAAGCAAGATATACAAGAAATAATGAATAAAGATGAATGATGTATACGAAAGAATAAAAAGGAAAGATATACAGGATAAGACTGAGTAAGAAAGAAATATGTGCAAGAACGAAAGGAGAGGGAAGAAAGATATAAATAAAGGATGATAGGTAAGAAGTAACATAGCTAGAGAATAGGGATCGATTGAAAGATTCATTACAACTACATGAGTCATAAGTGGTTGAACATATAACTTTGATAATGATATCTTCACGAACATGAAAACCTCGTAAAATTTCATTTGATTCTAATTACATCTCCAGTCATAAATATTCGTCGTCTGTACTTTTCATTTTCTCTTGTGGATTTTAAATTATTTACATGACCGTCTCTAACGTCCTATTTTCTTTACTTTTGCTCTTTTAAGGACGTTGTCTGTACTTCGCTTTGTAAGACAGCGTTGAACAGGGACATACTGTTGGTCAAAAGATTGTGCTGTATCTGCTTTTCTGATTGCTTAGATCTACAAGCCCCGAAAAGCAGCAATCTATTATCATGACGCAAAATGGAAGGAACGAAGCAAAACACTCCTGGCGTCAAGACAACTACATTTGCATGATAATTATTGTTATTATTGCAGTCTTTTAGAACTGAATAAGACCGAGACTTCAAAGGCTGTGGCCAATTAAGAGAGTTAACAGGTATCTCAATTCCAAAGTTGCTTTGTCACCCTCAAACTTCACACGAAAAAAATATCCTTCTCGGCATCCGTACATAATGTTCACCCCCTTCACAATTAACTAATTAACAGAGATCCACTTTGCGTCAGCTCATAGGGGACATGCCCAACGTATTCAGATCAAACAACTGTCAAGTAACTCTGTGGTACTGAATGCTATTCTGCGGTACAGAAAGGAAGGAAGGATGGAGCAAAGAAAGAATGGAAGAAATATATATAAGAAGGAAAGAAATGAATATATATATATATATATATATATATATATATATATATATATATATATATTAAAGAGAAGAAAGAAAAGAAATAGGTAACACACACATACATACTATATATATATATATATATATATATATATATATATATATATATATATACAGACACACATAGGGAAGAAAGGAGAGACAAGTAAAATAAGATATAAATGAAGGAAAGAAAAGGAAGGCAGTAATATATATATACAAAAATAGAAGAAAATGAAATGAAGGAAACTATAAAAGAAAAACAAAAGAAAGAAAAAAGAAGAAAAGTTATATAAGAAAGAAAGGAAGGAAGAAAGATATCTAAGAATGAAAAAAATGAAGGATGAGGGTCTATAAGATGTAAATGGAAAGAAGAAAAAAGAAAAAAAAGAAAGATGCGTGAGATAGAATTTAGAGACGGAATATATATATATATATATAGATAGATAGATAGATAGATAGATATAGATATAGATATATATAAGAAAGAATGAAAGAAAAGCAAGGAAGAAATATATATAATTGCCTTAGAATTGAAGACGAAATGTTGAGATGTTAAAACTTTTAATGATTCTGTTGTAGATTCCGGGTTGAAATCCGGTAACAATAAATAACAAACGCCAAGAATGAATATATGAAAATATTGTATTAACATAATAATACAAACTGGTAAAGCAGGTTAGTATTTCCAGGAATACGGGTTAGTAGCAAAATATAGTCTTTGGTATTGAAGTATCGCTGTATCACTTCTTACTGAGTCTACGTACTCGCTCATTGTGACTCCTACAACGCTGTTACCTCACCCTCATTCTTCTGGTTACCTACAACCTTTTACTCTGTCACTCTAGACTCGACTCGACTCCTCGGTCTATCTCCGTCGGGTCTTTACGTAGCCGTAGTATATGTATATACTGGGTGAGTCCATTTGTGTAAAAAGGGGTGGACCACTCAACAGATTTAAAATCAGAAGTCATGTCTGATGTAGCATTAGAGCGATTATTATTATTATTATTGTTATTATTATTATTCGCCCATTGTATGTCCAAATCAGAAATAATTTTCCCGCCTTGAAAGAGTGTCAAATCGTTTACATTTTCTTGTATGTAATGGCTCTACAGCCTCTTCCCGAGAGACGTAAGTTCACAATCCTATCGCTACCCTATCGCCATTTCCATGGCAAAAGTTCGGACGAGATCCATTCTTTTGTACCAACTGCTCGGATATTTACAGCCAAGCTTAGCGTTTTTACAGCCACAGTATTAAATCACCATCTTTCCTTTGAATGTTCAACTCAGAAAGCTTCTTCCTAAAAACAGATATTTTGCGGAACACGTTCTCGCATGGAAGCTTCCCCGAACAATAGAATCTTAACATCGTCAAGTCTAGGATCAACACATATCCATCCTACATATCCTTATAATCTTCACTTACTTCTGCCTCTTACATCCATTTAATAAACCTCCGCCATGTTTGGATCTTGAGCCTTGTATCGGGTGAAGTAATAAAAATAAGTCGTCTTACAAAGGAAGTCTCTAAAGTATTCTGTTTGATATCCGAGTTGTAGTCAACATCACGCTTTGGATAATTCCAAATGTACACCTAATTTCCCTTTTTTTTTCTTTCAAAGATTTTGAAACTACTCAAAGTACTTTGATAATGACTGGACTGACTCACCTAGTAATATATTACGCAAGTTCAACACATTGTCGTTTTAGGTATTTTTGTTATATAAGAATATAAATCATAATAATATTTATGGAACTAATGATGTAGTACTACTAGTAGTAGTCATTCGCTCTTGTCATTATCTCTTTACTCCGCCTCCACAACCGAGAAACTTTCCCCTCGATTTTATTCTTGTTTCTTTCTTTTTGTACGTTCTCTCCGTTTATGCTTATAAGCATTTCAATAACGTTGAGCTACATGAATGAGTTGGCAATTAAATCGACCTGGCAAAATTGATGAAAATCAGCAGACAAAAATGTTTACAAGGCTTCGGCGCCCAACTTTCCAGGAAGTGCGGCCTCTATAAATCTGTCATTCGAGGATATTGACGCGCTTCTTATTGAAAAATGTCTTTCTATTTATTTTTATTTTTTTACTTTTTTTTTTTTTTAATCAACCTTGAAACTCCTACGAAATAAACTCCCCGGTAGATAATTAGCTTTTGTCAGTAACTAGATAAATATTTATAAGTGTGGGCAGGATACATGCCTGTACACTTGTGAATAAATGTCGTCGCTCTCTTGGAATACCTGAAAAAGATTTTAGTCTGCATGTGGTACACACAAAACTTTTGGTTTTTCATCAAGATGTAATAAAAACAACGTCAGAGATCTGTTGTATTATACGACCGCGATTTGCTTGTGTTTGAGAGAGAGGGGATAACGTCGTTTTATAATTACTTATATACAGCAAGCGATACTGAGAGAACTACAAATCCTACAAGGATTTATTATTGACGGACACAAATTTAACAATATAAGATATGCAGATGATGCCATCATTATATCAGTCACAGAATGAAAACCACAGGAATATTTCCTTATGTACGTTACTAGCTCTAAGTTTACTAGCTCTGAGTTTATCCTCTAGATTAATTCTCGGGGCATCTTGGTCTGTTGACGTTCTGAGCTGACACAGATAGAAAACTTATTTTATAAAGTATATATTATGGTTACCATACTACATAGATAAACATTCTTCATTTGTATTTAATTTCACCCCAAGATAGGCGATAAAGAAGCAAGAGGTTGAAAGAAAGTAGAAAGAATTTGAGGCAAAGTCATAAATTTGACATAGATATGATGACCAGAAATAATTTTTATTTTATAAGTACCCTGGCATTACGTAATTTAAGTACATCCTGGGCTTCAACTGGTATAGATATATATTTTTAAAATAAGACGCAGTTATTTTCGGAATGATTTTGCAGATTGTCTTCCCTTTGTTGGATAATGGATCATTAAATTACAATATAATGTTGAATTATTTTTTTTTTTTAGGTTCATAGTTTCTTAGGAAAATTCTGTTCTGCTTTTAATATTTAAAAATATTTTCGTTTTGCAAAAGACATAAAAATCAGCTTTCAAAAAGACAGATGGTAGGTGATGTTGAATTAAAATTTTTCAAAAATCGTAGTTGACTAGAAAGCAAGAAACCGGAAAATTTCCCATAAGCGAGATATGTGAGAGATGAATCCATTAGCATAAGGCTTACACTTAGCATTTTCAACAGTAAAATTATGGGACCTAGCTGTCAATCTAGTACTGCACTTTACTTTGTGAAATCGGTTTATTAAATAGGAAATTACATCAGTACAATTACCAGGAAATATGTATAGAAAGAGCTCAGGGAGGCTACGTTACAATGGTTGGAATATATTTGAATTCTATATTCTATATCAAAACAAAGCATATTACAGATTCTTCTTTGGATTCTGTCAGAAATCCCCAGATATATAGCAGAAGTACCAGACTATATGTGGCAGCAATATTCAAAGAAAAGGCGAATGAAGAATCATCTAACATGAAACACAGAAAGAAAATTTTCTAACAGCAGACCTAGCAATTGATTCCAAACAACGCTCCTCTTCATGCCAGTTGGAAAGTTTAGACCTGGAAGACCCAATGAGTTACTTTCCTGGAGGTTAGCATCAGCCATACTGATGGAAGGCGAAATACGATTAAAGAAAGAGAACTTTTGAATATATTACAATTAACAAGAATGGGATTCAAAAATACTACAGCTAGAAATAATAATAAAATTCTATCTGACCTATTTTTGAAATCAAAGGAAAGGCGTGTTTTAAAAAATAAATATATAATCCGATATTTCAATGTTTATAATAACACAATGGTCGCCTTTAAATATGAAATATTTAAATGTGATGACCAGAAATAATTTTTATTTTATAAGTACCCTGACATTACCTAATCTAAGTACACCCTGGGCTTCAACTGGTATAGATATATATTTTTAAAATAAGACGCAGGCATTTTCGGAATGATTTTGCAGATCGTCTTTCCTTTGTTGGATAATGGATCATTAAATTACAATATAACGTTAAATTATTTTTTTTTAAATTCATATTTTCTTAGGAAAATTCTATTCTGCTTTTAATATTTAAAAATATTTTCGTGTTGCAATTTGTTTCAGTACTACAGATCTTTTAAATGATTATGTTTTTGAGAACATCTTGAAAATTGCTATATTTTTTCTTGATTAGGTGGCCCCTGGATAATGTGCAGTTAACTTGTAATCAAATAGCAGTTTAATATTAAGGCTTAATTCTTCGATTTATAATCAGTTTCTCTTAAAGCTGAGGATGTAATAACATGTTACATTAACTTCATTCCTTCGATAAAATCTCGAAGCTGCCAGTCACAGATTCCAAATTTTTTAATCACTACGTCTTGCCCTCAGGGACGGTTTTGTCATTGTTAAGCGCATTACTTTTACACGAATCGGTGACATTGTTAAAGCTATCACACATTGCTGCGTTTACTAGAACGATTACTTGGGTAATCAACTCTTTTACCAGAGATGCAAATTTTTAAAAAATGAAAAAACTAACTTCTGTTTAATATCATACGAAACTCAAACAAAGATTCATTATATAGACAATAAAAATATTTACTCTATTCAAAAAATACTCGAAAATCATAACTGTTTCCAATAATTAATTCACTGTGAATACAGATTATTTTTTTAATAACATAATATTCCTTCAGAGCGTAAGTGATGGTGTCTCTTCACATTTGTTCTTCTTTTTATTATTATCAGTGAATTTTCATAGCTTCTATGATATGATATTTGAATTCTTTCCAGTTTTCTCACCTACAGTTTGTATTTCAGAGTTTTCTTTCTCATAGATGGGTTGCCTTCTGAGTCCACAGCGTTCAATCTACGCAACTAAAGTTCTCTCTATTAACCTTTTTAATGAACATATTTTGCCTCCCATCGGCATACAATACATCTTGGTTTAATATTTCCCCCTAACACCAAGTGGATTGATTATATTGAATCAATTGCTAGATCTAGAATACTTTGTTCCATATATCTAGACGATACTTCTGACCGGAAACTGTCTTACATATTTATAATTCAACCATTCGTATTTTGCATCGAATATTTCTGCCAGTTCTGGATTGGTTCTTCTGTTTGGCATCTAAAAATTTTTGACAAAATCCAAAGAAGAATTTGAAAATTTCTAAGTCCCGACTTGGCATCTCGGCTTCAATCCTTTTTCGCAACATTGTAACGTAGCTTCCCATTGTCTCTTCTATAATTCTTTTTATAAGAGTATCGATGAGCTTTTCTCGAATTTATGAATTGAAGCTCATAAAAAATTACTAAATTGGTCATTAGGATTCATTTCATTATTGAAATTGCTAATTATAAAATAAAGTTATATGCGACTAGATTCTTCTCTTGCCCTTCTCGCTTATGGAACTCCCAGCTGGCTTCCTGCTTTCATGTAGAATAAAAGGTTCCAAAATTTAAATTCAATGCCAATCGTCATTTTCTGTCTCCTTGCATACCCGTTTCCTTTTATAGAAAC
This sequence comes from Acanthosepion lycidas, assembly GCA_963932145.1. Classification (NCBI taxonomy): domain Eukaryota; kingdom Metazoa; phylum Mollusca; class Cephalopoda; order Sepiida; family Sepiidae; genus Acanthosepion; species Acanthosepion lycidas. The sequence continues at coordinate 95,168,071 of OZ010571.1, read as the reverse complement.
ATTCGGATTTGACAGAGCAACCATTGCTATTTTCAGTTGATATATATATAAAATATGTATATCCAAATAATTTTTCAGAAAAATATTTTTCTTACGTCAATTAACTGACATTTCCCTTTCCAGTTTGGATAGAGACTTCCTTTCTAGACTTTTGTTTGAAATCGTGTGGAAAGCCAATATTTTTATCATGTCAATATTTACTCCTAATATTACATGTTTTATCCAGTTTAGTTGTTGGTTTGTTGAAAGTCCTCAATGGATGTTTCTGTTATTTGGTAAACTTTTTTTAGCGATTCTGTAGCGAAAGTTCAGCAGTTAGTGCTGTAACTTAGGGAACGTTACTGAATAGAATAATCAAGCGAAGATTAGTAATGAACGATAATACTTACGAAAAGAACAACACATATAAGATTCACCAGCGGCGTATGGTAGAATTAGTCAACTGCTACAAGTAAGTCAAGTTAATTCCACATTGAATCTCCAACTGTAGGATATCTACCAACAGACCCACACGATCAGATGTGGTACAAGGCCGAATTTAATGTAGGGTATCTGAGACCGTAGGCTCGGACAAAAAGTTCCACATAGCTCCGTATAAAACAGGGTCGCGTAGCTGTTTCGCGAGACTAGACTCTACCCTTCGATATAACCTCGTCTGGGTATCATCACTGCCCGGAGGCAGAGAGTTTGACAAGCAAAGCTGGAGGCGAATTTCCGACTGCAGGATACCTACCAACCGCCACACGCAGTCAGATGTAGCACAAGGCCGAATTTAATGTGGGGTATCCGAGCCCGTAGGCTCGCCCTAAAATTCCCCTTAAACCCCGTATAAAACGGGGTCGGGTGGCTGTTTCTCGAGATGAAACTGCCATTCGAGTTCTGGGGATCCTCTCTGCTCGGAGGCAGAGAGTTTGGCACGCACAGTTGAAGACGAATCTCCAACTACAAACCAACATACAGTATTTACTACTGCATTTATGTGAATGGGGACATACACATTATCGTCCGTAGGTATGCTAATACAACAGTTAGAATAATATTAAACGAAAATAACTGCTAAATACGATATTTTATACTGTATTAAATTATTCTTCCTTTTCTAATTGTTACAGTGAAATAGTTTTATCTTCTATTTATTACTTCTACGATAGCTTACGACTATATCACGTTGAAACATCTGTTCTCGTATGAACACTGAAATAAAGGCAGTGTCAAGCCTATTCTGTATCTATATGTGTGACCGCTTGGGAAATAATAGATGTTGTAAGCTTGAATGTGCAGGAGGAGTGATGGATATCTGCTCGGAATTGGAAATCGGAAAGCAGAGTTCAAGTTCCAGTCGGGTTCCTTATGTTCACTTACGCGCAAATACGCTTGGTAAAGGAATGGATGCACTTCTTATCCCCCATCTATGGGTTAATTATTAGGACTTATGTCAGTAAATCATTATTATCAGCTCCCAAATCTATAAAATGTAAAAACAAATATGGCTTTAAATAACTTGTAAATGTTTAATAAACCTTAAAAAAAAAAATTCAATCAATCCTTCAATGACATCTATTTATAAAAAGCTTAAGCAACCATCTTAATGCGTTCAAAGCAGACTTCATTTTTATATATGATAACAGAGTAATATTTTGACTAAAACTCACCTAATACGAGGTTCAATGGGGTGTGTGATATGGATGTATGAGATACTGGTAGGAAATGACGATTTTGGATATAAGGACAGATAAGAATAGCACCTTAAAAATTTAGCGTTGTAATATTCAGGGACTAATATATAAGAATATGTTCCACAAAGTAACAGTTCTTGGGAACAAGCTGAGTAGAAACTTCTTCCTGACAATTGGAACACGAAGGAAATATGTGTCATTCGATTCCATAGACGTAACATGGTGCATCAATGTTTTCAATGTGTAAACTTGCGAATGGAGCTTTATTAAATATTTTCAATAGAAAAGGTGAGATTAGCGATAGGCGTTCAACATTGCGTCTGTTAAAAAGAGACTGAAGATACGGAAATTGTATGGAAAAATTTTCTAGATTACTCACGAAAAGAATTATAACATAAACTTACTTATATACTTTCGTTAATTTTTATAAACTCTTATAATATAATTAATCGTCCGTCACTTGTAAAGAGTTGACAACATCCTTCTCAATTATGTTGAGCCTTCATGTTAACATGCATTGAAAATGTCGAAAAACTTTAGCTTCACATTTTAAAATTGAAGTTCCAAGAAATGGTTATCTATTCCTTCAGAGTAGTGATAACACAAGGATCATAAGACTTTTTTTAAAAAAAAACTAACTCGTTTACAAGCAATCGTAATCCAATTTGAATAAATCTTAAGCAAATCTACCATTGACGTCAGTGACGTCGAGGCAAAACCACAAACCCTAAAAATAAAAAATAAAACATTAACTTAAAGAGTTAATAAATACGTTACTTTACTATTCCTGGGTATGACGATAAACTACATCCGCCAGCAAGGCCACTGATCGGGAGATTGGAGATTTTCATAATTACTGTTATTTCAAGGTCCACCCTGACCCGAGGTGGTAGTTCCATTTTCGTAGTAAAATTACCAGCAATAAATTTTCATATAAAGTTATCAAGAATATCTATTTATAGCAGAATTACCAAGAATATCTTTTCAAATTAAATGACAAGCAATACATTTTATAGTAGAATGACTAACAATACATTTTAGCTGTAGCTGAAGGTATACAAATGCATTCAAAATATTTACATTTCGACATTATATAACCCATACAGGTTGATATGCCGCTAAACAAAATCAGCCTACCAACGTTACTTTACAAATTATTCAAAATTCTACTAACTCTAATACATTAGATATATTGATATGTAAGTTTCTATTAATTGAATCCAAGTATAAACAATTAAGCAACTATTTAAGGATATTTGCAAGTAATTCTTCCGTAAATATTAAGTAACTGGAGGACTGGTCAAAATACAAGTTAGTAATTAAGAACAAATATTGTCTATTGGTAAAGTGAAAACGTGTTTGCATTCGTTTACGCTAAGAATGGTTCTATATAAGTTGGATGAGACTCGTAATTTCAGGAAAGATCTAGGCAAGTTTGATTCCGCTCTCATTGTTTAATAATTATGATTAAGGGTGCAAAATGCTGTTAATACAATGATTACTTGAAGCACACATCAAGAAATAAAAAAGACCTTGTCATCGAGTAATGATAAGAAAACTAACCTCGAATATATATATATATATATATATATATATATATAGAGAGAGAGAGAGAGACAGTGAGACAGAGACAGTGACAGAGAGAGACAGACAGACAGATAAAGAAACGGAAATAGATTATGAAATTATAGATAGATAAGAAAAAGAAATATATTAAGAAATTACAGATACATAGATAGATAGATAGATAGATAGATAGAAGGAAATTAAGAAATTAGATAGATAGATAGATAGATAGATAGATAGATAGATAGATAGATAGATAGATAGATAGATAGATAGATAAGAAACGGAAATAGATTAGGAAATGAAATAAGTGGATGCACAAAAAAACGATAATAAATTTTAATACATCCCATACAAGTCTCGAGAGCCACACAAAATTGAGGGATATTGTTGAGTTGGTAACGTTGAATGAGGTGTGTGATATGAATGAAAGAGGAGATGGTAGGAAGTGAATATTATGAGGATAACATCTGAGTAGAAATTTGTTCTACCTTCTGTAACTCTGTGACTGTGTGGAAGAAGCATGGCTGGTCATAGCTGTAAGAAATCGTTCACGCTGGAACGATAGAATTGAGCTGACCTGAATATTTTCATGGAAATAGTGATCATGTAGAAATAGGCTACAATGTTTCTTCTGTGAGAAAGGACATAATAAATTGGGAAACAAGATAGATAGATAGATAGATAGATAGATAGATAGATAGATAGATAGATAGATAATGTTGTCATAGACCGAGATAGATTTTAAATTGTATTCATTTCTGTTTCTATCACAGTTCAGGGTATATCATTATACGGTTGGTAGTAAAAGTAACAGTTACCGCCCTTTACAGTACAGTTTGGAGTATTGTATTACAGATCTGAGACCATCGGATACAGTGGGTAATAAGTAGAATCGATCGAAAGAATGCATTAAGCTTTGAGTCTACTCAGCTAAGAAATAAGTCCTCGGAAATTACCACCACTATAATACAATCGCCATTGCGGTAAAAAAAAAAAAAAACACCCGATTGATATGCGAATTGACGGACTGGTAATCACAACTTGCCTATTATTTCTTACTAGAAAGAAGCAGTTACTTGTGCATTATGGAATTAATGTCACTCAGGACAGTGAATTATCTTAAGGGGAATTACATAAGTTGGCTAAGAAGAAAAAATATTATAAAGACATCACCTTCAAACATACTTGGAAATAGCCTGACGAAAGTTAAGCTGAAATAAATCTGATCAAAACATCAAAGTAAGAAGATGAATCAATAGAACTAAATTTGCCTGTAATTCCATATATTAAGCTATTTATTTTTTTATAGCTTTTCCTAAAACTAAACACGCCCTTTCGAGCGTTCTTTGTTGACAATATGAAGAATACGATAAAGAATTTGATGGCGATCCCAAAGGAGGGGGTCATATACATTATTCTGAAAACTGAAAAGTATGCTGGAATAAGTCAGTGACGTTCAAAAGGAATTAATCTAAAGGTAACCAAGGAAAAAGTTGCTCTTGTATTACTTTAACATAGAAATGGTTGAAATATTTCCGGTGAATCTTCCTTCAACTATGAATTAAAATTTGGAGAAAAACTGCAAAGAATGCAATCTAAATCTATCACTGTCACTGTGAGTGGTAATAATAGCCGTTTCTGTACAAGGAAATATTTGGCATTAATTGGCCGAGCAGCCAGTAATACTTTAGCTTGAAATTTATAAAATCTTTCTCTTAAAAGACAATGTTTCAGGAAAATAGGTTTCGCTGTTATCGCTCTTTCCAGTACTGATAGGTGCTTCCTGCCTAAACATTTATTTGAAGTCATATGGAAAGTTATCATCTTGATTATGTTATTATTATCATCTCCAGTTACATATGATATCTGTTAAGGGGTCCACCCCTTTTTCATATAAGTGGACTCGCTCAGTGTCTACTTGTACTACTGCCGGTGAATACCCGGAAGAGACAGTGAGAAAGTGAGAGGGTGAGAGTGTGAGGTAACCGCTTTGTAGGAGTCACAGTTGCGAGCACGTACTCACTAGGAAGTCATATTTTGATACTGAATTTCCCAGACTGTATATATATTATTATTGCTACTAACCGCATTTCTGGATCTACTAACCGTATTACCAATTGTATTATTACGTCAATATATTTATTTGCTATATTTCATTCCTGCGTTTGTCATTCATTTGAGAGCGGATTTCATCCCGGAATCCACAACAATATCCATTTCAGTTGTTTTTACTGTTGAAAGTCTTCGAATTATATCGTTTCTTTCATTTGGTACCGTTCTTTGTGATACAGTTCACTAGGTTCGAATAAGGATAGCCTTCATCACGACCTAAGGCATCACACATTCAGATCTCTTTTTAACCATTGACCTTAGAAAATAGATGTATACCGTTGACAGTTTAGATATTACGGAACAGGTTTGGCGCTATACAAGACATCAATATTAAAGTATCGATCTGACGAGGCTGTTTAAGAACATAACTCGTGTTTTCAGGTTAATGTTTCTGTTTTGTACCAATTTCCGGTCTTGGATGAAACTCTAACGCGACCTATTCTATGTTGAATTTCATTATCTCTTATGCGATTTTCTTTATAACTGATCCATTCAGCGAAGTATTTGAAGGGTTTAGTATTTTTGATGGATTCAGGATATCATAGTTTCTGTTTTGGAAATGATTATCTTTAGTCCGATTTCGGGAAAAAAAAACTTGGTAGAGGATGTTTATACTTTGTTCAAGAATGATTTTGAACAGAAAATAAATATCCTCTACGCGGTGTTCTAAGAAATACAACGACCAGATGAATAAAATAGAAATCTGCAGTTGCAATATCGGCTGAATCTAAACCCAAATACAAGTCCAGGCCCTTTTCACTTCTTTTGGGGGGCATTCGATACGTGTGAAAAGTCATACTCATCTCGCTTTGCAAAATGCGGGTTGATGACGCTATTTAACCCATAATAGGAGGTTTTGAATTCAGCATTATCCTTCTATTTTGTTTGCGTGCCAAGTTTATAGGCCCCAGTCCTTCCTACTATCTCAGCATCGGTCTAATTTTAACTGTGATGTCAAGGAGTCATGCTCTTCTGACATAGAATGCTATTGCAGAATAGTTTATTTTCTTGATTCCAAGTCTATTCCAGATTTAGCTGAAAAAGAACTTAAGATTTATTAGAAACAAAGTAAACTAAGCTGTCATGTAATATTAGTACTGCTTTATAGTAGGGAATCCTTGACAAGTACCTCATAGAGAAAGAGGAGACTTTGCAAAAATATTTGTCGATCTATAGAAGGGTGTGGAAGTGTTTTGAGTAAAAATGGAAACAAAAAGAAGACTTTTAGAGTGAATCGGAAATGTTCAAATTTGACTTTTTTGGGACATATATTAAAGAAAAACTTCATTACATTGGCAAGGCAAACTGATGACAAGAGAAGTAGAGAGAAACAGTAATCCACAAGAGTGTATTTTGTGGCGTCTATATATACGTAAATAATTGGTATTATTTTTTTTCAAAATCGAATCTCCTATCTGCTGAAGTTTTATTTCCTAGCTTCTAAAACGAATCAGTCTGTTTTAAATTTGTAGTTTTGTGTTTTAGCAAGTTTTGTTTAGTACGCATCGTTGTCGATCTGTGCTTTATTTCCATAAAAAAAAAACTGAAACATATGACAGCGTTTGGTATTTATAAAGATTTATCTGATTAATAAAATGCAGCTTGCAATTTTCCACCTTTCATTATTTTCTTTTTCAGCTTCGTGGTTCATTGTAGAAAAAGGAAAATAGCAGAATCAGCAAAAATGATCGGAGAGACATTTGACCTAAAGACATTTATTACGGATTCTTACGAATTGTAATTCGAATTGTTCTTATTGGTTGATATATAATTAATATATAATTCAAAAAAAAAAAAAAATTATTTTCTAAAATGACATTTCATACTGTATATATATATATTTTTATTTAATGACAGCAAGTGAACTGTAATCGATCAAAACGAGATATTTTTCACATAGATTTTATATTAAATATTAATTTTAATATTTGTGTGAATGTGTATGTATATGTGTGAGTGTGAGTGTGTGAATGCGAGAAATGTGTGGATGTGAAATTCCTAGAAATATTGGAAAATAATAATAACAAAATATTAGAAAAGAAAATTTCACTTTACATTGTGAAAAAGAAAACAGGTGTAATGTATATCTTGGTAAGAATGACATTACTTCATTGACTCCGACCAAAGAATTTCTTTCTAATTTCCAATGCGTAATATAATACTATTTATGTGCCGGGCCATTCTCAAATTTATCTTTTAAAAATTGCAAAATTTGATGATTAATCGTTATATTTTGTTACGGTTATATGTGCATACATATATATACATCTATATATATACATATATATATATATATATATATATATATATATATATATATATACATCTATACATATATATATATATATATATATATATATATACATCTATATATATACATCTATATATATATATATATATATATATATATATATATATATATATCTATACATATATATATATATATATATATATATATATATATATGTATATATATATATATATATATAATGTGTATGTATATAAGTATAAATATTTGTGTATTTAGGCAGCAATCCTTCTTTCATGCACATTTCATTGTATATGACAGACAAGGTGCTTTTATTTAGTTTTTATACAATTTCTCATGCGATCTAATAATTTGTTTTTTTTCTTTTCGGATGATAAATTATATAAAAACTGTCCGAATGTTCTTTTTATTCCGTTATACATTTACACATTTTCAAGGATTAAATATTTTAACTGTTAAATAAGAAATAGTTTGCTGTATGTAAGTTTTATAAAAGGTTTTCATTTTCAAAATACGGAAAAGATATTGTGTCCATGTTCATAGTTAATATTATTAAGTGGTTTTATTTTATTAATAAGGCTTCCATTATTTTTAGCCTTTTTTGCATGTAGATGATGCTATTATATTAGTTCCGTCTATGCGTAAGGTTGTTCTTTTAAATGTAGTTGTGGTTCGCACTACATAGGGAGAACGAGGCAAAGGCTAGATGTTAGAATAGAACAACATGATCCAGCGAAAATCCGAAAATTTAAGTACACTCCCTCGAACATTTTGACAAATACATGTGGGTCTTCCATCGCAGAACATCTTATAAACATTCATAATTGTGCTGTTAGTTTTAGTGTGGACGCTTTTACCATCCTTAGCAAGTGCCACTCAAATTACCACCTGGGAGTATTGGGGGCCATCTACATTCTATCATTAAAGGCTTCTCTTTGTAAACAGAAGGACTTTATATTAGGCTTCCTACTAATTACCATT
>OZ010571.1:95101964-95156964 GCA_963932145.1 Acanthosepion lycidas | reverse complement strand
TGCCGATTTTCTCCTCCCACCTATCTGCCCATCTCTATATCACGACGGACGATCTCCAGCCCACGTACTAATAGAATCTGACTTGTGATATTCGCATTTAATCCTGCCTTCTCTCACGACAGTATAACAACACTGTTCTTCACTACAGCCATTGATAATTCCGACTGCCCGTCTACCGGCTCTCTCCCACCGATTCTACTCTTCTTTCATGTACAGTGTCCCTTCAGGACGTAGACGATCATGGCTATCCACTCCCACCTGTCCCTTGTAGCACTTAATAAGTTTTGTCTTTTTGTTATATCTCCCAAACCCTGTTCCGCCATCTATTTGCTCAAGCCCATCAAGTAAGTTACTGCTTTCATTTATCCCTCTAACTCTCTCTCTTTCCTGTGAGTATCAGATTTTCCAAGCCCTCTTTCCTCATTATATGCCGCAGAAATTCCAATTGCCTCTTCCTGATGTTAAATATAACTTTCCTCTTTGTTTCCTTTCTCTCTAAAACCTCGTCGTTGATCACGTGCTCTGCCCGTCTTGTCCTCAGCATCTTTCTGCAGAACCGCATTTCTGTTGCTTCAGATCTCTTCTTTATCTCTGAGGTGATTGGCCAGCATTCGCTGCCATAGAAGAGGACAGATATGAGTAACAGTTCAGTACACTTTTCTTTGCTTAGAACGAATTTTTTTCTGTCTCTTAATACTCTGTTTAGCTTTTGGAAGGCAACTTTGGTCATCCCAATAAGTCTACGGATCTTACTTTCGCACTTTACGTCCTCTGTTAGTTTACTTCCCAGATATTTAAATTTCTGTACCTACTTGATTTTAGTATCCGTGACCTGTTATTTGCATTTGGGGCTCACTCTTTGATGATAACTATGCCTTCTGTCTTCAGGAGGTTTGCTGACATTATAGATTCTTGATTATTCTAATGCCTTTCCCAAATATGTCAAGTTTAGCAGCTCTAACTGTTATTTTTGATATAATTTGTCGAACCCCTTTGCGTTGTCTATAAACACATGAACATGTCCTGCTGCATTTGTATTGCTCATTCCGATAACATTCTGAGCATAATTATTGCGTTGCTTGTTCCGGTGTCTTTGAGGAACCGGCGCTGTTTTTGTCCTATCTCTGAATCTGCTTCGCACTCTATTCACCAGAATTTGGATGATGGGTTTTGTTGTGTGACTCATTTGGTTGATTGTCCGGTGGAGTTCACATTAGTTTGCGCATGGTTTCTTAGACAGTGCCATGAAAATGGATCTGCTTAGGTCTTCCGATATAACGCCACTTTTGTATATTTCATTTATTATTTCTGTGATCATGTTCAAGCTGAAGTCGGTTAAGCTTTCCAGAATCTCTTTTACAATTCCGTCTGGCCCTGCCACTGTTTTTTGTTCGATGGTCAGTGCAGCTTCCACTTTGGTTTTTAATATTTTCGTCCTGTCGATATTTCTGTTTATTGCCAGTTGTTCTTTTTCGTCGTTGAATAGGTCTATATATTCATTCCATCATTGTTGTGGATGCCGAGATGAATTCGGTCTCCAAGGAATGACAAACGCAACAATTAAATATAAGAAATAGAATGTATTTACACCATCATACAAAGAGTAATACTGTTAGTAAGTCCAGGAACGTGGTTGGTAGCAAATACAGATAGATATATACAGTCTCGAAGTAGGACTTCCTTAGAGTCTACGTGCTTGTAACTGACTTCTACCAGAGGTTACCTCACACTATCTCCGTTCGTATATTCTGTCACTCTCCGACTACCGACTAGTATTTAGTCACCCGCCCACGAGGGTATCATGTGGCGCAACGCCGGTTTAACGTGGGATCTCCGAGCCAGTGGGCTCGGCCAAAAACTCTTTCGGGTTCCTCCCCGCCCGAAAGCAGAGAGTTCAACCGTTCAGCCGGTCGTCCGACATCGACTGACATCCGACTAGTATTTAGTCACCCTCCCACGAGGGTATCATGTGGCACAAGGCCGGTTTAACGTGGGATCTCCGAGCCCGTGGGCTCGGCCAAAAATATACCCTATGAACCCGTATAAACGGGTTCAGTGTCGGTTTACCTCCCCGAACGAGATTCTGCCCTTCGGCGTAGCCTCGTTCGGGTTCCTCCCCGCCCGAAGGCAGAGAGTTCAACCGTTCAGCCGGTCGTCCGACATCGACTGACATCCGACTACAGACTACCCTCACTGACTGTAACTCTGGGTATTTAACGGCAGCAGTCGAGGTACACTTAGTAGAGTCCACTTATATGAAGAAGGGGTGGACCCCATAACAATCATTGAAGTATTTTCTCTTTCTCTAATATCAGCGCTTCTTCTTTGGCTTTTATGCATCCTGTTGATGGACATGTCTTTTGTCCTGTTCTCTTATTTTTTATGCATATCTCCTTTCTCTGTGTTATTCATGCTTTATATTTCTACATAATTTTCCTTGAACCATTTTTCTTGAGCCTGTCTGCGTTTGTTCCTTATTTTTTATGTAGTTTTACGTGTATACCGTCCCGTTTCTTTGGATTGTTTTCTGCCTCCTTTGCTTCAAGTCTAGAATCTAATTTGTCAGACATTCGTTTTTCCTTCTTCATCCATTTTTCTTTGGGATGATCTGGTGTTCTGATATCATTAAAGCTTCTCTTAGTGTGCCCCCACTTCGAGTTTCCATTTCCATTTTGTCCCTCGTTCACTGTCCATATATTTTTCTTCAGTTCCCCGTCTTTAAGGAGTCTGGTATATTGCAATTTAGGTGCTGCGTTAAGCTTCTTCAGTTTCCGTAGTTTCATCCTTAGATTACATATAATAGATATCGCTTCCGCAGTCGGTACTTGGATAGGTTTTACGGTAAACAACTAAATTCCTGAATCACTTGTTGATAGTTATATACGGAATTTTATCCCCTTTACGTCGTTTATGCTAACAGTCGCAGGATGACACACGGGCTATACATGCTACACATGTCGCTCCTTACCCGGCGAGGAGATAATTGCCATAAACTTAACCCCCTTCATGCCGTTAGGTTCCATACCTTGATATTTCTTGGGATTGATAGTAGAATGATTTACCGTTGTCTTCTCCACGGTGATTTATTGAGACACTGCCTCTATTTAGCTGGCATTGAATCGCCGGGAGTTTTTTCTGTTATTTGATAGGTCTTATTTTTCGTTGTACGGGGTTGCTAACAATCCGCCTCACTGACAGGAAAATGGAGTGAAATTAGCCGGTTAATTGTCAACATTCCCACAGTAGCATCCATACTTACCTATATATATATATATATATATATATATATATATATATATATATATATATATACGCATACACAAAAGGATTTTCTTGCATGAAGGCAAGGGTAGAAAAATGTTTTGTCGTTGCACCCACCCATCTTTTAACGAGGAATGGGCCTGAGGATCAGAGTTAATAAGGTAATGAAGGAAGAGAGAAGAGTATCATATTGTTATAGCATACCTACGTCATCATTAACATAATTACAGTAGTAAATACTGTATATTGGTCTGCATTTGGAGAATACTCTCCAGCTGTGCTGGTCAAACACACTGCCTCCGGGCAGAGAGGATCCTCAGACGAGGCTATGTCGAAGGGCAGAGTCTCGTCTCGGGAAACAGCTACCTGACGCTGGTTTATACCGGGTCTACGGGGAATTTTTGGCCAAGGCTACGGCACGGATACCCCATGTTAAATTCGGTCTTGTGCTGCATCTGGCCGCGTGGGACGGTTGCTAGATATACTGCAGTTGGAGATTCAATGTGAAATTCGTTCGACTCACTTCTAGCAGTTGACTACTTCTTTTACGCACCGCTGTCGATAGGTGTTGTTCTTGTCCTAAGTATCATTGTCCATTACTAACGTTCGCTTGATTATTCTATTCAGTAACCTCCCCTAGGTTACAATACATATAATTAAGTTTTAACTTAGTATAAGTCCGAATACCCACTTTTTCTAACAACGTTCACATATTAACATTCAGTCTCCTTCAAACTACGTCATTAAATGCTGCGTCTCCAACAGTTAACACTACATTGATAAGGACATTATCAGTACGGACACACACACACACACACACACATACACACATATATATATATATATATATATATATATATATATATATATACGTAGGCCTGCAAGTAACGGCATACACACAATTTAAAGACAGCCGTTTTTGCATGATGCAGTTTGACCAAATGTAAAGAATTGTGAGTGTAATATGCTATTTGATGCCTAAGAGCAGGCTTTAAATTTATTTCCCCGTCGAGATCGAACTCGCACTATCACGTTGAGAGGGTGGGTACTCATTTCTAAAACACGACAGTCGGTTTTTAATCCGTCTTCTCACGGCATTTCACTGGGTATGCTAGAATTGTTTTGACTATATAGGCCTAAGATTTAATTCCATAACTACAGGCCGAATGGCACTTGATCCCGAAATTTTTTATTTAATTTTTCTATCTCACTTTTTCTTTTACTATTGTTCGTCGAATAAACGGACTAAGAGCCACTCAAGTGCTTCATATTATGTGGATATGTAGTATAGATAATGATTGATCCTTAGGGAAGAATCATCTTCGGACTCCGTTTCGTAATGCAAAGTTTCTGTGGAAGACAGTGTCTTTCTCCTCACCAATTTTGTATGAAAGGAATGCGGAGGAGTTGCCTCAATGTTCGTTGCCTGAAACCACAACTTGTAGTTCGCCCGGACATCGGCAATTAAAAAATCGGTTGCGTATGAAGAGGCTAGCAAAGTTGCAGAATAGCGGATGGTTGTTTTGAAGACAACACTGTTAGATTTTATTGTGATAAAACTAACGCCACTTAAAACGTCTGCATCGCACTTAACTTCGTGGGTGTCCTAAACATTCAAACTAGGACCCATTTTGTTACAAGACGTCTTTTAAGGAGAGTTTAAAGGGTAAATATATATTTTTATCTTACAGTCTTGTTTGTTTCATAAATACACCTCAATTTCTTCTTTTTTAAATTACACTCTACACAAACAACGCTAACTTTCAAATATTTGTGTGGACAAAGAATACTTAAAATTTCAATAAATTTCCATAGTGCATTAAAATGTTTTAAGAATATTTCATTTTAACCATGAATTCACATTTTAGATTTTAAGGAATTTTTAAATATTGTTAGGGATAATCTAAGAAATTCAACACTTTCCATTATAAAACAGTTACTCTATACAAAATAAAATATTTATCAAAGTCATAATCTATACTAATAAAACATACTATCTACATTGTTTGGACATTTTCCTCATCTTCGTTGTCATATTCACGGCGTTTCGTCCGTCGTACGCCCCGGCCTTATTCAGGTGATTCTTGCCATTTTCACGTCGTTTCGGCCCTTTTTACCCACCGGCCTAATTCAGGTGATTGATAATTTCGAACTGAACACTTTATTTTATCCACCGGCTAGACTATTTAGTTCCACGTGTCATGCCTATTCTGGATGTCTCGCTATCTCCCTTTTTGGGGTCAAGTCACTGGATTCAACCAACTCTTTTATGCACTGTGTCCTTGAGGACATCAGTGTATAGACTTTGGGGACTTATAAACCTAATGTCTCAGTAACTATACGACGGCCGAAACACCGTGAATATGACAACGAAGATAAGGAAAACAGTCAGAATAATATAAATAGTGCAAATAATTATAATACCTCATCTCAGAAATTTAGACGTTCTAATTTTTATATTCATCCAGTAATTTAAATAATCTGCATCAGAATTTGGCAGCATCATCAACTTTATTATCAACTCTGAAAATCCCAGAATATTTTTAGATTATTCTTTTTTCCTGTTATTTTTTTCTTTTTTTGTTTGTTTGCAAAGAATTTCCAGAAATTGGTCTCGATTTGAACTAAATCAAAATTACTTTTTCTACTAACAAAATTGTATAATTTGTTTTGTTTAAATATATCTATGTGAAATTCTACTTTATTTAAATATTTCTGTATGTCTACCTGCATCTCATGAGATTTTGGTCAATCGATGCTAATTTAAAGAATCAGGCATGCATTAATTTAGCCCAAATCTTTAATATTCTTTTCTATTCGCAGTGGTTTTATATAATAAAATTCTTTCCGTTAGATACTTTTTGTTCGTATACAAGACGATTTGGAGACTTCCGTCGAGCGTTGAATTTCGCATAATTATTTTATATATTTTTTAGATTAGAAATCTATTTTTTTTTTCTTTATGGTGCAGCAGCATGTCAGCGATTCCCAGAAATACCACCAAATATGAAATATGGCGAAAAAATTCAGTGATATTGAAAAAGAGTTAATGGCAATGAACACGCGAATAGTTTCGAATGGTTTTTACAGGAATTACCTGTTCAAAAACGAAAAAAAAAAATAAAAAGTAAAACGATAGTTTGGAGGGAGAATGAGAAAACTGTGCAATTCTAACTGCAGTCGTATATGAATCAAAATAAGCACACGCCGAGTCCAACTATATAGATCATTCGATGACATTTAATAGCGTTCATTTATATCGTGTTCGTCTCTGTCTTTTCTTAGTGCTTGTATAAACGTGGTATTCCGAGCGTAAAAAAATATTTTAAAATTTTCTTTTAGGTTAACATCGCTCTTGATTTGGAGAATGCTCATGTTTTGGATTAGTTAGTTATTTTTGTTTGTTTGTTTGTTTGTTTTTTTAAACGTGTTAAATAAAATATGTTCAGCCACAGGTGTCGGCATTTGAAAATGCGTATAAAATATTCCAAATGCATATAAAATATGTCTAATACGGATAAAACATCTAGATATTTGTTTTCCGTGTTACCAAACTCGACGAAACCCTAGTACACATGACATCAATTGTACGCGTATATTTTTAAAGGTTATATTTGAATTTTATCAAAATTTGAACATAACGTTCCAAAATATGTAGGAATAATCTGATTTCTTTTTTCCTGGTAATTATCTAGACGTTTGACAGTATTCGCGAAAAAAAACAAAAAAAAAAAAAACAACGGAACAAAACATAGCATTCGGACAGCATATCAAAATGTTGACGTGGATGTGCAACAACTTATACGTAAAGTAGAAAATACGATAAAATTTAAATTCACATTGACGGTTGAATTTAATAAATTATATTTAGGCAACAAGATTTACTTGACACAAGTTTTATTGAATTCTACCGCCACGAGCTCTGCTTTATATTTTGCAGTATTATTTTTTCATTATTTTCGAATATGTTTTTTTTTCCATACAAATCAAATAGTGGATAAAATCCCCTAATATCCATTTCTTTTTTTGTTTTTATTCGAGAATTTCAACCGCCTCAGTTACCATCAAATATTTGATGTTGTCAGCACTATGGACAACATTCCGTTGATTATGTCCTAGCATTTTTGGGGAATGTTAAAATTTAAAATAAATTGCTTTCATAGAGCTTAAATACACCGGAAAAAGAATGCATAAAATTTGTATTGTATTATTATTATTGTTGTTGTTGTTTTGTTGTTGTTGTTGTTCTGACGGATGTCCTTTTTGTTTCCACTTTCTTTAAAACTTCGTAGTTGTTCACATGTCCGGACCATGATATTCGCAACGACCTTGTGTAGAATTGCGTCTCCGTTGCCTCAAGACACCTTTTCATTAGTGAGGAAATTGTCCCGTAGTCAGTGACCTACAGGAAGATTGACATTACATAAAGTTTCAAAACTTTTATCAATCTTAACTACTCTAAGATGTGTATTAGCAGAGGATGAAAAATGCGACACCATAATCCCGACGTACATCAAATTAGAAAAAGATGTATTCCAAAAGCTAAGCAAAGTATTAAGAAACCGGAAATTTTCCTTAGAAACAGGAAAAAGTGTGCAGGATTTTTAAACGACATCAATGCCCTGGAATGGCTGGGAATACTGGACAATCTTGCCACAGACGAAGAGAGAACTGGAGGCAACAGAAATATGGTACTACAGAAGAAAACAGAATTCCTTCTACAGAGTAAGCAAGCAGAAAGGAAATTTGAAGAGGAATGGTAACAAAACAATTCTTATACACAGAATCAGTAAGAGAGCTGCAAATTATGCGACGGAGGGCTTAGAGAACTTAACCTTCACATGAACATATCGAGGGCAAGGAAGATAGAGAACGGCAGCGGGACAGCTACCAGACGCGCTTAATGGCGGAACGGGGCCGTGATGATTGACATAATGAAAGTCGCCGTTAAGAGATAATGTGGATAGGATATTGTTTGGTTTGGTTTCATTTCGTTTCGTTTGTTTTACGTCATATCTACCTCAATGTGTTATTAAATGCCAAAAAAAAAATATTGCTGTTAATATTTTTTCAAAAGTGTATTGCTGGTCATAATGCATCACTGATAATGATTTTTTTACAAAAAAAAAAAGGATTTCTAGTATTAAAACATATTTTTACACTATCAGAATGTGGGAGTTAACTATTATGAGATGCTACCACGCCGGGTCAGGTTGAACCTGTGAACACCGGCAATTATGAGGTGGTTCCCCGCTCCTCAAAATCCCTTTATAAGAGGCCTTGATGTCGGGTGTAGTTTATCATGTTACCCAGGATGCTAGGAGATTGTGATGAGATATAATCGCATACATACTGAAAGAATACTGCATATATGGTTTTTATTTTTCAGAGACTTATCAATTCTAATCCTACTAACATGTTTTCCATATATAGATAACTTCAATGTGTATAGTTGTTACCTTTTATCATTGTCAGAAAGAAAAACGCTTGTTAGGAAGAATATCTGTCTTTTCTTTTCATTCAAAATGATGTTTGTTAAAGGTTTTACGCTTACGAAGAGAGCAATACGTCGTGACTTCTGACTACAGCCTGGGCTTGGTTTCTGCTTATATTTACTTAGATTCTACTTTTTCTATGTATCATGTCCCTTTCAATAAATTGTTCTCTGCCTTTTATCACTTTTAATAGGGCGTGGCCTTTTACTGTTCCTGTCTCTTCTGCCACCTATTGACACTGTGGGTGCTAATGTCTTCTTGTTTCATTACACGTCCCAGAATTTGTATCTTTCTGATTTTCAGTATAATTGTTATTTTAGTTTGCATTGTTTTATCTAATAAAAGTCTAAAATCATTGAGAATTGCAATAGATTACGAAGTTAGCTTGATTAGGATTGGCCTACATCAAGAATCACCTTCGGATGCTTGGGTAGATATTTACCAAACACGGTATCATTTAATTCTAAGTCGACCATCGGGAATTGAACACGGTAGAATAGAAAGATCCGTGCGAAGGAAGCTTGCAGGCGATCATCAGGAAATATTCCTGTATGTCTTTTTACATCCATAAAATTGTTTTCGTTTTTGTCTTTTTACTTGTATATTTTTACGCATTGCATTTAATCAAGTTTTTGCAACTTTCTTCCGCGCGATTTTCCACAATCATAAACAGTAAGGTTTCAATTACATAATATATACTCGCTCTTAGCATTTTACTGTTTTAGTATGCAAAGAAATATTTTTGTAATAGATATTTCCTTCACGGCTTTAGCAACGTTCTTGTTTCGTTTGCTTGTTTTTTTTTATCACGTTTTTTTTTTTTTCATAAATCTTTCGTTCTTCAGAAAGAAATAAAAAGATTCCTTGTGAAAAAAAATTCAAATATCGAAATACCTCTGCCCCAAACAAGCTTTAAATCAAACTCGAGCTGACAGATATGTTATAAACTTTGCGAGGCGTATCATGCCATAGATTATCCTTAGAGTTCGCAATTTATTTTTTTTTCGTGACGCTTCACTTATGCAATGGAATTATCTGCACTGGCCACGTAAAGAATCCCTGATATTAAGAAATAAAAAGTTCTGCGAAATAAAAGAAAACAATACAGTTAAACAAAGTCATAGTCGTAATTTCCATCCTTTCATCTAATAAAAATCGTTTTAATAGATATACAATGGCATAATATTTTAGATGATATAAACATAAAAATCTGTACATATAACAATACATATATATATATATATATATATATATATATATATATATATAATATTAGGCAGCATATATTTTATATATATATTTTAATGCATACATTATGTTCTACTAGCGAAGTGATTTCGCCATTAATCGCATCAATATTGCTGATTGATTCTATGTATGACTATTTCTTTATATATATATATATATATATATATATATATATATATATATATATATATATATATATATATATATGTGTGTGTGTGTGTGTGTGTGTGTGCGTGTGTGTGTTTAATCGAATAATATAGACATATTGTGTCTACTTATTTTTATACTGATTTTTTCCAGTTGTCAAATCAGTTTTTTTTTTTTTTTTACATGAAGATGATATTCATCAAGGATGACGCCAGAGTTTGTTTTGTTATTTAAATCCAAGTACTTTCGTTCTTTTCTAAAATCTTCAGCGGTAAATTAAATAATGTCGTTTTCTTACATATGTTACTATGTGTAGAAAATGACATTATTTTTGCACCAACCTAATTCAACGAGAAACGTATTGTAAATGCGACAAAACTGCATTCCGTTGTGATAGTGATTTTTCAAAATAAGTGCACTGTTATAGTTATTTTAAAAATTTTAATTTACCCGTTTTATTTATAACAGAAAATGTTCGAGTGAACATGTTAATATGTAGATATAAATTGTAATAAAATATTTTTTTAACGTTAATATGTATATCTATGCAAAGGTGGATGTATATATATATGTGTTTGTATAATATAATTAAGGTTAATTGTCAAGTTTGAATTGGACCATGGAACAGGAATATTAAAATATTAGTATTAATTTTTAATGAATATATTTGTATATGTTGATATGTGACCGTAACTTTTGTAGATGAGGATTCTATTAAAAAATATATACATTTGATGTGTATATTTGCATTTAAATTTTATGTTTGTATTTGGATATTTGTAAATGTATATAGTTTATATAGTATATATTAACCATATGTATTATTATTTTATCTCTGTTAATATACATCTAACACAGTATTATTACCAACACCGCTCAATGTACAATAATAATAATAATAATAATAATAATAATAATAATATTATATATATATATATATATATATATATATATATATATATATATATATATATATATATATATATGTACAGGGGTTGTACAAAATAATTGGAACACTTGTTAAATTCAAAGAAAATTTATTTGATATGGAGTTGGTCCTCCTTTAGCCTCACAGACAGTTCTAATACGTCTGGGAATGGAATAGTACAGCTTTATGACTACATCCATAGGAATTTTCAGTCATCCTTCCATTAAAACCTTCTCCAGCTCTTTACGATACGACAGTAGAAGATAGCTTAACTTGTTGCTCCAAAATGCACCACAAATGTTCAATAATATTGATATCTTGAGATTGGGGAGGCCACTCCATGTGTTCTACGTCACTTTCATGCTCTTCATACCAATTCTTAACCACTCGAGCGGTATATATTGGGGCATTATCGTCTTGGAAGATGCAGTCACCATCAGGGAATAAAATCTTGGTTATTGGATGAACATGATCTCCCAATATGTTCAGGTAATCTTTGCTGTTCATTCTACCATGCAGGGCAACTATCGGACTGAGACATTTCCATGATATGGCGGCCGAAACTATCACTGATCCACCTCCATGCTTCACTGTTGGAAGAAGGCAGTTAAGATTTTAAGCTTTTTTGGGCTGCCTCCGCATATAAACTCATCCTGAAGTTAGGAAAAGAGAGAAAATCGGCTTGTTTGAGAATATTAATTGCTTCCATTGGTCTGCAGACTAGGCATTGTGATTTCTACACCACTCTTTTGAATGTTGCGAGTGGAGAGAAGGGGTCTCCTTACAGCGGCACTTCCATGATATGGAGCCTTATGGAGCTCAAGGTGAACAGTTTTAGTAGAAACTGAACTATTCAGATGGTTATTCAACTCAGCAATCACTTTGGCCGCATTGTTCTGATGATTTTTTGCCACATTGCGTTTCAATGCACGTCAGTCCCTGTCAGTAAGTTTGCAAGTCCGGCCCGAATTACTACGGTTGCTAGAGGTCTTGCCCTGTTTCTCGAATTGCATCAGTGTTCTTGATATGGTAGCTCTTTAAAAACCAAACAGTTCACAACCTTAGTGGTCGAGGCTCCTGCCATGCGAGCTCCAACAATTTGCTCTTTTCCAAACTAACAGAGGTCACGCATTTAGCTTAAATTTTACTAACTTCTAAAAAATAAATAAGACAAAGACAGTAAATTTGATAAAAAAACGTATTTACAATAGATATAAGCGGCAATTCCAAAATTTTAGTTAAAGTTCTTAATATAATAGGTTTTTGAAATATAGGAGAGGATTTTGAAACTGTTCTAATTATTTTGTCCAACATCTGTACGTTTTAATATTCATATAATGCTATAATATTTTAGAAGAGATAAATAGAAAAATGCGATATAAAAATATATAACATGCAACAAAAATGTACACACACACACAAATATACGTATATATATATATATATATATATATATATATATATATATATATATATATATATATATATATATAAGCCCAAAATTGTCATATTTCCTATTTTTCTTAAGAAATTTTCTGAGAGAATGTCACGCGTTGGTGTATATATATATATATATATATATATATATATATATATATATATATATATGTGTGTGTGTGTGTGTGTGTGTGTGTGTGTGTGTGTGCGTTTGTGTGTGTGTGTGAAGTGTATTTATATGTATGTATGTATGTATATATATACATACATACATATAAATACACTTCACACACACACACACATATATATATATATACATATATATATATATGTGTGTATATGTATATATATATATATATATATATATATATATATATATAAGACTGATTTTCAGTATAAACCCAATAAAACAATACAGTGAAGGAAATCATAGTCCTAATTTACATATTGTTATCTAATCAAAAGGACAAAGTGTATTTGAGCAGCAACAGGATAATGCCATTATATTATTATTTAATATTTCTTCTGTTAATACAATATTTCGATTCAGGACATTTAAAGTATTAAAAAAATGTCCGAGTGTTCTGTATATCTTAGCGCTTTCAGCTATTCTTTTAACCATTTTCAAAGATCATTTTTATTTTTTTTATTTTGAACTGAATTTATGGATGCTTTATATATGTAACTAGAGTTATTTTTTATTTTACAAAACAGTCAGCATATTGTGGCCGTGTTCATATTTTTCTTTTTGTTATAATATTATTTTTTATAGTATACTGGCGTACTGAAAAAGTGGACTGATAAAAGAAAACGAGATAGCTTACAGAGTGTAATAATGTAATTCGAAAGCACATGAACGAGTTCTCTGCAGACACTAGTGACTGTTGACTTTCCCTTAGAAGATTATTCCGTGAATCCTGGCATCTTTTTCTGCAAAGAAGATAGCCTGGAATATAGATTCCATTGGTAGCAATAAAAGAATTTAAACTGGTTTCAAAATCTGCGAAGATATTCAGTGACCATTCCAAAAAAAAAGTTTCTATACTGTAGAATTTGGAATGGGGTGCAAGATGAAATTTGTTTGGCCTTGGAAAATATTGCATCATTTGTGATTGCATCAGGTTTTCATCACGTCAAAATACTATTGTTTCGCTTGTCGGCCATTTTCTGCAATGGATGTTACTGCAAGGAAGCGTACGAAAATTGTAACGCTACACGAATGCACTGGAAAGCCTTACTAATGAGCAAATCAAAGTTCTATAGACTGGCGTGGAAACTAACCTGATTTAAATCCAAACAAAAATATGTGATCAGTCTGCAAGGAACGACTTCGTGGAATGGATGTGCAAAGTATTAATATGTGCACTGGGTCATACTTCATTGCAAAAATACGATAAAAATAAATAATAACGAAATTATTCGTTTTGTTTAAATTAATTTGCACAAGGGTGTACTCCTATTAACT
The DNA here is from genome assembly GCA_963932145.1 of Acanthosepion lycidas. NCBI lineage: Eukaryota > Metazoa > Mollusca > Cephalopoda > Sepiida > Sepiidae > Acanthosepion > Acanthosepion lycidas. The sequence goes on along the minus strand of OZ010571.1, from coordinate 95,142,983 downwards.
TGCTCGCAGTACAAGACGCTGGGTGATTTTATCGAAACGCCAACTCTAGGAAAAATGCCGAATAAAATAGTAGGTCACATCCAGAATATGGGGTAAAACGGCTTGAGCCCTGGTAAGTGCTTATTCTGATTTATATTATCACACCAAACTTGAATGATAAGAAAGCAGGTTGTGTGCAAAAGCAGTGGCATTAGATATATGATTGACTCACAATATGTGTGCCAGGGTGTTTTGTGGAACCGAAAGTCTTTTTTTATATTAAGTTGAATGTCGCCAATTTAGAAAAAGAAGGAACACTCCCAATAATAAGGAAGATACCGTCGACGCGAAATCTAGTCACGAAGAAAGAATCAGTTCGTAGCAAATTTGTTACAACCTCATTAATCGACCAACATAACTAAACTACATGTGATAATGTTAGTCTGATTAAGTGCATCAAGTGAAAGATAAAGAAGTCAGTCAATTATGGTTGAGAAGCAGAAAAGCAAATTAAGTTTAACATTTTATACAAAAGAAATTAAAATTAACAAAAAGAAACTTGCGTGTAGATTACATTTGCCATGTTGAAGCGAGACTAGAATTTTCTTCGTGTTTTCATATGACGTCCGTACACCTCAAGTCCATGTTGGTGTAGGTGTCGTGTGGATTAAATGATTAATGAACTTACATATCCAACCTTCTCCCTTTCACACACTCTGTCAAATTATCATTCATTCTCTCGTACTCTCTCTCTCGTTCCCTCTCTCGTTCTCTCGCTCTCGTTCTCTCTCTCTCTCTCTCTCAAACCCCCCAAAATAAAGAACCTACGACTAATGCCAAATCCAGATCTCTAACAGTCAACTCATAGCAAAACAATCCCACTAATCGACCAACAGAACTAAACTCCATAGTGTTAGTCCAATAATTAAATGCATAGATTAAAAGATGAATTATGGTGGAGAAGCTGAAAAATAAATTAAATATTTAATACAAAAGAAATAAAAATATTATTATTATTACTTTTAGTAGTAATGGTGTTGAAAGGAAAGGGATGATTGTAAGAATGTACCAGAGAAGATTTGTTTTATTGCAATCATGTAGAATATTTTGCACTGCTGAAATTTCTTGGTTTATTTAGAGATCTCCTATTAGCATGCTTTGATCCATATATTTTGTAATGCCTTCATCTAGAGTTGTTATGTACTGACTGATTACTTTGAACATTACATGCTTAACTATACTAAATTATTTTCCTCGAATATTCCGCGTAGAAATATCTCGTGAGTCTAATATTCCAGGCGTCTTTTATGATCTAAAATTCAAGTGTTGTAGCTGACGTCTTATTTGTTCCGTCAAAAACGTTCGAGTCGTGATAATTTTTTCAGGATTCTAGTTAGGAGTACTTTTAAGAACTGGTAATTAGTACGAAATGAAATCAATTGGAAATATTCTCAAAATGAAGAAGAGTTCTAAAATATTCAGTATCCTTTTTACAATAGCTTGAGTGTGCCACTACAGGAAAAAACTTACATACATCACTGTAGCTTGAGGCATAAAAACTTGTATATATAATAATTCAGTTAATTGATCTAAGAAGGTTTGCTTCTATACGCGGTGTTGGCTTATGGAGTGTTTAATTAACTGATTAAGCAATAAATTATTTCAATTAATCATTAGCAGTAAGATGTTTTCGTTTTGTCTAATTAATGCTCAGTTATGAATTATATACATATATATATATATATATATATATATATATATATATATATATATATATATATATATATATATCGGATAATCTTTTATTTATCCTGCGAATAGAAATTAAAATAAAATTAGAAGAAATATTCTGTTGAAAACAGAACAGGAAATGTGGTTTTTCGAGATTATCATTTATTAGAATTAATCACGAAGAGAACGGAATTTTTTTTCGTTTTGTCTTTGGCGAATTAGAATAATTAGAAAAATGTTGAAAAAAAATATGTTATCTCTAAGATGATTCAAATTCACTTACAGCTTGGAATCTCTTAAAATATCTAAAACTCAATGCAGCAGAGTGTGTTGTGAAGAGCCGAGACAAGGTGAAATACACTTACACACTAGATAGAGTTTGCTTTAATCAAATAAGAGAAGAAAGACAAGACTTGGGTCTTCTAGTTTCATGTCATTTATCTCCAAGATCAGATAGTTCCGAAATCGTAAGGAAGGTTACGAAAATTTCATAGATTTTCCAGTTTTCGTTTTCTGATTAATCTTAATGATGTGGGCCGAAAGTCGGGACCACGGAAGGAAAACACGGAACACGGATTAGAGGTAAGAAAGATATATTAAACAGAAAGGTTACAAAGATAGTGTAAGCGGAGCTTACTATGTGCTAGTGTCCAATATTGGTAGTCGTACGCGGCTGATACTACGGTATTAGAATTTTTTCTCTCTCTCTCTCTCTCTCTTTCTCTCTCTCTCTCTCTCTCTCTCTCTCTTTCTCTCTCTCTCTCTCTCCCTCTCTCTCTCTCTCTCTCTCTCTCTCTCTCTCTCTCTCTCTCTTAAAGTGTTATATCGCATACTTTATATAGTCCTCGAAGAGTCCGTGTTGTAGGTATGTTACGGTCTCACAACACTTAATTCATCAGTTAATGGTTGAATAAGCTCATGGTGAGCTCTAGTTGAGTAAACTATCCGTACATATTCCCCTATCGATTTGTGAAATATTTGTGCATTACCACATTAACAAAATATTGCAATAACAATCACAAATATGGATAATGGTCGTTATTTTAAGGAGTAAGCGGAGTGCAAAGTAAACGACTTGAAATTGACAACTTTTCCATTTCAATGAAACAGACATTAAACATTTGTATATTTCATTCTTTCTTTATGTATTTCCTTAATTTTATCACTAAAACCAAGTAGCGTCTCCGATATGTCTTTTCTCTCTTTCCACGTGATCAAAACGGAATATTCCATTATTTATGAAGTACTTGCAAGGCGTAATAATCGTTCTAATTAACGGAGTGACAATCAGAATTATCATAAGATGATTAAAGTTTGCTTTATGAATGTTACTCCCCAAAGGTTTAAAATCATTTACATTGAATTTATTCAAACACTAATGAAATCTTTGGACTGTTATATATATATATATATATATATATATATATATATATATATATATATATATATATATATATATAAAATACATCGAATTATGGCAATTTGCGAAGAACAGATACCTCAGCTTATCTACAAGCAAAATCAAGCTACTATTTCTTCAGTGAAGACGCTAGTTCTCAATGTGTGTGGAGTATGCAACATTCTGAACGGCTATCATGAAATGGAAGGAAATAATTTCATCACGTTCTCAAACCCGAGGATGCATCATCATTCAGACAAATAGATGAAACTGCACTCGAAAACTGTTGCAATATTTCTTTTCCCTTGAACGTGATAGACAAGTAGAATTCCTTAACTAATTATGTTGTAAATGCACCAACGCTGGTGATTTTCAAGAAGAAATTGAAAATCCTGCTCGAGGATCCAAATACAGTTCTTGTTTAAAATTAAAATATAAATTAAAAATGCTCTCAACCAAAAGATACAATTTGGTTGTTTGCATTCAAAAGTTGTAGAAATGTATTTCGATAGGATCACGTCTAATATCACCAGTTTCATAGATACAACACAATTGTTGATAAAAAGATGATAAAACGTCTTCTATAAATTTCACTAACTTATTTATAATTTCTAAAATGTTAAATAATAAATATGTATAGTTAAAACTATCGAAATAAGACATTTGACTATCCAAATATCAAATATTTTCATTTAGATGCGTGAAGTACCCTTCTCTTGTGTATGTCAATTTTTAATACGCAAAATTATATTTATGTTGACTGAGTATATGTGTATATATCAGTAGGGATAAGAGTAGCAAGGGTAATACAACAACAGCTATATTCGACTGACATTAACAAAATATCGTAAATTTTATTTTTCACTGCAAATTATTCAATATCGAAGTATTTTGCCAACAAAGTAGAGCCGATTTCACAATATTTCAAGGTAAATTTAGGTTCAAAGTTCGTAACCATGCAATGAAATGAGGTAACATAGACCGTAGATTTATCTGCGGAATATTATTACATCATTGTTTCATAATTATAGTGAAAACATTAAGGGTTTTTGTCAAAAGTCTTTTATTTTTGTTCGTATATTAATTTTAAATATTCCTTTTACAGGCATGATTTTTTGAAATGGAATAAGATCATTCTAAATTTCAGAACTTCGCTATTACACATCAAAATAACTGGAAGAAAGTGATCTAAAACAACAATGGAAAAGAGAGGTAACAAAGTGTATATGAAATAGTTGCAGTTTGTTCAACTTAGGAAACTTAGCATTATAGCCAAAGTATTCTAAATGCTTCCAGTAAGAAAGCAGAAACTGAAAATACCTGAGAACAAATCGAATATAGCATCAAAATTTATATTATTTTTAATTATTTGTTTTGTAATTAAATACATAATTGCCAAAAATATTTAAGTAAAACTTGATATTTCTTGTAATAAATTCTCAATAAATATAATTATTGTTATTATTTTACTTAAGTGTAAGGTAGTCCTACATTTACAATTCCTTACGGCTAAGCATGAAAAGAAATGTTGACCAAAACTAACCAAAACATTTAAGCGTTTATTCCAGCAAAATTATCAAATGTTGAATACACAAGCCTACATCAAACGAGCCATATAAACTGTAACTATTTCAACGAAATGAGAGTGAACACAATATTAGACTTTTTTTATAGAAACCACTGAGCGTTGAACAATAGAGAAAAATGGAAAAGTTGTGAAATGTTGTGAAATTTAAAGAAATGCATATCCTCCAAACTGAATCTAAAAAATAGATGCTTCTTAACAAATATATTTTATGAAAAATTCAAGATGGAAAAAAAGATTTGCAGTAATATTAGTATTCGAGGTTTCTAAACAATATCGTAAGTAAATGTAGAATTCATTTTCAAGGAGTCTCATTGGTCAAAATTAGAAATAGTTTGGTTGAGTTTATCAGATGGTATGACAGCGGAAAACTAGGATTTCGAACCATTTTTAAATTTCTGGTAATATCTGTCGTGCTTTTGTCTATTGACACTGAATGAATATTTCTATCTGATGTCGGATTTTCTCATTTATTATCCCATAAATGAGTCACCATTTTGAGAAGTAAATCTATTGAAAAAGTGAATATAAAAAGAAATATCTCCCATCGTTCTGTTGCCCACACACTTAATAGAAACAAGTCTGTAATGGAGAGTCTATGCTCATTACTATTTACATTATTTTTCAAATTCTTTGTTCGTTATAATTTCTTCATTGTTTATACATATATATATATATATATATATATATATATATATATATATATATATATATATATATATATATATATATAATTTCTTTATTGTTTATATATATATATATATATAAACAATGTATATATATATATATATATATTTATCATTTCTTTATTGTTGATATATATATATATATATATATATATATATATATATATATATATATATGTATATGTATATATATATCAACCCCAACACACATAAACACAGACATACATACAAATACATACATATACATATATGATGGCTCATGTGAGCCGAGAGCTTAGATCAATGACCAGCACAATAAAAATCTATCCATATGTTAGACAGTTTTTGTCTTTATTTACTCCCGAAACTAAAGCCACTATACGGAGCTTAGAGCCGCTCATGAGCAAACATAATAGACATTCGTTTTCTGTCATATTTAACAGTATATGTTTCAGTAATGATCTGCTGCCCCAATACACACACACATATATATATATATATATATATATATATATATATATATATATATATATATATATATATATATATATATATATATAATCATATTAATCATTAATCATCTTATATATCATAATGCTGCTAAGGGTACTGAGATTGGAAGAGAATGAAAATACTTTATTGAGAAAGATCAATAAAAGGACGGCATCAAAAATACAGAAGATAGTGATTAACATTGCATTTGCATTTTTCAAGATCGTACGTAGCCGGGAAGAAATAGAATTTCAGGGGAAAGAAATTCAAGAAGAGTAGCTATTAAAATAGAACAGGCTGTTACATCTTGCTATTTCAACGGTAAATGAGACCTAGTACCCAATATAGTAGTGCGCTTAAATTCATGCGCTCGTGACCCGAACCTGGAAAGCTCATTAGAACAACTACTATTTAAATATGTATAGAAAAATCAGAGGGGAGCCATGTCATGGTGAGGTACGAGAAAGTGACATAAGTCGAGATATCAGGTCAGGATAGATGACATTACAGAACCTTTCATTGAATTTTTTCCAGGATCTTGAGATAGATACCTGACCAGATATGATAACAATATCCAATGCATGGTAGATTTATACCTGTGGAAGATAGAAGAGAAAAATTGCCTGACACGACACAGCCTATCAACCTGCTTCGCAGCAGTCATAGCAATTGATACAATGTAATCCCTCCACTTCATGTCAGTGGAAAACGTGAGCCTATTTAAGAGCAAAAATTGCTTTCATGGAGGTTAACATCAGCAATGTTGATACCTGGGAGGGGGATGGGGGCGTGTTCTCTAAGTGTATAATAAAACAAATAAGAATTCTATTAATGTGTGCATAATTATCAGGCGTATTTGTAGGCGAGTTATATGTTAATAAAGTTTGCTGTTTTGTTTACTTTTTTAAATAAAAATATTATTTTAGTTTCAGGTTACAAAAATACGCGTCGATAATTATACACTCTGAATAGTCATTTAAAAAAAACTTTTTGTTTAATTGTTATATTTCTTTGTTCATAATAAACATTGGTTGAAAAACGCTTGATAATTATGCACCAAACTAATATAGGAACAGAGCTCGGTGTAAAATATTAAAAACTAAGAGATATAAAACAACAATACTACTGCTTTTCTGTGACTTAAAGTTTCATGTAGACTCCATGTTTGTCACACGGTTATCTCAAAATCTTCCGGCGGTTTGAGGGACACTATATATATATATATATATATATATATATATATATATATATATATATATATATATATATTGTGTTTTGTATTCCTTAATGCGTATTTCTTTGGACAAGACTAACAATGTTTTCACACATGCGTACAAGTATTTTCTTTTCTGAATTTGATGAATGTCAAAATCGCCCAAACGTTCATTGATTCCTAGCACTTTGACTGAATTACTAAACACTGTCAAACATTTGTTTATACTATTCTAATAAATGGTGAGCAATTACCGTTGTAAACGATATAAAAGTGGCTTAATTGTCAAACCCTGCCAAATGTGTAACATCCAGCATTTCAATAAAATTTCTCAAATTACCAACCTGTGAAAACAACACAACATCACCCATTCCCCAAAATAAACTTTGTCTCATCATCTAAATATAGGATAAAAACGGTTCGCCCATGTCTGTCTTCCTCTATCCGCCGATTAATTTTATTAGATAATCAACTACACGATAATATGTTCTCGCACTTCTTGCTTGTCAAAATCTCTTTCGGATTATTGTCTTTACAGCCTCACCTGTGGAAAAGTGATGAAAAAATATACGAGAAGCATTGAAAGTTCGAATGTCTGGTCTTCTGTATGTCGCAATTATTTTCCCTCGGTATATATATAAGATCATAGAGAATGTGCAATTAGATTAATGTCTGTCGATGTTGATCCTGAAATTGAATATTCGCGTTCAAATACTGATCTCGTCTATTGTTTTCATTTCGCACAGATGGCCTTGAGTAATTCAACTACTCGTCTATTCTACCCACGAGTTTTGAGTTAAATAGCAAGATTATCTTACTGTGCATAGCATCCAGTCTAAGAGAAAGAAAACATCAAACAGTAGAGCTTATGATCGCACTAGATCTTAAGTGGAACTCATATATACGATTGACTTAAAAATGTTAAAACTTAGGAATTTAATTTTTTCTAAAACCCTTCAAAATTTGTAATTTCATTTTAGTCAATTTTTTCTTCGATTATTTATTGTACCATTGTGTCAGTAAAAAAAAAAAGCCCAGCACGCAAATTACAAAGTGGAGATGTAAAAAAAATCAAGCAAATAGAACATTTTAAATATTTGCGAAGTTTTTTAACAGAGATCTACAAATGCGGCACTAAAATTCCAAAGCTTATTGGGATAACGAATGTTGCCCCCCAAAAGCTAAGAAAAGTATTAAGACAGAGAGAAAAAATCTTTATAAGTAAAGAAAACAGTATTAAACTGTTATGGCAGTGAATGATGGACAATATCCTCTACGGCTTATATATACTTTGCAGGTCGTTTAAAGTCTGAAAATATTTTTAGATTATAAAAATTTTGGGGAGATAATAATAATTTTTAGATAATAATATTTCAGGGATATAACTCTTATTAATTAACCGGTAGCTGTGGAAAGAAAATGAGGATTCATACCTTTGCCAAGGATTTTTTTCGCGTAGACGAATATAACCAACGCAACGGAATTTGGAACTCCGATTAACAATTCTGAATTATTCATTACACCACCTGCACATCCAAGCTTATAGCACCCGCTATTCTTAAGCGGTCACCCATCTAGGTATTGACCAGGCTCGACGTGACTTAATTTTTTCATAAGTTATGGTTTCTTTATACCAGTCTAGAAAGTAGCTGACTCCTGTCAAGTTTATCTTTAGAAGAGTCAGAACCTAACAAAAATGGAGGATTGCTGCCATAGCTGGTTTGGAGGGGAGCAATACTCACTTTCCAGGCATGAATTCAAATATGTTTACCCGGCCATATGAATGATTGTTTTCTTGTCTACTGTCCCTTTTTCAGAGTTGAAACATTGCTAGGGTACCATTACTCTATCCCTATTTTTATGGTAACAATTCAAACATTACTTATTTTAGCCATATCAGACCTTTACAGATCACTAATTGTTATGGAGTGATTTCACAGTGGAGTCTTGTATTTGTACTAAGTCGGTCCTAAAATAGGTTCGACGTACAAAACGTTAGGAACTTGATATAATAGGTATTACGCAGAGTAATCTAGTTGTGGTCGCTGATACTTTAATATTCGACTAACGGTCGTCCGGCATCGACTGACTGAGCGTCCCCCCCCGTTACTCTTACTACTCCTACTTATTATAGGTGGGAGAGTCTATTAACTATAGAATAGGTGTGTTCCACTATAACACTAATTGTGGAAAATGCACAGTGTCAAATCATCCTCATTCTCTTCGTATTCCATTGGGAAATAGCAATTTCCCACCCAGGGAGCCACCTCTCAAGAACTATTACTTTTGGAACAGATGCCAGAGAGTCTACTTCCCCGATCACAGGGATCCTAACCACCTCAATCTAAGTTCTGTCTATATTACGTGATCAACTGACGTCCATACAACAACTTAATTCTGCATCTCTCTAACATAAATGGATCTTTGGCCTTGTATTAGGCGAAAGAAAGAGTTTTTAATTAAACCACGCTCATACATCCCCCGCAAAAATGTAACATTCGCATTCTCAAGATGGGGTAGTTGAAGTCTCTTAACTCAGTTTGATATAGAATTCCTATAGATAAATAGATTCTAGGAATTTTCTAAAAACAACATTGTTTTCGCGTTTTTTTATTTATTGTATTTGTTCTGAACAGCCCCACAGTTGTAGGACAATCTGTCTACTCTGCGCATTTGTCATGGATGACAAGATTTGTTAAGCGGGATATTAACTGTATTTAATCATGCCAAAGTCAATTTAAGCATGGCGAATTAAAATGTGGCATAAATATCCGAAGCAGCAGGAAAAGATGCCTTACAAAAGCTAAACAAGGTATTAAGAAACATGAAAGTTTCTTTTAAAACAATTTGTGAAGTGCAATGAAATATCAATCATCCCATATATGTCAGTGAATGACAGAAAATATACTCACAGATGAAGAGGCGTGACATGCGGCAATAGAATGTAGACTTTCTAAGTGTAGCTTAGAAGTGGCAAAAGTTCGGAAGTATGGGTCATCATTTGAAGATCAAACACCCTATTCAGTCGCAATTGATCTAACGAGACAAGATAGCTTAGCATTGCACCCCGTTGGAGTGCGCAAAATTATTTTCTAAGCGAAGATTTGATGTGGTACAATGCTGAATGTTTAGGGCACCCTGTAAAGATCAAACTCTTTACTTAGTCGTTTAAATCTAGCTTTAACTTGTTAGCCATTAAACCACGTCGAACTTGTGGTAATACAATGGTGCCAAAATGAACTTGTGTAATATATTTCAAAGCCCAGGTATACTTTTCAATGTACTTACTGCTGTTCATTTTTGGAAATCCATAATTTTTCTTCGGATTGTAAGAAAGCAAAATGTCTAGTCATTAGTAAAAGGAACAAGCAAATGTACAAAAACAAATGGGAAAATTAGAAAGCTATCCATAGGGCTGTGAATACTGGACATTCTGTTATCAGAGATGAAGAGGTGACAGGTGACAGTGTAGTTGGTTCTGCAAAATAATGTTTAGATTAAGCCTGGGAAAGTCATAGAAACGAGAAAGTTGTAAATTGGAAACAAAAACAACACTTTTGCTTAGGATCAGAAAGAGACAGCTGAATTTTGGGGGGCACATTGTAAGGAAAAAGACCTGGAGAATCTGACACTCACAGGACATACTGAATACAAGAGGACATGGGGAACAGTGGGCTACTTAAGTAGGTTTTTAAATGGATGGGAAAACATGGTTTGGGGAGGTATAGTTAAAGGTCAAACAGTCCTATATGCTGCAATGGATAGGAAGTTGTAGAATTATAACATTTATGTATCATCAAACTTTTTGAAATGTTTCGTGGTACACGATAATGGCTCATCAGTACTTTCTATCTTTGTGTAGTATTATACATCAAAGAGATTTGTTTTTTATAGTTATGCCACATATAATGAAATGAGCTCTCGTGTGAAAACGTCCAGAATTACAACGACTTGGCTTTTCATGCAAACTTCGTGTGTAAAAATAAAACAGGAAAACATATCAATGATTTGGCTTTGAAGAATTGCAAATTAACTGAACAAACTTTTTTTTTTTTTATTATTATTCACTTGATTCTTTGACAGCTTTTTGAATGTGTAAACATTTTTTACAGTTTCCTTCGAAACTTGTGACATCACCGCGAAGACGTTTTTCTATCTCTTTCATTTGCCGATAAATATATTAAAAAAACACCTTAGAAGCATAGATTTAAAAGAGGTAGTTGAAGAAAGAGATGAAGTCTTGTAATGAGATTTGGATAAAGTCACATGCGCAACTCAGAGGATAAAATACCATGGTCGATACTGAATGTGTCAAAATAAAGATTTCCCAATCCCAATTAATATTGAATGAAAGTTTGTGTAGAGAAGTAATTTGTTTTATATTAAAACAAATATATTTAGCCTTATTGCAACCGTTATCAATCAATAAACTCAATCGACATGATCTCTGTCACCTTGAGAATGTCTGATCGATTTTTTTTATTGAATATTTGATAGAATAACTTTTTCAATAGTACATAGTATTATTCAGTTTTCTCATCAAAACTGATCATATATGTTTGTCATATAGTCTTTATATTTTTACATTTCAATATAAATCTAGAATAATCTAAATTAATAAACGCCATTTTTTGTCTGTCTGTCTGTGTGTCTGAAACCCTTCTAATTCGTGTCACACTTACTCTACATAGACATATTATACCTTTTTGGAAATCGGATTATCTCGGGATTGAAAATCTGCATTTACTTTGGATTTATGTCCGGATGAGTAGGGAACAATTAAAAAGTTTGTAAAAAAGTATCTGATCCTGTCATGCTCTACCATTATAAGAACCAAATCAAACCAAAACATTGAGTACTGGAGCCACACTCGGGCTGGATCTTCAACTGTTACTTTCCAGCCTCAAAAGAACTCAAAAGTATTTGAAGAAAATTCTGAGTAATGAAGCGTTTTACATCCTTTCCCACAGACGAAACGTTTCTAGACTCACGCTAATCCATCCTTGCTTTCAAATCAGCTATACGGACGCACTACATTCCTTGTTTCTTCAAGACCATATTTTCCCAGATAGACCTCATCAGATAAATGTAGTCCATTTATTCTCATTTTCTTTATATTCCATTGGTAAGGAGGAAATTCCTGTCTCACATCTGCTTCCATTAAGCAGTATACCCCCGATGAGTTGCTTCCTGATCACTACAATATTAACATCTTCCTGTCTAGGAGCAATCGTTATCTAACCTACATATCCTTATAATATTCACCTCTTGCTTCCTCCATGTACACAGTTAATACAACTTAATTTAGTAACCCGCTAAAATGAGTCGCTCTTAGGCCCTGTATTTGGTGTAAAATAATATAAAAGTATCACCACTAGTTGTTGAAAGAATCTGTTGCTTGCAAGCTCTCATCCACCAACGTCTCAACTCAATGTGTTCAAAATATTATAATAGTAGTGTGCCTTTTTGCTGCCGGGGGAGCATAGGTCATGAACCCCATTCCTCCATTAAACTCAGTTTTCTCTCCCAGAGGAGCATAGGTCATGAACTCCATTCCTCCATTGAAGTCAGTTTTCCCTCTAGGATGAGCATGGGTCATGAACCCCATTCCTCCATTAAAGTCAGTTCATGACCTATGCTCCAGAGGAGCATAGGTTATGAACCTCATTCCCCCATTAAACTCAGCTTGTTACTTCTGTCCATTTACTTCTTTCTCTGTTTAATTGTTCCTCCGTGTCATGTCTCCAGGTGTTTCTTGTCAGTTCTTACTTCCTTTTTCCCGTGTGTCCTATATCAGCGATGGAGAAGATTTAAGCTGGTTTCCTGAGTGTGTCCTATTCGATTCCACTTCATCCGCCAGGTCTGCTTTGTAAGGTGATCTGGCTCTGCTCTTCCCGGCAAATCCTCAGTGATGATATTGTGTCGACATCTGAGGTTCAAAAATGCGCTTCTGGTAAGTGTTGATAAATAAATAAATATATTAAATATGTTAAATATATTTTGAACTTAAATGTTCAAAATATTCCGGGAAAAACAAAACACAAAGGCGAATTTTAAAACTTAGGAATTTAATTCGTCTGAAAACCTCCCAAATTTGTAATTTCATTTTAGTCAATTTTTCTCTTCGATTATTCATGAAATTGTAATCATTGTGTCAGTAAAAGGAAGAGTCAAGCATGCAAATTACAAACTGGAGATGTTAAAAGAAAGCAAGTAGAACAATTTGAATATCAGCGAAATTTTTTTAACATAGGGTGGCAAATACGGTACTGAAATCCCAAAGCTTATTGCGATAGCAACTGTTGCCTTGCAAAAGCTAAGAAAAGTATTAAGACACAGGAAAAATCTTTATAAACAATAAAAAAAGAGTATTAAATTGTTATGGCAATGAATTATGGACAAGCTCCTCACAGATGGTTTTTGACTAATTGATTCGTTTTCTACCCTTTGCAGCTTATTTAAAGTTTGAAAATATTTTTAGATTATGAGAAGTTTTGGGAGATGGTAAGTTTTTTTTGTTTTTTTTAGATAATAATGTTTTAGTGATATAAGTCTTACTAATTAACCTACAGCTGGGGGAAAGAAGATGTGGATCTATACCTTTACCAAGGGATTTTGCGCGTAGGCGAATATAACGAACCCAACGGAATTTTCAACTCGGCTCTCCGGTTAACAATTCGGAGCCATTATTCATTACGCTACCCGCATTTCAAGCTTTTCGCACCCGTTATTCCCAAGAGGTCACACATCTAGGTAGTGACCATGCTTGATGTGTGTTTCTACACTAGGATGTATTTCCCGAATACGTGAGCATCGGTGAAGTTTTAGATAAAATGGAAACAAATAGGACAGTTATAATTAACATCACAAAGAGACTGTTGAAACTCCTAGGGTATATAATGAGGAAAGAGGGCTTGAAAAATTTGATACTCACAAGACAGATTGAAAGCAAAAGGAACAAAGGAAAACAACAGATAACCAACCTAGAGGGTTTGTGTAAATGGATGGCAGAACAGGGCTTGGGAAATATAACAAGAATTACAAATAACAAGGATATTGTGGAGAGCCGTGATCGTCAACGTCTTGAAGGGACACGACCTTTAGAAGATGTTTAGTTTCGCATTTCATCTGTTTTAGAATACTTTTCTACATGCTTACTACTCAATTTCCATCACTACTACATTTGCACCTATCAAATCGTTTATTTCTCTCTCTTCATTTTAGACTCCTGAAAAATAACTATTCAGTAAAAGATTAATACTAGTAAACTAGTCTGCCCTCCTGTATAGCAGCGAATGCCGGACAGTCTCCTCAATGACTAAGATAAGTCTTGGGTCTATAGAAGGATACTGAGAATACCATGGACCGAATATGAAAGTGGAAACAAAAAGGGAACTTATACTTAACCTCCGAAATCGGCAGTTGAAATTTCTAGGGCACGTGATAAGAAAGGAGTGTGTGGATACCCTGATACTCACCGGAGAGATTGCGGCAAAGAGGGACAGATGAAAGCAGCGCTTTACATATTGGTGAGCTTGTGTAAATGACTGTGAGAACAAGGTTTGGAATAAATAACAAAGACACAAAACTACCAATGAACAGTAATATGTGAAGGGCCATGATCATCTACGTCCTGAAGATAAAAGAAGATAATTTTTCCAACACATTTTATATCACTTTTTTAAAGTAATCTCTATCAGATTTAATTTCTGTGACAAAGACTGTTTCTTCTTACATCCATTATTAAAGGTCATCTATTATAAAATTATCTTCTAGGACAAGTATTAATCATTTTTTTCTACTACAGCGTTAAAAATCATTTATCTAAGTTCATTCGTCAGATTTTGCTTTACCGCCATTGTTAGTGTATTTCCACCATTACCGGATCTAAAATTTTTACTACCCTTATCTAAAATCATCTACTTCAGGTCTATCTTCTCCGATCAGGATAATACACTTTCTTTACCACTATTTTTATAAACCCTTATTTCGAACTAAATGACCTTTATTTGTTTACTTACATTATCTCTTCAATGACGACGATTATTCCTTTTCACAACAATAGTGTGCAATCCATTTTCTAAGGTTTCTCTTTCCGAATTATCTTATCCAACAATGTTTATTCCTTTTCAATCAGTAACTTTTTAAAATGTTTACTGTATATAAGCATGTAATGTTTAACGATAGGTAGTAACAACTTGGAAAGCATTACAAACGCACTTTTGCTATGGAAGAAACATTACTTTATAAAAAGTCAAGTAGTCTAACAGAAAGCAAAAAATCCCAATGTAAACATATCCATCCTATAACACATGAGTCTTCTTTACACGATTTATGTAATGCATATAATTCTCTACGATTTTAAGCTTATTTCTTCAACGGTAGTGTCTTGCAATTACCTTATTCCCTTGCACCTACGTTTTGCCTTCCTGAATATGCTCATAATGGTATTAGAAATAGCAATACAAATGAAGAATTACGTGTATCTGTGTTTTATAGATCGTACAGAAATGTTTGATAAACGGCATCACAAAGAACTGATAGAACTACACTGTAAAATTGGCATATTTAAAAAGGGTATTAGAATAATCAAGAACTTATACTGGCAGCCAACCGTATGCTTACGAACAGAAAATGAATTCAATAGATATACAAGAAATGAAATGGTTGTACGACAAGAATCTGTCTTATTACAGAACTTATTTACCCTATAAATTGAAGTGAATATGACAGATTTAGAAATCCTA
The DNA here is from genome assembly GCA_963932145.1 of Acanthosepion lycidas. Lineage (NCBI taxonomy): Eukaryota > Metazoa > Mollusca > Cephalopoda > Sepiida > Sepiidae > Acanthosepion > Acanthosepion lycidas. The sequence continues at coordinate 95,127,172 of OZ010571.1, read as the reverse complement.
CGAGAATTCATTATTTGGTGGCCGCAATCGGAACAACATAAAATTCGTAGATGACACAGAGTTGATAGTAGACATGAAAAGAAAACTACAAGAAATCCTACAAATGGTAGTAAAGGAAAGGGAGAACGCTTTAAACTTCAATAATTGGATGAAGACGGAATGCGTGGTTGTCAGGTAAATAAAGAACCCCACATGCATATAACGAATTGGAGATAGCAAATTCAAACAAGAACAAAATTTAAATATCTGGGAAATGTTTTAACAGAGGACGGAATCTGCTGGACAGAAATCCGAAGGCGCATTTCGATAACGAAAGATGCTTTCGAAAAGCTAAGCGTACTTAGTGTATTAAGAAACACAAATATGTCATTGGAAACAGAGAAAAGAGTACTGAACTTACGTGATTATCAGTCCTCCTATATGACAGTGAATACTGGAGAATCTCTTGAAGCAACAGAAATGTGGTTCTACAGAAGGATGCTGAGGATACCATGGATCGAATATGTGAGCAACGACTAAGTTTTAGAGAAATTGGAACCAAAAAAGAATGTTACACAAAACATTAGGAAGAGAGTTGAAATTTCTGATACTCACAAGACATATTGATAGCAAGAGGGGCAAAGGAAGACGACACATGATCTATTTAGTAAGCTTGAGTAAATGGATGGAGGAACAAGGTGTTTTGAGATTTAACAGAAAAAGGAGAAATGTATTACAAAGAACAGGACATTGTAGAGAGACTTATCCCTTAAGTCTTGAAGGTATACGGTACATAGAATAAGTTTCCATTTAGTTAATGATAGCAGTATAGCAAGCCGTATTTAATTATTCTGAATCAGCTGGTATTAACATACATAGCTGGTTACAATAATTACTTTTAGAGGACTAGTATGGCTCTCCTGCCTTCTGATTTTAGTTGATTTTCGGTGTTTACATGTACCTATTTTGTCTTGATGATGTAAGATGGCGTGGGGTAAATACCCCGTTCGATACTACAGAAATGCTTGTCAAAGAGCCTGATGTCAAATAAGGGATCATGTACTGGAAATCTCTGTTCATGAGCGATACTAGCAGATATTGAGTATCATGGCATAGGCTTTAAACTTAAAAAAATGATCTTGAAGGTTACGCATCCAATTTAGTTTGGGATCACATTTAGATATTTGTAGCGAAGACCTGAGCCAACTGGGTGACTTGAGCTGGAGGTATTTCTGAGTTCCATTTGTTATCTTATGTGCAGCTGATATCAAGATCCATCACTATATCGCGCATATTTTGGCTGTGGCACATCTGCCTTAAAATGCACATGCATTAGAGATTTACTTATTAGACTGATTGTCATGATTGCTATATAGCACTTTCTAATTTGTAACAGAGCGTTACTTTTTTAACATGCAACTCTGTTAACATGATCAAACCATATAATAATTATCAATGTGTATTTATTTATAAAATTCCTGTCCGAGCTCAAGTGGCAAGGGAGATAAATCACGTTAGTAATTTTCTTAACCATTTCACCGAAAGCACGGCATTAAAACCACTAGAATGCAAGGGGTTAGTGCGTGTTAGCGAATATGAGAAAAATACTATTAAGGGAAGAGAACAATTAAAGAACAAGGATTCAGAAAGCAGTTGATGAATGTCGACTGGGAAGCAAAAAGAGAATTCAACAAACCAGAAATACGATAGAAAAACTGTTAGCACGGAACTTACGGTTACGTCTAGCCGTTTCAATTGTAAAATGTTGGGACCTTACGGCCAATCTAGTACGGAGCTTAAATTCATAATGTCCAGGTGCCATAGAGGAAAGTAGATCAGGAAAATTACCATGAAAGTATTTATAGAAAAGGTTCAGTACTTTCTGGCATTTGGAAAGTGACTGAAGACGAAACGCCATGTCGTGACCAGTAGCATTGATGATCCTTCTTTGGATTTTATCAAGACTCTCTAAATATATAACAGGAGCAGCAGATCAGATGTGGCAGCAATATTCAAAGCAAGGACCCAACGATAGACTCATAAATATTTAAGATAGATCTGGCAAGAATTCTCAAGCACGAATCAATGTTACGCAAGTATATGCCTGCTATTTGTCATCGCTGCAACATTTGGTTGCTATGAGTGGATATTTCCGTGGTTCGTTTTAATAATCTATACAGGTAAATATTTATCTGCCCTTGGGCAAAATTATTAGTCGAGCCAACGAAATCTTCTAATTAATTATTTACTCTACTCTCGCGTTCCTTAAATAGCAGTCATATTTGTTCAAGTCTTTTATGCAAGGCACTCAGATACCTGTGTCTATGAAGTGATCGTTTTGCTTTAATTTGGTCTTAATGTTATAAATACCTACTAGTACTGCAGATTAGATTAGTCACGCCTAGGAGTGTAATATTTTCGGCCTGTAAAGAAGATTTCTACATCTGAGTTGTAGAAAAATCGTGAGCCACTCGGTGCTCTGTCGCTGTTCCCAAGGAAAAAAGTCCGGATGAAATACATTAGTGAGATGCAAGTTCCACTCGATCAACTACTTCTCACAAACCACTGCTTTGTAAAGCTGACTCACAAATGAATGCTTCCCCAGTCAGTACAATTTCTAACTGTTAGCGTCCTCACATAACTTAATAAATTCTGTCTCTTCTTCTACAACCCCCTACCTCAAGTATCTCTCTGTTCTTGTACATTTTTGTAAAAACAATTATTCCATTTTTTTTTCGCTTGCAGAGTAAGATTCATATGTCAATTCTCTAATATTGCGTTGGCACAAAATTTCGTATTGTTTTTAAGTGAATTTCAAAGACAATTTTCAGATATCTGTACATAGATTTAAACGACTACATATGTCCCACTACCTTTCACAATTGTTGGAGCATATTCATGATTTTATCGTCCCAGAACTAGGTTACTAATATAATGGGTTTTTACATGCTTTCCAATAATTTAAAACCTGTCCATTAAGATAATTTTCTAGGGATTGAAATAAGGTCAAGTGAGTACCGAGTGTGCAGTAGTTAACTTTTGCCTCTTTCTCTTGGTATGCAAACTGATATGACGTAATGCGTTTTCCTGGTAGAGGATACCACACGTACGATTGGACAATTCAGGACACATTTCCTCAATTACACACTTTAATCTCTGAAACTGGAAACAGTAATTCTCTGAATTTAACGCATGATTTCACAGAAGAGGCCTGTAATAACCAATGTTCTTACAGTCACAACAGATACAGATAACCATCTTAAAGACAGGCTTTTGCGGTGTTTAACAGTAGTGCCCTTGGTTTATTCCAGGATATTTTCTTTTCATGATTTTTGTTAAGAATGGGTTTTTCACTGCCTCTGTTCGTTCTTTTCTAAAATGCGTCACTTTGTTGCGTTTGAGTAGAGATCGTAAATGGAAATGTCGTGCATTAATTTTTCTCCAGTTAATGCTTTCATTTAATCACTTCTTTATGCCTGCCATTATCATGACTGATACCAAACTCCAGGGAGTGACAAACTACGCCTTTTGGCCTCACGTCTTCTGACATAAATTGGAGTGATTATATCGAATCAATTACTTCGTTTACTGCAAGGAAAGTTGGTTCAATGTGTCGTTTCAGAAATCTTTACAGGTCACAATCCATCTTGCACATTTATAAATCTATCATTCGTCCGTACGTTGAATAGAGTTCTGGTCTGATGCTCCTGCTGTACATGTTGACATACTAGACAAAATCCAATATCAGTAATGTAAAAGATCCTGACCAGGTTTTTCGACTTCAGTCACTTTCTCATACTGATGTGACATGTCTTCCCTCTGCCTTATCTACAAACGTTTTCGTGGCAACTGCTTTGGTAATCATTTTCCCCCTTCTGATCCGGCATAAATTTAAGCGTGTTACTAGATGGGCAACTAGGTCCCACAGCTTTACTGTTGAAATAGATAGACGCTAATACTACTTCTACTTTAACAGATTCTTTCCTCGCACTTCCCATTTGTGGAAATTCCTTACGATTGATTGCTTTCCTGATAACTAAAATCTTCAAAGATTTAAACGCAACATCAATCGCTATCTTCTGTTTTCTTGAATAGTCATCTTTTTTTCGTTCTTCTCTCAATCCTCGCCATTCTCAGAATTCTCGTTCTCTTTCATTTTCACTCTCTGTAACCCTTTGCGTTAAATGGCTTTACAGCTTTGCTTCGACTGAAATGAATTTTAAAAATCGTTAGACAGAGAAACATCGTCAGTATTCATGTATCCAAGTGTTTTCAAATTCGCATATGAGATAGATGGAGTATATATTTTGTATCCGGCATCGTGTGACATATGTTACTTATAAATACTGTTTCGATTCGTTTATCATCATTGCGGGCCTGCCGAAACGTTCTTTGACGTTCAGATGAAAATTCCCCTCCTGAAACTGGTGAACCCCTTCTGAATAGTTCATTCAGGTATAATATTATCTTCATAAGCAGCACATATATACGTTTGGTTTTTCTACAACGTTTTCTTTTTCTTTTCTTTTTTCCTTACGGAAATAAAAGGGCATGCATTTAATCCCCGTTCATTTACACGTTTAATCAAAGAATCCTTACACAAATATTATAATAAGAAAGCGTCAAAATATCACCTTACAGAACATATGTCTATGTGGTGCATTTTTGTTTCGTGTGAATTGAAATCATGTTTACAGACGCCGCTTATATATAAATGCTACAAACTCTTATCCTAACCCAATAATAAAGCAATTTTGGTCACATGCAATGCCTCGAGAAGCAAACTACTGACATTCTATGATCAAAGAGCAGACCCAGAACTTTCACCGATTAGGATGAACGGGATCTTCCTTAGGGAAGGTCATGTGCCTTTAGCACCGATTGGGACTTAAGATGAAACCCAGACCACAAATGAAACTCGTACGTACGTTCTATCACTAAATTAATGGTCGGTTCCCTTTACCAGCTATGTCATGTATATTTTAGCAATCCATTCCTTCCCTTCGTATTCCATTGGTGAGATGTAAGTTCACTTGAGCAGTTACTTCTCACAAATCGCTGCCTTGTGGAACCTATTTCCAAGAGGATGTTTCCCAGATCACTAAAATCAGAACCTGTTCAAATCTAGGGTAAAACGATCTCTTCCCCACACATCCGCAATAAACTCTGCCTCTAACCCGAGTGGCTCTTGGGCCTTCTATGGGGTGAACATCAAATTGCTTTTTATTTATTTACAAGACCAGAAAAAAAGGATATTTGTGAGATGTTTTATGATTGTGATAATAAGTACTCCTCGAAGACCAACATATCAACGCAGTGTGTTCAGTCTTCACTCCCTACCCAAATTCTGTGAACTTATGTTTGTTTAATTGATGCGTTGATACATTGCAAAGTAGACTAAGAAACAATTAATGCAGCGTCATTTTTAGTCCTCACTGGTGACGAAAACTTGTGACCTTCTGTCATTAATAGGTAAGCCTAGTAAGTATTTTAAACTGTTTTTAATGAATTTTCTGGAAGTGAATATTCAATGAAGCAAATCTCATATCACTTTCTGTGTTCAGAAACGAAATATACAGAAGATTATCATTAATGACAACCTTATTTCTACAAAGAAATAAACCTGTCCTTAATCATAAACCCTGTAAAGGAATTCCGGGGAATGTAGTTGCTTCCTTTCCATACAGGTGGAATTTGTCGAATGAACTGATCCCAGGGGATAAACAGCTAAGATTCTTTGAAGATATTGCTGTTGAAAAGAAACGTAATCAATAACTCTCCTTCAAGGAAACACAATAAAGGTAAGTGGAACCTTTGTAATTTAGTCATTATATATGGGACTATTCTGATAATTATCTGCATAGCCATGTTATACTAAACCACGTTAAATTATATAGTGCTTTACAGCTTACACTGACATAAGGGAAATTTCGATGAGATATATTTTGCTCGTAGGTAAAGTTTCGGGCTAATTTTTTAGCATCACATATTGAGTAACGTGCTGTGATTTGCATGTGTATTCTTGTCACATTTGAATAGTATCCATAAAACAAGCGTTTATATCTACACTGATGGCCAATCTTTTGGTTCTACTCTCTGGGATTAATAATTAGTAAGTTTCAATTTTATTTGGTTTAATTTTAGTTCTGCTAAGCTAGGATGTTTAAATTGTTCATACAATTAATGTATGGTGTCCAATATTCTAGAGAGGGCTTTGTCTAAAATTTAAAATCTATCAACCCCAAGGTTACTATGAAAAAACAAGGTTGACGAGGAGCTAAAATGTTAAGAAACCATTATCCACTATTGGGTTAATTTTATTATTATTGTTGTTGTCGTTTCTGTTGTTGTTTGGGTATTATGTTTTCTGTTTTGTATCCAGTAAAGCTGATTCTAAACTTTGGTCCTTAGACCTTATAGTAGAATTGTTATTTAACTGATAGCACTTTTCTTAGTATATGGTATGTTCCTAGTATGACGATTTTCTGGGCAACTTGTATGCTGATGCTACCTGGAACACTGTTAGTAAAATTGTTTGTTTTTTTCCCACGAGGCCTATTAATCTTATTATTATTAGTAGTAGAAGTAATAGTAGTAGAAGAATTACTATCTTGGAATTCAGTTCTATACACATTTCCTGCCGGGTCCCTAACAGAGACCTAAGGTCAAAAATGGCTTGATGACATCTTTTACTGCTAAATTTTGTAAAAGAAAAAAAAGATCACAGATATTTTACATAGATAATGCTCTTCGTAATGTGTGAGCTGTAATTGTGAGTACGATTTTTTTATTTCTTTAATTATTGCCATGTCAGTAAGAAAGCACATTCTTTATTATTATTATTATTATTATTATTATTATTATTATTATTATTATTATTATTATTCAAGAAGAGAAATTTCCTCTGGTCTGAAATGATCTTGTTAATTAGTTATGAAAAATACAAGTAATCTTTAATTTTAGGTGATTCTTCGACATCTCGATGTGTGTGTGTGTTGTGTGTGTGGGGGCTGTTTTATATTTGACAATTATTAAAAAAGATTGACCAGATACTTTTATTTACTTTTCTTGTATAAACCTATGTGTCTTCCGCACTTGATGAACGTAAAAATTGGCCAAACATGTGATAAGAAGTGTGCAAGAAGCGTTTTAAACTGATGATAGCGTTTGTTATTAAAAACAAACACTTAAAGACATTATAAACACGGCCATAATGTACTGGCCGAATTTAGAAATGAAAATGTATCTGCATGCATCATCTTTTACCGTCTCTGCACCATTTATTATAAGTAACAGAAACCATTGTATAATCTGTCATTATATATGGAACTAACTTGACCAATATGCGCATTATATCTTTATTGCATCAAGCTACGGTAAACTGCTTCACAATCTTCACTGAAAATGGTTTCAGTCATTGCCCCACCGATGTATCGTAGCTTCTGTGTGGATTTACTATAAATACTTTCCTTATAATTGTTCTAATAAACGATCCTCTTTGCTATTCAGAACTTATGAATTTAAGTGCAGTACTATATTAGCGGCAACGTTTCATCATTTGGCTAGATATAACCGCAAGTTCTATGCTAAGAGTTCCTTTTCACACTACCCTATATCTATGGAACTCTCTTCCGTCTTCTTGCTTTCCAGTCAACTTTCCTTAATCAAAAATATAAATGCAATGACAATCGTTACTTTTTGACTCCTTAATTCCTGTTAGTTTATAGTTTACCCTCATTAATCATTTATTTTTTATATTCTCTCACACTCATTGATCTTTCCTTGCGTCATAGTGGTTTTATTTCCTTCCTGAGATGAAATGATTAAAAAACACAGCAATAAAATATATTTTAGGTAAAACATTCTTAGCTGAATTTTTAGCATCAAACAATGTATACAGTTAAAATTTGCATGTTTTCGCTATCCTATGAGATAATGTTCACTTATCGATTTTGATTTAATCTTAAACCGAAGCAAAACATATTTAAACACATATATAACTGACGAAAATGGATCATCACGTGAATTAACAAAAAACATAGGAGCTCTGCTCCGGATATGCCTTCGGAGAATACCATCAAAATAATAATTATGCAGATACCAAATAAAGCAAAGAAATTTTTTTTTTTATCAGAAACTCTTTTCATTGTTAAACTCGTCTGCAATGGCGCTGAATAAACGAGTTGTTCATAAGATTTTTTTTACATGATATTAACTTGGCACGCACATCTGTCAAAAGACGAGTTTGCTCCAATTTACGCAAAAAATTACTTAATGAAAGCACTAACAATTTTTTTTCTATCTCTGAAACTGCCAATAGAAAAAAAAACAGCAAAAAAAGGTAAAACAGATCGAAAAGATAATCAAATCTACTGAACCTTGTAATATTCTTGCTTTTATTATAAAACATCATGAGGATCATAATCATGTATTATTTCTTCTGATTGTCGAAAACCGTGGACGAAAATAACTTTTGAAAACATGGTCTCTTCTTGAATTCCCATTTCATTATGTAGTCAATATTTATTCATTGATTAGAATTTCTATTAACGGCCTTGGTCGAACTTAAGAAAAGCAGGATGTACAAATATGCACCCAACAAAAATGGGTTAGACCTAATAGAAATCTGTATTTTTAAACATTATAATGATCAAGGGTAAAGTAATATTAGTTCAGAGGGAAATATGTTGGTTAAGACCCTGATGTCTCTCATATTGCAGGAGATGAAATAGCGTTGGATTTTTAGTATTATGTATGTGAACAGAATTTTTTAAAGAGTTCCTAATCTTTTTTTTTTTTTTTTTTTCTAATTTGTACATTCATATCTGTAACGTTATTTCCTACTTTTTAATCGTAGCATCTCTATTGCAAAATGAATTTCTAACAGTTTCAAAAAAATTTCTTTACTTATACGTGTATGGATTAGCTGCAACACATTTCTTATCGGTTGTAAGAAAATTGAACACTGAATAGGTTGCACTAGAAGTATTTTGACCAAAAATGTAATAATGCCTACAAAACCAAAACACTGTGAAATCATGTTATGTTTTCAAACAGCCTCATCAGATACACACTCTTATATGGATGACATACTTGGCGAGCAACTCGTTTATTAATTTCTAAACTCTCATTCATTTACTAATGTTTTCTGGGATAAATGATTAAAAATGACTTCAATAAGTCCTTTAGGTATCAAAGAAAACAATCCTTCACTGGATCCTATAGAGTTTCGCTACAAAATCAGAAACAAGGACTTTACCAAATAACAAAAAAAAAAAAAAAAAGAAATCATTTGAAGACTTTGAACAACAACAGTTAAAATGTGTTTATTTGTTTTTGTTTAGTGACATATCGACACCTCTATGGGTTATTTAATTGGGATTACTTAATACCGAAATCTAAATATTTTTTATGTAGTTCTATTTTTTTCTTTGGAGTTAATAATGGTTTTCGTGTTACAATTCTTAGTAATTAACCCATAGTTGGGGAAAGATGTGGATTCTTACCTTACCTTTCCCAGTAGTATTTGCGCATAATAAATATAACGAACCCGACCAGAATTCAAACTCGGCCCTCCTATTAGTAATTCTAATACATTATCCGTTACACCAGCCGCACATCGAAGATTACAGCACCTGCTCTCACCAAGTGGTCACCCATCTAGGTACTGGTTGTGCTCGACGTTGCTTAACTTCGGTGATCGCACGGTCATGTGGCTGTAAGTCTAAAATGGGCAAAACATGTACCTAGAAAGGAAGATGAAGATGTAATCCTGATGTTGACTTTCCACACTACCTGAAACAAACTGTTAGGAAGGAAACATTCACCATTACAAGAAAGAACAGTAACAGTTGGTTGACTGAAGAAGTTTGTTTTTTTTTTTTTTGAGAAAAACAGAGAATTTTTTTTTTTAAATGTGACTGTTCGGTCAACGAACGCCGATAGATTCTTGTATAGAAGCAGTTGTTCTCGTCATTACTTTTAGTAAGCAAGCAGCTTTGTAGGAAATACAATATATAAGGGAGACTGTCGCTACATGCATAAATTTGGATATCGACTGTTATGGAATCTCCATCATAAATACGGTAAGTTGTCATCCTTATCAGGTAGGCTCCGAAGAACGAAGGGAGCGAGTTCAAATCTCTCATGAGGCAACTACTTCAATTCCTCGTCTATACTTCCTTTTCAAGGGTATGGTTATAGCGCCATAATAGATATGGGGTGCTTAACATAAATAAAGCATAAGTAAATGCTGGATAATGAATAGGAAACTTAAAGCAAGAGAAATGTGGATATACAGAATGATGCTGAGGATACCATGGACGTCACACTGAATTTTAATGAATATGTGTATAAAAATCAGAGATAAACAGCTGTGAGCTATGATCACCAGGTTGTGAAGACGCACGAAATAGTAAATGAGGGTTTCAATTCCTTATACAATTGAATTTTATTTTTACCTGGAATTCCTTTCTTAAAAGTATTTTTGTCTTTATCTCACCCTATCTGATCGTGTTATGATGACGTATTTTTATATTTTCCGTGCGGTGATTATGTAGCGGGTAGCATTATTCTATATTTAATTTACTACTTAGAATATACTACGATGTTTTCATGACATTGTAGACTTGATGTGCTAGCTTGTCTCAATTAGAAATGTAGAATTATCATTTAATGGAAATAAATGACGCTGAGTGCGAATTTTCATGGGCGCCGGTATTTTTGTTTTCTATCAGAAACACAGTCGTCGTCAATGGCTTTATCGCGTATGCAAGAATTGTATTTTTTCTTTACAAATCACTTCCTTTCTAATAATGGCGTTGATGAGTAAATTCCCCTCAAATCTATAAAACTATGAAGGTTCCAGTTTCCCTAAAACCTGTTCCCGTAATCTATTCTCTATCCGCGTTTCACTTTGAAAGAGTTGGTTGGAGGTGAAAGAAAACCAGTGTAGAAGAAAGTGCCGATGGAAGTGATCCACACAGTTGATTTCCTGATCTTCTTCTGCAAGATATATGGAATTAGACATGCAGAATCCAGTTATGAAACAGCAGCAGACTGTCGCAGACTCAGATATAATTCCGAGTGGCGCCTTCTGTAGCATGTTCATCATAAGTTGGTTCAACCGTTGAGATATTTTGTAATCAACTTCCACTTGTTTCACCGTTGGGGTCTTTGAGGTTGGTCGCGCTTAGTCGGGGTTTCTAAATTAATAATAATAATAATTTTTCTTCATTCTGTCAATCGATGAACTCTTGTTCTTACTTTTCATTTGCGATATACTTTAAACTTTCCTATATTTATATTTTTCATGTTTTTGTTCTTCAACCTTACCACCAATGGTAGGGCCTATCAGGAGGTTACAACTCCCAATGCCATCGGTCTCTGAGTCATTGGACAACACAAGCCCCTCCACCATAAGATAAAGATATGCTGTAGTATGGAGCTAAATGACACCAACAACAAAATATGATAAATGTACTTCAGACATTAGACCATATACTACACTGCTAAATGTCTACGCTGGTTAGTATATCGCAAATAAAGCTAGTGAACAACATTTTACTGTGACTTGAAAACTGTTATACCAGAACATTGCCTATTCTATTGCAATAGACTCTCCCACACATAATAAGTAGTAGTAGCGGTCGCGAGTTGGGCTCAGTGGCGTCTCGCGGTCTTTGACTGCGGACGCATTCTGTCCAAATCTCTGCGTTAGCAGAGAGGAACCCGGACGAGGCCTTGCCGAAGGGCAAGGTTTCGTCCAAGGAGGTAGACAGGGCATGAACCCATCAAGGTGGGTTCAAAGGCCATATTTTTGGCCGAGCCTACGGGCTCGGAGAAACCCACATTAAACCGGCCTTGTGCCACATTTGATCCTCGTGGGTGGATTAATAAATACTCAGTGGCGTCTCGCGGTCTTTGACTGCGGACGCCTTCTGTCCAACTCTCTGCGTTAGCAAAGAGGAAGCCGGACGAAGCTTTGCCGAAGGGCAAGGTTTCGTCCGGGAAGGTAGACAGGGCCTGAACCCGTCTAGGCGGGTTCAAAGGCCATATTTTTGGCCGAGCCTACGGGCTCGGAGATACCCACATTAAACCGGCCTTGTGCCACATTTGGTCCTCATGGGTGGATCGATAAATACTCAGTGGCGTCTCGCGGTCTCTGACAGTGCGCGCCTTCTGTCGAACTCTCTGCGTTAGCAGAGAGGAACCTGGATGAAGCTTTGCCGAATGGCGGGGTTTCGTCCGGGGAGGTAGACAGGGCCTGAACCCGTCTAGGCGGGTTCAAAGGCTTTATTTTTGGCCGAGCCTACGGGATTGGAGAGGCCCACATTAAACCCGGCCTTGTGCCACATTCGGTCCTCGTCGGTGGATCGATAAATATCCAGTAGAGTTGAGTGTGTCAGTCGATGTCGGACATTGAAGTATCAACCATCACAACTAGATTGCTGCGTCATTAATTATTATTGCAAGTTCCTAACGTTTTCTACGTCGGACCTTTTTAGGACCGACTTAGCGAAATACACGCCTCCACTGTGAAAACTACTCTACTACAAAAACATAAATATACGTTGACAGCAGGCAATGTAAATATGGTAAGAAATTATAAGTATTAGGTTGATGCAAAAATAATGACGTAATAATGTCGTTTTTTGACTTTAAAAATACGTCAAAAAACGACATTATTACGTCATTATTTTGCACCAACCTAATACCTCAATAGAAGCGAAAGTTTTTTTTTATGCAAATGGAAATGGTGATATCAGTGGTTTTCTTATTAGAAACATTCGCTATGTATTAAGCGAGCAGCGAGTGCTACGTGTGATTGAAATTCTTGAAATCGTTCTCTTAAAACAATCTTTCAGTGAAATAGGTTTCTCAAGTCCAATAGCTGTTATCATCCATTCTAGTGTTGGTAGTGATTTCCTCCTTAACCTTTTAATTGAATTGGTGAGGATTGCCAACATTCTTTAAAACATCAATTAACTCCAAGCATAGCGAAAAGGCAAGAGGCTATTTACAATTAAAACAATCAAGAAGCATTTAGAAGGAACCAGAAACCAATTGGTAAAGAGGAAACAAGAAACAAATCTCTATATCGCACGCTTATTTGTTCTTGATTCTGTAGAGCCAGTTCACAAGATTTGAAGAAGTGTGTTCTTCGCCAAAATCTATAGGTTTCATAGCCACTCAGACTGTTAAAATATTTATGGTGAGTGGTGTGCAATATCTATAGAAGAGAGGGTGATAGAAATATTTCAAGGATATAGAAGATAGATATTAACTATTAACCACTACAGAGTAACGGTCAATCCTTATATTACTCTCGTAACCTAAATAATCTTTACTTCTTATCAACTTCATTTTCGTTCACATCATAATTGTTCATTATAACAGTAAACGTCTAATTTAACAAATATAACATCAACCACGACAAATCCGGCTAAGCATCTTTAGAGACATTAGTTATCGTTAATTATATAAACTTACCGTTGTGTTTGTAGCAGTTATATAAAGGACATTATAAAAAAATCCTACAGAAGGTAATGAATGAAGGTGAGAAGAAAGGACTAAACCAATTGGAACTTTTTTTAAGAAAGGCTGGAAAGTGTGACACTGAAATCTGAAAGCGCATTGGGGTAGAGAATGATGCGAACAGTTCAGAAAATGATGCTTTCCAAAAGCTAGGAAAAGTGTTCAGAACAGAAAAATGTTTAGAAACAAGGTGCTGAAATGTTATGCAATATCAATCCTCCTTTATGACAGTCAATGCAAGACAATCTCCTCACAAACGAGGAAGAAATTTGACGCAAGAAAAATGTGGTTCTACAGAAGGATGCTGAAAACACCATGAATTGAACATGTGAGCAAAACGAAGTTTTAGAGAGAATGGAAACGAAAAAGACACTTATACTTGACGCGTGACACTTGAAATTTCTCGGACAAATAATAAAGAAAGGGGGCTTGGAAAATTTTATACTGGCCGGATATATTGAAGAGGGGCAGATGAAAAACCGCAAAACCTACCTAGTGAAATTAGGTAAAGGGTTAGGGGAACAATATTTATGTGGGATAACAAAAAGAAAAAAAAATTATAAAGAGGTACAAAGGACTGGAAATTGTGGAGAACTATGATCGCTAACGTCCTGAAGGGACACGGCGTATACAAGATATTTTTATTGTTTTACCAATTCCGCGTCTTACATTTTCTTAGCTGCATATTTATGATTTAGAGTGTTCTTCAAATTATTCCTAATTTTTGCTCTTACCAAAAAATAAAAAATGTCTCTTCTACACATACAAAATTTCATTGTATTCACTGAAATCATTTCCGTTGTATTAGTGGATTCGATGTAGAGGTCAGCAGGTAAGATGAACGATGATATCAGTTTCCCTCAGCTCCTTTTACTGTCAAATTAAGAAATGCTTCTTCTGCAGAGCGAAACAGTTTTATTGTAGGGAAATAAAAGTGTATACTTGCATGGACATAACTTACAAACTTTCTTGAAATTAGCTTTGGTGGATGAAGTTTACGATTTGATGACAACACGGTAAAAGTGATAGGAATTGTAAAATTATTGTCGCGGAAAGTTATTGTACCCATGAAATAAATAAGCAGAGGCCTTCATTAATTCCAGGTCAATGGTGATTTGTATTAGGCAAATAACGCAGAATTCTTGAACACCGCCTGGAATAAAATCACTTTCGACAGTGACAAAATCTACTTCCTTTCTTTCTTCCCCTTAATAAGAATGTATCGCTAGTTTCCACAAGGGGTATTGATTTTCCTGCACGGCTTTCTACAGTGGAAATTAGCCCGTTATAAACTGAAATGCCCCAAATTAGTGAGTGCAGTGTATTAGTTTCATTTTATAATCTCCTAATGCTAGACAATTTCCTCATATAATAAAGAAGAGACTTGAAGAGATAGATGTTTTACTGAAGATTGATCCGAAAATACCATGGATAGATATTATGACAAATCAAAAAGTTTTAGGAAAGTCAAGAGAAAATATATTTACAATCAGAAAGAAACAGGTTAAACTTCTCGAAAAAATTAAGAAACAATGAAGCACTTCGAGGATTTGAAATATAGAAGATATTTTGGAGTCAAGAGACCCAAAAGAGAAATTCCAAGAAACCCTGTCAACCTGTGCGTGTATATTGACATTAAATAGAAGGCAAAAGGGTATTAAAGATAAAATGTGATGTAAAATGTCACGGAAGTTGTGGAGAGACATGATTTCGCACTCTCTCAAAGTATTTGGCATATAGGAGATATAAACAGTTCTAAAAATAGACTCATAAGAATTATTTATTTGACATAACAATTAAAGAGATGTGTAGTTCTGCCGGTGTAGCTGTGGCATGTGGACAATATTTGACACCTTATGACAGTGAAATGGAATCAAGACCAAGTACGATAGAGCACACTATTTTTGATTAGGGAACCGTTCAAGAAATACCATTAATACGCTAAATCGGTCAATATTGGTACCATTTTTTACCAAGGCAATGCTTATTGCGACACATCTCTGCCAGAGAATATCCCTTTAGGGATATGAAAAATTGATGTCAATAAATTCCATTTTCCAACTTTTCAGTTTGAGAATCGAATTCATGTATAGTGGGCGTTGAATGAGACAAAGGAATCAGTAGCAATGCCATAAAAAATGATAAACTAACTAATAGAATTTATTACGTATTTCTATAACTGTTGAAGAGCAACCATAAATTTAAAATCTGCTTTCCTAGTTGTGACATAGAGAGATCTTGCAGACCGTTTTCAGTGTTGGTCCTTCTTGCCATATTGTCTGAATATGATGTTTCGATGCGTGGGAGATATGAAACGTGTTCCAGCGACATTCTCAGCTACTCCACAGCCAGCTATGATCACAAGATTTAAAATCCGTTTATGCTGCAGACTTCGGTAACCTTTCTGAAGCTACACTTAACAATAACAATTCAGCTATAGGCACCATCACCTGCAACTCTTAGAGGAACTACCTCATTGCATAACAACTGTTATTCAGTAAAAGGGAAGAACAACAGGTTATCAACTATTCAGATTTTTAAAGCTTTAGTTTTAAATCAGAGTTCCGGCACCATAGTTAGAATTAGCTATTTCATTTAAGAAATAATTTAGATTAAATTCAACCCGATGGATAGCAATGAATATTAGGACTTCTTCAACAACTCTCTAGAACTAGTGAGTAATCAAGGGAATATGCAATTCAATGAAGACAGTCTATAGTATTTATTGCCTTCGCCTCATCTTATTGTGTTTCACATAACCAACGAATCGTTATCGGGTCCATTTTGCTTATACGCATAAAGTGGGTTCTGGTCATCGCCTATTACAATAGAAGTGGGGCACCTCGAGGCGGTGTAATGGTTAGCAAGCTTGTTCTCGATAGAACAATTACAACTGAGTCCTGAGTTCGATCTTCACTGGGTGCCCCATACTTTCGGACTTGTGCCATATCTGAGCTACGCTTGGAAAATCACTATTACATTAGAAGTGTGCTGGGCTCATAACATGTAGAATAATTATACAATAGGTAAATATAATTGCTAGAGATGCTCTACAAACAGAATTGACAATGTTTCCAATAAACAAAAGGAAGAGAAAGAAAAAAAGGGCAAATATAACACTGAGCTGAGATTTATCTATGTAAAATATGTGCGATTTTTTTTTCGAAACTGCTCTTTAGAAAATGCTATGATGCGATTTATGACCTTAGATCTCTGGTCGGGTCCCGGTAAGAAATGAGTATACACCAGAATGCGAAGGAAGTAAAACTATAATAATCTACCAACAGATAAAAAAACAGTGAGGGCAATCGACGTGGAGTTATGGTTAACGAGGATAGTTTAATTAATCTGGAGTGGGACTTCTTTGTTTAGTTCTGCTGTTATTAGTTTCACTATTTAAGAAAATAGAAAATACAACTGATACCAATTGAATCATGTGTACCCACTAATACATATATATATATATATATATATATATATATATATATATATATGTCTGTCTATATTTCTGAGATGAGGTATTATGTACAGTATTTACATTATGCGGACCATTGTCCTCATGTTCGTCGCCATATTTGTCACAACGTTTCGGCCGTTGTACGCTCCGGCCTTTTTCAGGTGGTTGGAATTTCGAACTGAACCCTTTATTTCGATCCCTGGGGTAGACTGTTCTAGTTCCACGTGCCATGTTTGATGGATGTCAGTTATCAGTTATCTCCTGCTAATTTTCCCTCCGAAAGTTCTCCACTGCCTTAACCGAGTATTGAACTCACACTCTTTGGGTTTGTCACTGGATCTAACCAACGCCTTTATCCACTGTGCCATGTGTCCTTGAGGCTAAGGTAGTGGAGAACTTTCGGAGGGAAAATTAGCAGGAGATAACTGATAACTGACATCCATCAAACATGGCACGTGGAACTAGAACAGTCTACCTGAAGAAGGCCTGAGCGTACAACGGCCGAAAAGTTGTGACAAATATGGCGACAAAGATGAGGACAATGGTCCGCATAATGTCTATGTACATACTGTATATATATATATATATATATATATATATATATATATATATATAATTATTTGTTTAAAAAAGGTTTATAACATAAATATGGTATAAACTCACTACAAAAATAGGCATTTTGTTTCAACACCCCCGGCGTCTTATCAAGTGATGATGTTGAATGTAAAATAAATGGTTTTGCTCTACTTTGTATTGAGCACTCTGTTAAGAATAGTAATTGTTGGTTATTGGAATTCATTCCGTATACACCAATCATATACTTGTATATATATATATATATATATATATATATATATATATATATATATATATATATATTCACTTATACGTTTTACGAGTCTGTGATAGGAAGGGATAATTCCGAGGACGATATAACTCCAGGGAGAGCTCAATGTAGACTCCGTCAACACCGAGATGCTTACGAAATAAAAATTATAAACGAAATGGATAATTAAAATCTCGTTCTTATTATTATCATTATATATATATATATATATATATATATATATATATATATATATATATATATATATACGCAGAAACAAAACAAGTAGGCAAAGCAACAATAATAAGGCAAAAAGCACACAAGGTAAGCAGGGTGTTAAACACAAAAGTGATACAAGTTATCAATGCGGGTGGATAACGGATGGGATATGGACGTGGTCCATCTAATTGACTAGGAAGAAATCCCAGCCTGCATCTTTGTGATTTGTCTATAAATTCTTGAACGGAGATGTTTTTCAATCATTTCTTCATGGATTGGAACCAAGTCATCTACATTACAATTACCATTTCTCACATCTTCAAACTACACAATGGCAATAATAATCATAATCTTAACCGTTTCCCTACAAGAAAGCATTCGATATTCATTGATCAAGCAGGCTTTTCTACTATAAAATCTTTCTATCATAACAATTTTACAGGAAAATACATTTCTCAAGTCTAGTAATTATTATCGCTTTTTCGAGTATTAACGGGGGCTTCCTTCCTAACCTTTTGTTTAAAGTAGTGTGGAACGTCAACATCTTCATTTTGTCATTACATTCTCTTTCAGTTACATGTGATATCCATTTCAGTGATCGTTGTTACTCAAAAAGTGATGCAATTTCTTTTATTTATCGTAATCCTTTTTTTTTTAATTCAGCATTTACTGAATTGTAAAGTTAAGCGTATTTGTCTTAATCAGAACTTTAGCGCCAGTCTAAAAAGGTTCGAAAATTATAGTCTTTGTTATGTCCAATAAGCGTCATCATGTTGAATCGATGAACAACCATTGTTCTTATAAAGCGTTTTTTTTTTTATAAACAAAAAAACAACAGTGAGTTTCTACCTGTACAAGACGCTGGGCACTCATGATAGAGAGTTACATGAAGAGTAATCTATATAGATAGAAAGGAAAGATAAAGTTTAACCCTAGTCTTGAACAGATTAAGATTGTAGTCATCGAGGGAAACGTTCTTTTGGGAGTTGGCTTCACAGAGCAGTGATATCCATATGTATTTTCTAACCTGAAAAGTCTATTTAAGATCAAGCCTCGTGCTCTTAATTTACTTTGTTTATTTTGTATCAGTGTGCGGTTTGGGGCGAAATTACCCCTAACAAAGCCTATCCTATCTTCAGTTTTTTTTATCTCTTAATTATTTTTTTTATAACTGATCTATACTCTTAAGTATTTGAAATATTTAGTATTTATCAACTGTACAAGGCAGAATGTGAATTATTAGAAGCCGAAAGCTCATTATTTATTGAACCTGGTCTGTTTATAAGCGACGAATCAAAGCAGTGAATAAATATCTGCTTGCTACATAACATGGGAGACATCTCTACTGAATAAGTACATTTATATCATTATGATAATTGAGGAAAAATACAGGCAACAATCGGAAATATATAGAGTGTTTCATTAAGATGGATTATATATAAAGGTGTTTCATTAAGACGGATCAAAGTCAGCAATAAATAAATCAGTGTTATTGACGAAAATTTATTTATTTCTCTATTGCATAATGTTATTTAAGTCATGGCAATTATGGTTAAAAAATAATATCGCTCAAATATCCGCCAATTATAAAAAAAATAACAAAACCATTAGACGCTTAAACTTAATTCACATTAAATTCGGTCCAAGTTATTGGAACACCTTTTAAAATTTGGTAACGGGGTATTTATATTATATAACGCAATGCTGAATTCAAGTTGTCATATTTAATAAAAACGTCTTACTGTCAGTTATTTCCGTTCCCAAGTAAAGACAGAAATACATTCTAATATAATTGTGACCGAAATCGTTTACAATAACGTTTCTTGTGACCTCATAGCTTTCGATTTAAAATGACATCAAGGAAAATATAACTTATTTTCATTTCTCTTCAATGTTACAACCAAAACTAGATATATGGAAAATTTAGAATAGTTTAAAATAAATCTGTAATCATATAATTCATATTGATTTTTGTCTGACTTTAATTCAACCAAATATGCATCCACATTAACATCTAAAAACCACCGTAGAATGATATTTTTCTCGAACTTAATAGAAGTAAATATTGTACAAATACATAATTTTAAAGAAGATAATTTTAATATGAAATTTGCAAATGAGTATAATTGAATAGACTATTTGATTATAACATTCAGTTCAGTTATGTGCTATGCGTGATACACGCTTAGGCGATCATGTATCTTTCGATACATGACTGACAAGGGAGATTGTTTCACCGCAGTAGGTTGTCAGTTGCCATGCAAAGCTATATAATCCGGTCCGTCTTGCTATTTACCTATAGCCGGAAGGAGAAAAAGAGGATTCATACCTTTCCCGAAGGTATTAGCACGTAAGTGAATTCGACTGGAATTCGAACTCGGTTCTTCGATTCCTCAATCCGAGCCGCTATCTATTACTCTTTATAATATTAGAGAGCCTTAATAAGAATCCATGTAAACCGTCATATATAATATACAAATAAAATACCAGCTATGTATTTATACCAGTAGACCACAGAAGCTTAATGAGAAACATTATACTCTTAGACGTACTATATCTATGGTATTAATCAATGAAACGAAATTAATATTTGTCAGTAAACGCCACGATTCTGGAAATGAACCAAGCGCCTTTGGGGGAAATGTAGGTTCGAACAAGACAAGAAAAGCAAAGTGAGAATGTAGGAATTCATGTCATAAATATGGGAAATTCTGAAAGGTCGACTCAGTAACAATATCAATAAATCTTTATTTCTTAATCGATACGAAATGGGAAATGCGCTATCATGTTGCGACGAGAGATGATTGACTACCATTCTCAGATAATCGAACAGTAAATCTCTGAGCTGAAATCGAGATTTAGTAACTTTCAGGAATTTTTCTTAGATTTTTCTTCTCCAAATATTAAATTATCCTTCAAAGCTGAAAGAAAAATATAACAAGGGACCTGTATTTATCTTCAATAAAAAAACTAAATAAACAGGTTTAGAGTTACATGAGAATGCTACCAATTGATGATGTTTTCAAAATCAAGGTGAACAAATTTCTAATTTGACAGCAGCATCCCTCCCTGGAAATAATCAAGAAGTTTTACTCGAGAACTCTCTAATATGCTCCAAATTACGCTTTCTTGAAGAGCAAGCCAATGAGCAATTCCTTACCGAGAAGTAGAAGTTATACGTGTTTACACTGAACATTTGTTTTAATCGTTTCATCCGAAGCAAGGTGATAATGTCACTACGAAATCACCATATATTACCGCAAAAAAGCAGTGGCTGTTTTTATCAAGGGTTCACAACTGCATCAATAGCAGACACTTCTTCCGAGTAAGACGTCCAGCATAGAGGAAAACATGTCAAAGGATTGTGTGTACGCCATTCCGTTAAGTTGTGGTAAGAAGTATAAAGGAGAAAGAGGCTACCACTTTTAGATAAGACTGCAAGAACATCGTAAAGCCGTAACACGAGGTTAAATAAAAAACAATATCAGTCGTAGCAGACCATATATGGAGGGAAAATGTAGAACACAACACTGTGTGAGATGAGCTTGAAATAATTGACGAGATCATCACTGCAAAGTAATAAAACTTAAGAAATCAGTGCATCAAGCCTAGAAATAAATGCAATATGGGAACCAGTAATACGGAGTGCAAGAGAAAGAAATAATAACAACAAAAAATTGCAGTATGAGCTCTGGTAAAAAAAGTGTTACTGAGACATTAATTTTATAAATCACAAATTTACTACAGTTTTCGCTCTTAATTGCAGATAATGTGTATGAACGTCTCTATTACCAAAAATTGGCGTCTTTATATAGATACAAGAAAATTTATTTTTAAAATACTGAAGTCGCTTCATTGTAGTAAGTTTTTACTCAATAACAATATTACGTAACCGCTACAAATTAATACAGAATTTTAAAAGATTTAAAACTTTTTTTAATTATTCTAAGTAAAAGAAGAAATGAAAATAATTTCTGTGTATTATAAACCTAATGTCTTCAGTAACTATTTTTTATCAGTGCTCATATTGCAATTTTTGCTGTTATCATTATATGTTTTTACCAGAGCTCATAATACACAGAAATTTATACACAGATGCCCTCAAGGACACATGGCACAGTAGATAAAGGCTTTGGTTAGATCCAGTGAGAGAACACAAAGAGTGTGAGTTCAATACCTGGTTAAGGCAGTGGAGAACTTGGAGAGGGGAATTAACAGGAGATAACTGATAACTGACATCTATTAGACATGGCACGTGGAACTAGAATAGTCTACCCCTGTGAGCGAAATAAAGGGTTCAGTTTGACATTCCAAGCACCTGAAGAAGGCTGTAGCGTACAACGGCCGAAACGTTGTAATAAATATGGCGACAAAGATGAAGACAGTTTGTCCGACTAATGTAAATATTAGGTTGGTGCAAAAATAATGACGTAATAATGTCGTTTTTGACGTATTTTTTAACGTCAAAAAACGACATTATTACGTCATTATTTTTGCACCAACCTAATAGTGTACATAATCTCAGAAATATATATATATATATATATATATATATATATATATATATATATAATATTGACGTATATATATATGTAAATGCATGTGTGTGCGTTTCTATATGTATAATTACTGTAACATATGCTAAATTTATACCTCAATATCCAAAATAGATATTTTGTTGTTATTATTTGTAGATCACATTGAGATATGAAAGAGATTTTATGACTATTCCACCCACTTTCTTGCCTGTCTGTCTGTCCTTCTCTCTCTCCCTTCACACACACACACACACACACACACACACACATATATATATATATATATATATATATATATATTCCTTATTCCTTTGCCTATAAATTCGTTGTTAAGATATTGAGAATTCTTGTTTGATTTAATTTTTGTTTAAAATTTAATTATTTGCAATAAAACCCAAATAAAAATATTTTGCATCGAAGCAATGAAAACTTCTTGACTTAACTTCATTAATCCTGCTTTACTCTTACACTACACTTTAGCCCGCTTCGCCCTTAGCCTTATTTATTTAATGCCTTCAAAAATGTAAATTTATTTAAATCCTTTACTTGATTTTTTCCAGAATATGCAATATCATAATCGTCAACCTTTCTCTTCTGTTCAGAAACCTTATCCCCCACTTGCCGCCTCCAACATGTCTCCCACAAACTGATCAGCAAATTCTTTGTCTGAGCTTTACTATATTGAAATGCAAATGCGAAAAACTGGAATCTAAAATAAAATAAAATAAAACGGCTACAAGATACGAGCTTTTATGATGAAGAAATGTCATAGATTGTGCTGGGAAAATATAATCAAATTTTCTCGAAAAATCCTGCTCAAAGCGGGTTTTGAGTGTGTGCAATTTTACTTAAAAATCGCAATTCGTATTTTCGGTAACAATATCAGCACATATTTATGCCCGGTCGTGAATCCTCTCTTACATTAACAGTAAAAAGAATCAATGTAACTTTAAATGATAATGGATCTTAATGTTGATATGAAACCGTTGGATGGCTATAAAGAATAGAAAATTATTTGATGTTCTTTTAAAAATTTAACCTTTATATTTAACTTCATATTCGATGGTTGGAATCAAATCCTAACTTATTAATTCAGGACTCTTGTCAACAACATCTTGTAGATGAAGACGTGGTGAATCTAGTCAATATTCTCCAGCATTTCCTTAGTAAATCTGTTTTAAGCAATTCTGATGTAGGAATGGTCTCCATTTGTCTTTGATTTTCAGTTCTTTATTAAAATTGGTAATTTGGTGATTTGCGTCACGTGTGATGGTTATATTAGAAAGCTGAGTTCAAACTATTGCCTAGTTTGTTTGTTAAATATTATTACACAGGTAACACTGACAATTCTTAAATACTAAAGAAATGGGATAGCGTTCTGTCGGCTGGGGCTTCACAATACGCTGAGTGCTCCTCTGCAAAGGAGTAAGAACCCCCCACACACACACACACACAAATAAAGCGTCCTGAGTAGGACGATAAGCTACATCCAACAATAAGGAGGTTTTGAGGAGCGTAAAACCACCTCTTAATTGCTAGTGTTCCCAGGTCTACCCTGACCCGGGGTGGTAGTACCTGTTAAGATCCCAGCTATGGAAAAATAGTTAACCCCCGAACTGGGGCTTAACTATTTAACTATCAAAACACTATGAAAGTGTAAAAATAGGTTTTTGCAAAAAAAAATATTACCAGCAATGAATTTTTGAAGAATACATTATTACCAGTAAGACATTTTTGAAAAAAAATTACTAGCAATACATTATTTCAAAAAAATATTACCAACAATACATTTTGAAAAAAATATTACCAGCAATGTATTCTTTTAAGGAAAAAATATTACCAACAATAAATTTTTGGGAAAAATATTACCAGAAATATTTTTTGAAAAAAAATATTGCCAGCAATAAAAATCTCGTCGGCATTAAATAACCCATTAAGGTTGATATACCGTAAAACAAAACAAGCCAAATCAAGCCGAAATGGAATATCTGGAAGGCTATGTCTGCTTACTTCCTATCTTGAGATCAGGTGGAATAAATCCTCCTGTGTACTCCTGCAGTCCCATCAAAATTTATTATTATTATTATTATTATTATTATTATTATTATTATTATTATTAGTAGTAGTAGTAGTAGTAGTAGTAGTAGTAGTAGTGGTGGTGGTGGTGGTTTTGGTAGTCTCTTCAAACGAGATGTAACTTTATACTCGTTAGAGATAAAATGCCCGCTGGTTTTATTATAAATATTATGCATCAGACGGAAACTTTATTATGCTTATAATGTATGGCACAAAACACATTGGAAAACATTTGAACAACCAGCTCTATAGAACCACGTTCTAAGATCAATGGCTTAAAATCGTTTCGAGCGAATGAAGAATGTAGGTTTTAGCGAGGACCTTCCACAAAACTCATGGACTGGCGTTGCAGAAACCTCCAAAATAACTATACCAAATGAGAGAAAAATCATCTCTTGACGACCCGCTTAATCCCCAAAAAATGCACTGAGGATATCTATTATCAACTGAAAGAAATTATATCCTCAAAGAAACCTTATTCAGATCTTCTCGCCATCTACGCAATATTTTTTTTTCCTTTTTGGTTCTTCATGAGAGACTCCAAAGCCAAAATATACCTCCTTGTTGACATGACAGT
>OZ010571.1:95051964-95096964 GCA_963932145.1 Acanthosepion lycidas | reverse complement strand
TGAATTTCAGTCTCTATGCATCCAAGAATAGGATAAACTGTTAGAACATGGGTCAGTGGTTGATAATATGAATGTAATTCAAACGAACCAAATATTGGAATTGTAATTAATATGAATACACCTGTGTTCCCCCTCACAGGAATATGATTGGCTGGTGTCAGCCATAAATACAGGCTGATGTAGAGGTACAACAGGATGCCATTGGCTATCATATTGGTCTACGCCAATTGTTTACACCTATTGACAACGACTATGACATGTACCAGTTCCATTACTGCTACCTGCTAGATTGTTCTACTCCGTTACAGTAGCCTAAAACACTTAGCTACTTCGATCAAATATATCCCCTCCCGGGATATATCAGGAATTCAATTATGGGAGTAGAAACACGTGAAAAACCCAGCATAAAGACAACATAGAATTATAGAGTCACGACACCTTTTTCGAACTGTCTCCCATTTTTATCACAGAGCCGAACCACTAAACTCGTGAAGATTCGTTGGCTGGTTGTTTTTGTTTATCAGCATATCAAAATCTCTATGGGTTATTTAATGCCAAAATTTAAATATTTTTTTTTCCTTTTAGATATGGTTTAATGATACAAGACTGACTAATTAACACATAGATGAGCGGATAAGGATTGGATTCGTACTTTTCCCAAGAGTATTTTCGCGGACATGAATATAACGAACCCAACAGGCGTATTTCCTATAGATAACGTCAAATTTTCCCCTTTTCTCTGCTGTGCCACCATAGTCTAGGTGTAGGGTCTCTGGTCGGGTTTCGATCCCTGCTTGAAGCAATCGAACGTCTAGCTACACGGAAGAGCTGTGATACCGCGAAACAGTCAGTCTGTAGATGACTATATATATATATATATATATATATATATATATATATATATATATATATATATATACACACACACACACACAAAGAACACAAACATATACACATGGAAAAGAGGAAGCATAATAATATTTAGTAATTTTTTTTATATTATTTTCTTACCTTTTTTTTTATTTTAGTCAATGTTTTTTATATAGTAATGATAGAATCTTGGATTGAGGAATCGGAGAGCCAAGTTCGAATTCTAGTCGGATCTATTACATCTACTTACGTGGTAATACCTTAGGAAATGTATGAATTCTCTTCTTCTAAAAGCTATGGGTAAATAGTAGGACAAATTAGGTTCTATAACCTTGGGTGGCAAGGAAATGTAAAAACTCTAAGTTTAAAACTGACCTGGAACATGTTAGTTTCCGTCAGGCTATCTTGCCAAAGAAACACCACTTATACTGCAGTTGCAGTTGCAGTGCGTGCACGCACGCACGCACACACACGCACACACAGTTATAAAACAGTATATATATATATATATATATACTGTTATGAACACACACAGTGAAGAAAGGAGAATAAAATGTATTAACTGTACGAGCCAGGCCAGCTGAATTTCAGTACATTGTTACATTTTCTCAGCAACGTTGACGTTATTATTAACTTTACCTATCAGGCAATATTTTCTAATCCCGGCTTAGATGTGGCACAAGGCCGAAAGTATGGGTCACCCAGTGAGGATCGAACTCACTACTCAGTCGTAATCGAGCCAGCAAGACGAACTTTCTAACCATTACACCACGTCGAGGTACCCAACCTATCGGGAAGATATAATGTCAAATATTATGCACACATAGGGAACTTCGTTTTGTGAAAATCGATCAGTCGCCTCTTTCTCTGCTTTTTAAGAGATTTACCGTTTCCCATCGGGAACAGAGAAAGAAGACTGAACACTGTATTAACAAAAGATAAAAATATAAAGAAAATATATGAACGCCTGAACAATGTCGAAGCGACATTAATAATAGATCGTTTAACTTTTAACTACTACTGAAAACCTCTATCGTTTATAAAATAACAATAATGACCTTAATCTCTGTCTAAGCTTATGTTTTCGTTTCTGTATATCACTGATTGAAATTGGTCTTCCAAACATGTCAACTATCTACAAGATGTTTCAGGTTAATAACCAATGTGCTAATATCTTAAGAAAATAGATTTGGAAATCAATATTTTACGAGAAATTACAAATTACTGTCTATATGATATATATTATGCTTTAGGTTGATCGGTTTCAGAATTTGTATGCTCTGGGTGGAAACAAAATTAATTGAGTTCTTAGTGAGTGACGGACTCTCAAGGAAAGATTAGCGGGAGTAGCATTCTAATTATTGCTCTAAGACAAAGGAACTTAATTCTTTAAATACTGCAATGTGTGCGTGATTTATGTAAAGTATATAAATATTTATGGCTTCTACTAAATATTAGTTTAAATGACTATAGTATTTACTCTATTGTCCAGACATCTTAGGAAAGAGGGTCAAATAGTGATGAGATACTTCTTAATTCCGGATAAATGAATACTTAATTATCGA
This sequence comes from Acanthosepion lycidas, assembly GCA_963932145.1. NCBI lineage: Eukaryota > Metazoa > Mollusca > Cephalopoda > Sepiida > Sepiidae > Acanthosepion > Acanthosepion lycidas. The sequence continues at coordinate 95,094,529 of OZ010571.1, read as the reverse complement.
AAAACAATGTAGAAAAAAAAGACATTTTCTGCAAGAATATTGTATCATCATATAACATATTCAAACTCCTTGATCAAGGTTTTATCTATTTTTTTTTTATGAAAATAAATGCGTCAACGTTTGTCAGTTTTCGGCTAACCTCACGTTTTCTGCATATAGATTCCGAAGAAATTATAAGTGTATCTAGGTTCTACTTGAAATGCAACGTAAGAATTTGTCAAACATAAACATTTCTTCGGGGATTGAAATTTGGCATTCGCGCTGTTGAACTTAAACATGGACATCATCGTCATCATCATTTTCCTGTTATTTTTGGTTATGTGTTCAATTTGGGCTATATCTTGGACGTTACATTTTTCTTTCTATTCAACTCGGGAATCATGGTTCACGTGAGTCCCGCAAATCTGAGAGCTTCATAAACCATAATCACAAGCCTGATCAAGCTGTGATGAATGAAATGTAGGACCTTTGTATGAAAAGAACGAGGAAATTAAAGAAACAATAACTTAACTGATTTTATCAGTGTTTTTATAGAACGTTGAGTACGGTTTTCTAAATCCTTAAAATGATTTGCCTTTACTTATCTTCATACAATAACATATGAGAATGGGTTTAGTTCGGATAATTGAAAATGTTCGGATCATTTTAATTTGTCTTTTTTTTCCTGTCAGGATAGTTTAATTCCGGTAAATCAAGGTACGGATAATCGAGAATGTACTTTATCTCAGAGCAACACACTGCGCTGTCTTGGCCACGCGTTTACAACTGACTTGAAATGGAGCGACAACATCGAATTAATAGTTGCATCTGCTGCAAGGAAATTTGGTTCACTGTGTCGTACCAGAAAACCTTTCTCGCCGGAGGCCATTTTGCATATTTCGTCCGTGCATTTAATACTGTTGGCATATCTGGTTTAATGCTCCTGCTATTCATCTCGAGGTTCTTGACAAAATCCAAAAAAAGACCTTTAATTTAATCGATCCTGACTTGGCATCTCGACTTGTAACTTTCTCACCGAAGTGACTGGCTTCCTTCTGTTTTTTTTCTACAAACATTTTTCCAACAACTGCTTTAATGAGCCTTTTTGTTTTTCCTGGTGCCCTGACTACATGAATTTAAGCGTGCTACTAGATTGGTATCTATGCCCCAGCCGTTTACTGCTGAAATATTTAAATTGAACCGCCACATCTATACCAAAAGTATCTTTTCTCGCAATTCCCGAGTGTGGAAATCACTTCCGTTAATTTGCTTCCGTGATAAAATCAATCATCAGAAAATGAAATGCAACGTCAATCACCATCTTCTATCTTACTGAATCCCGTTCATCTTTTGTCGTTTCTTCAATCCTCTCTATACTTAGGTTTTTCTCTCACATTACCTCACTGTAACACTTTGCGTACTAGTAGCATTCCCGCCTTGCTTGGGGTGAAGTGATTAAAAAAGAAACCTAACCGTAACCTTCCATATATGCGATAAAGCAAATATTTTCTATTTTACATTTCTGTTTCCGGGCGCGCAAGATCTAAACGGACAAATAGGCAAAAAGAGCGCAACTTTTGATGTATAGCAGAAATAATAAATGTATCTTCCATTTTGATGTGCCGACTCCATTCAGGAAGAACGAAATGTTAGCATTCCACAACTTCTTTTCTTTCTCCAAATAATTATTTTACCCTATATCATCCCACTTCTTCCCTATTCTACCGTCTTTTCACACAACATTTTTTTAAGTAGGCCACATGCTCGTTTTGCTTATAATATGTCCTGTGGGTGTTAATTTTTTCAAGGCCTATTTCCTCAAAGTGTTTCATTAAGACAGATTATATATAAGGGTGTTTCATTAAGACGGATTAAAGTCAGCAGTAAATAAATAAGTGTTATTTGTGATTTTTTTTTAAATTTCTCTATTGGAACATGTTATTTAAGTCATGGCAATTATGTGTGAAAAATAATAACGTCCAAATGTCCACCAAATCTGAACGAAAAAGAAAAAAAAAACATTAAACGCTTAAACTTAATTCACATTTAAAATAGGTCCAACTTAATGGAACATTCTGTATGTCTCTAAAATTAATACTGTCTCATTCTGATTATACACATATAAGTCATTTTAACCCTATTCTACTTAAAATGTCCTTCTTTAGTAACAGGTTTTTGGAGAGACCACACAATCTGGTATGATCAATAGTCGATTAAAGCTAGTAGCTTCGAACCCTCGGTCACGATGATTAGCAGAGCCTTTGAATATTTCTATGCACATTCACCTATGTTATTTCACTGACAATACGGGATATGGTTTTGCCTCATTCCCCAACGGTGCATCACGCTGGGTCAATCTACCCATGATTATTAATATAATCTGTCACTCTAACAAATCGACTATTCTGAGATTTGAAATAGTTCTCTCTCTCTCTCTCTCTCTCTCTCTCTCTCTATATATATATATATATATATATATATATATATATATATATATATATAATTAGAATTTCTCTCTATTAAATTTTAATCTTCACCTTCACTTTTAGGCTTTCCTGTTCTTCTCTTGTCTGTTACCCCTCTCTAGAACTTTCTGGCACCCCTCACATTCGTCCCCCCACTATAATACATGCACTCTCGCTAAATTTCATCTTTTTATTCCCGGAGTTACTTTTTTCTGATTTCTTTTTGAATTTGTAGGTCTGATGAATTGGATGGTAATTACGATTACAACGTATAAATTATAACCATGGAATATTAGTGTTTAAGCCTTTTTATTACACCCCCCACACACACATATATATATATATATATATATATATATATATATATATATATATATACATATATTAAATATACAGTACTATCAAACTGGAAATATTATTATTATGTTGGTGCAAAAATAATGACGTTTTTTGACGTATTTTTTAACGTTAAAAAACACCATTATCTTTGCACCAACCTAATATATATATATATATATATATATATATATATATATATATATATATATACTCACAGAAAGAGAGAGGGCTATACTGCGCATACATTAAGAGTAAATCAACAATAGGCATACACATTCAGCAGTGAGGTGTCACTGAGTGGTCATGTGAACAGTGTTACTGTTACATTAACCATCACCTAGAGAGTAAACCGGCGAATATGCATATTAAACACACGAAACTGTCCGAATAGTTAAGGAGACATTCGGAGATGATTCATTGGGCTGATCACAGATTAAAATCTCGTAACGACACTTTAAACTTAGCCGACAATCCATTGAATGTAATCTAGATTCTCGCAGGCCCTCATATAGTCGAACATCAGAAAATATTTGACGCGTGGAGGTCACAATGTCAGGAAACCGTCAATATGAAAATTAAGTTTGAATATTCTACGGACTTCCCGAGAGTATCTAATCGCTGTGAATATATCGACTTCTCTTTTTATGTAGTGCATTATTTTTTGTACAAAAAAAAAACCCATTGCATCACAGGGTTAGCCAAACTTACTTAATGTAAGAGCTACATTCGATAAAGTTCAGAAGGTTGAGAGTATTAAGACTTGAACAAAATTTACACATACATATTTCTTACATTTACATGAACATTAAACATTCATTTTAATCCAGTGGGGTCTCAATTCATAACCGGTAAATAATTATAAAGCTTTAGATTTTTTCTAATTGGCATTTTATATTATCTATGATGAAAAAAGCAATCAGACAGCATGTTTCCCTGAGCTGCATATTAATGTTCAAACAGCTCGCATGTGGCTCGCGAACCGCGGTTCGGCCATACCTGGGCCATAAGGACCACTATATTTCATATTTAGCTCCTTGTCGCTAAAAGGTAGATTTCATCTGGTTATCGAGATTAAAAAAAAAAAAAAAAAAATAGAATATTGAGGTCGCTAGACGAAAATTAATGAATATGTCGTTTAATAAATAAGTGGAGCGCATACTCAGATATGAGCATCCACTAAATGTAACTTTCAATGTGATAATATATATATATTTATATATATATATATGTGTGTGTGTGTGTGTGTGTGTGTGTGTGTGTGTGTGTGTGTGTGTGTGTGTGTGTGTGTGTGTGTGAAAATATATAGAAAATAGGAAAGAACTGGTTAGGTAAATAATCCAAAGTTCTTTAGTATTTTTGTTATTATTTTAAAAAAATAGTGCTCGATACAAAAGTAGAGCATAAATATAATTATTTATTTAAAAATATGATTCCAACTCGCGACATAAGAGTTCTCATGTTTCAAAACAAGAGCCGAAAACTTCAATATAATTATTTGAATTGAATTGAATTAAAGTAAGCTCTGTTCCATCTTCAAGCGAAATTCCAAAAAAATTTTCGCTTGAAGATGGAACAGAGCTTACTTTAATTCAAAAATAAAAATAACAATGACATCTCATTTTAATAGATAGATTTACCAAAATTGCACAAAATTAATTTGAAATAATAAAGAGTAAATTTATTCAAAAAAATCGTCATTGCTTTCAACCACGGCCTCCAGACAACTTCGGAATATCCTGCAACTCTTCTGGATGTTCTCTTTGTATAAGTTGGTGAATGCTGCCATAATGCTTGACTTCAGTTCATTGTTGGTGTTACATGAAGTTTTGTTGGTCTATCGCTCAACTCCGACGTACACATAATAATCAAGATTTTGCAGTCTGGGGAGTTAGTTCGATGCATGAGGTGATGTAGTCGCAGAAATTGTCTGAGAGCCATGATTGGGTTCTCCTGCTTGTGTAACAAGATGCTGTGTCCATTTCTCAGAATATAAGGTCATCCTTTTGATCCAGGGCAACTGTGGAGATTAATGGTGATATAACGACGCCATCACTAGAGTTCACGCCAAACAGCTTCGTAATCTTCATTAGATTCATTCAACTCTTTCTGGATCTTCTGTACTGTCCTCAGATTGATACCCAAACACTCTGACATGTTTGTGTTGGAGCTTCCGGTGCGAATGCCAAGTAGTACACCATGCCGTTCCCGAATTTCTGGCGGATTGAATTGCGTCACGGTGATCTTTTTTTCTGACAGATGGTCCCAAACTGACCCTCCTAAATTGTGCAGTTACAAAATCAAAAACAAACAACATGCATGTGCAAAAGTAAAATATAAAACGGCGACAATTTACCCATCGCCAATTTTTTTCCTGCATCCTTAGCAATGGATCGTATGTAGAAGTTCCATTTGATATCAGGTATTTGTTTGAGGCCCAGCAGTCTTTCAAGGCACTGACTGTTGGTAATTCAGAGCCCGATTTCGTATCATCAAATCAGATCAAATATTCTGAATGTCTTTCATTAGACTTCTCTTGTGGCGATCATAAGCATTATAACTTTCAGCCATTTTTTTCCTTCGTCAATCTTCGCTTCAATTCTTTTTTGTTATCTTCGTCTATAATGACGAACTCGGCTCTCTTACGAATCTCTCCAATCGCATTTTCTAGGCTGACAGCATGTAAATCACTGTATGAAGGACGAATAATAATCAATTTCGAACAACTTTTAGCTTCATTATAATATATAATAATAGATAGCCTGGGTTTGACCTATAAATTGGAACACAAACATCAGTGACGCATTTGAAATAACGGATGTCCGCAAGTTTTAATATCCCTTATCCTCTGCTGGGCCATTGACCGGCACCGTCTGTAGTTACACAAAGCGATTGACGCCTCATATCCGATTGTCTTTTCCTTCAGTGAATTTCGGTCAGTCTGACTATCCGTGCCAAATTCTGTTGCGCTATTGATTTCCTTTGTGTTTGATCCTGATGGATTGTTACTATTTGCAATCTGATGTTTGCTAGGCAAAAATTCCTGCTTTTAATTTTTGCTTCCTCGCATTATTATTGATATGTACTTATCTTCATACAGCTCATGGAAAAAAGAGGGAAAGCTGTGTCAAATGGATTGTGCTGGGCCAATCTTCCATGACGGTTTGAGAAAACTAGTTCCGTGTTTTATAGAAATTCGCATTTAATTTATCAAGAAATATTTAACAAACTTGTATTAGTCTAATCTTCAACGTGGGATGCCTGATTCCTTTGAAAATCAAACTTTGAAGGTTTCTCTTTTTACTTAAACTCGTAAAATGATTTATGGAAACTAATAAAACACGCAATTTAATTACCAAAATAAGTTCTTAATACTTACTAAATGAAGGAATTTGGTACCAAGGTCGTATTGCGCCAACCGGTAGAGATTCTTGTGTTTCGTAATCAGTAATCGGAATTTTCACTTTTGACTAGAACGTGAAAAATAAATTCCGTTAGACAGCGAAACGTGTAACTAAATCACCGCAACAAGACCTTCATATTTACGAAAAGAAATGTGATAGCAAAGTTGCGTTATGCTAAACTTACAAGTGAGTGAAAGTGCTTTATATGAAACATGGTAGTTTAAATTGTGGATTTTATATGAGTTCATGCATGTATATCTTGCAATGGTAGACAAAATACAGCGATCTCGGGCAAAAGTCAAATCTTTCTCAACTAATTAATATTTGTTTCGACGGAAAATAAGTGATCGTGTTAATCAAGTACTTTCAACTTTAATGTTTTTAATGTTACAATTATTCTAATTAAATCTATTGACAAAATTATCAGCAGCAAGCCTATAAACGAACATTAGCGAAAAGAAAACAAGTCGTGGCATAGCCAGTCGTGGACAGAGAAATGAGAACAATCTATTGCAGAAGATTAAATAAAGATTTTATTTTGAAAAACTCTGAAGTGCAATCGGATCGACAGAAAGAAGGCCGGGCTACAGAAAGGTTGAAAAATCATTTTTGTGACGTTCAGTGGCCGTTAATAATTAAGTATAACTAAAGGCTTAAATGTTAAGATAAAACAGTATTTAATTACAACTGCAAATATATAATTAACAAGAAGCAAAATCAACCAAAGATAATTAACCGTTTCAATTAATAATTAACCTTTTGTTAGTCGCCCCGCTTGGTTTAGCGTCTGGTTAATTCTAAATCAAAATCCAAATAATCGACACACAAGAAAATAAATTAATTCGACTAGAGAGTTCCACTCAATAGTCACTCATTAATCACGGGTGTATAAGTAGCAGGCTACTGATACTGCTATTTATACACCAGGCAGAAAACATATCCATTAGTCTAAAGTCGGTGTCGGTACACTATTTACATTATTCGGACTCATCCTTGTCGCCATATTTAGCACAACGTTTCCGCCGTTGTACGCTCCGGCCTTCTTCGGGTGGTTGGAATGTCGAACTGAAACCTTTAGTTCGCTCACTGGGGTAGACTGTTCTAGTTCCACGTGCCATCTCTAATGGATGTCAGTTATCTCCTGTTAATTCCCCTCTCCAAGTTCTCCACTGCCTTAACCGGGTATTGAACTCATACTCTTTGGGTTCTGTCACTGGATCTAACTAACGCCTTTATCCACTGTGTTCTGTGTCTTTGAGGACATCTGTGTATAAATTTCTGGGTATTATAAACCTAATGTCTTCAGCAATTATTTTTTACCAGTACTCATATTGTAAGTTTTCCTGTTATCATTTCTTGTTTTTACCAGAGCTCATATTGCGATTTTTGTTGTTATAGCTTTTCCTTTGCACTTCTTATTAATGTTAATGTAAATAATGTACATAATACCTCATCTCAGAAATATAGACACACACTCGGTGTTGTTAGTTTTTCATTTTATTCCTATATGACAATCGTTATCGTAACTACAAAGATGAGGACATTATTCCGACTAGAAATAATTTAAATAAATATTTCAATAATGGTAAGTCATCGCCACAGAAATTCAATTCTATAAATCAGTTTCCATCGATTCATTTTTCTGAAAAATTATATCTGATAGATATCACCAAATATCAAATGACATAAACTCTTGTAAATCCCAAACACGCCTCATTAATCTATCTGTTTTTAGTAATGGTGGGAACAAACCACTTACACATGGATAGAAGAGGAATTCAGCAAATACACAAAAAGAGAAAGGGGTATAATACAAGGGTGTTTCATCTTAGCAGATTTATTCAATTTTTACAGTGATGCGATACTGAGAGAATTAAAAGTCCAGCTAGGATTCCGTAATGGCTATCCTAATTTTAAAAATATGAGATATACAGATGAGACAGTGTTGAAAGTAGACATAGAAATTAAACTACAGGCGCTCTTACAGGAATGTGAGAAAGGAAAGCGAGAAAAACACAGAATATATGATTGTCAGCAAAGGAGACAGCCCAAGATGTGAACCACGAATTGAAAACTTCCAAATCAATCAAGAACCGAGATTTAATATCTAGCAATTGTTTTAACATATAGCACAAATGCGAAGTCAAAATCTGAAGGCGCATGAGATTGCGAAAGATGCCTTATAAAACTTAAGCAAAGTATTTAGCAACAGAAAAATGTTGTTAGGGGGAAAAAAATGGTACGGATCTGTTATGCGTTACAACTTCTCTGAAATGAGAGTCAATGAATGGTAAAGCAATAGAAATTGGAGTAATAGGGAAATGCTTCTACAAAAGGATGTTGACAATACCATGGCCTGAACATATGAGCCACGACGAACTATGTAAAATGATGACTTAATAGGAAACTTATATTTTGAATTAAGAAGAAATAGTTGAAATTTTCGGACGTATAATAAATAAAAAGAAACTGAAAAATTTGATACTCACAGACCATAGTGAAGGTAGGAGAAATTTGAGAAAAACAGAGAATAACATGCCGTATGATTTTTTGCAAATGGTTACCAAAACAGAGATTAGGAGGGAAAGCAAAAAGACACGCCTTACCTAGAGCTACAAGGGACAAGAAATCGTAGAGAGCTTATGATTTCCCACGATCTGATGACCACATACTAGAAGAAGGCATTCCTTTGAAGTCTTCAAACCTTATCACATGTAGTAAAAATTACAGCGTGACATATTTTGTTGTTTAGAAAGCAGTAGACAGTGGCTTACAAACATAGGATGTCTGATCAAAACTTATCGGGACTGATGCTATAAAACGAACACTACAGGAGAAATCACTTCGGCATTTAATCTCCTTCGAAGCAGTCACTTTCCGAACCCAGGCACTTTATCCAGCGTCCTTTCCATTGATGAAGGAATTCCTGGATCTCCTTTTTTGAATTTTCTCGACTTCTTGATAACTTATTCCGTCGGATCGAGACGTCCATATGGATGCCATGCATGGTGCTAAACTTGTTCCGAAATATCTAAGATCTTGGCAGGATGCCACCGTTTTACTTGTTACAGATGGATGATTAAAATGGCTTCGAGTGATTGACTTGTGTATGTCAACGAGTGGTATCCTTCTACAAAACTCAGGCAGCAGAAACCACATGAGTTGTGTATCTACCAACCGCAGCAGCGCATAAAATGCATAGCCCATGTAGCTCAAAGTATAATGACATAGACAAACGTTTGATGTTCCTCACTAACTCAAATAAGACAAAGATAAAAGTCCGTATCAGTAGTAGAAAAAACAATAAAAGCTACTGGACATGGGAAACATATTTCTGAAAAATTGTTTTAAGCAAAAGATTTTATAGATTTAAACCGAGAGCAGCAATGGCTGTTCGGTCAATGAATGTTGAAGGAAAATACTAATACTACCATAACCCAGTATGCCTCATCCTTTTTTTTTATTTCAGGGCGCATTTGTAGAATAACTAAAACTCTGAGAAATACTTTAAATTATAATAATGAAAAATTAGTCATGTAATTTGAAAATATGAAAATAATAAAGAAGTCTCTTGAAATAAGCATTTACTTTTAAGTCACTATATTTAATATTCTCATTTAAAGGGAATTATGACGAATCAAATATTTCTGGATAAGCCGATAATGACTAAGTTAAATCATTGAATAAGTAAAAGGTAAATGGTTATGCACTCTTTAAAGATGAAGAAGTTTAACATCCAGTTTCAAATATCAAATGACAAAAATTTGAATTAGATATGGAAGTCTTGTTCTTGGTGTCTAGCTTGATTTTTTTTTTTAAATATAAAAGATACTTCATACATTACTCTTCTGTTACTTAGGGGCATACCTGGATATCTTTCAGGGTGAGTAAGTGTGCGGCTGAGAAACACTGCCATAACTACTTATGTACATTTTTTCGTTTTTCTGACTGATATCTTATGTGGTAAACAGTCTGACTCTAAATGTGTCAAAGAGCTGAAAAAGTGAGTCGATATTTTATAATAGCCACGGTTCAACGAGAACAACAAAAAAGGCTTTAGGAGAAACATAGTTAAGAGAAATCAAGCGTAATAAAATATACATCCTGTAATTAGCACGACACTAAATAAAATAACCGTGATGAAAGTGACGTTCGTCAAATACGAATCTCAAGCATTGACCCAATTCTTTTGTAGTGTTCATACTGAAATCTAATATGTCTTCAATAATTAAAGATAAAACAAGAATAATCAAATAGTTTACTGAACAAAAGTTTTTAGGCAATATAATGGGATCTAATTATCACGAATTACGCCCCATGAATTCAATACATTCTATTCGATGTGCATAGATGACGCTCTAGTAGAACAAATACAATTATGGAAGTAAAGAAAGAAAGAATGAAAGAAAGAAAAAGAAAACTATTATTATTATTATTATTATTATTATCGGAAAGTATCAGTTGTTATCTCATCGTTATCTTTAATCAGACTGGATAAGTTTCCGATTTTAACAGAAATTCTCTCTCCTGAACTTTTTTTATCGTACATATTTAAAGATATTTCTTATTTGAAGAATAATTATTTACGAATAGACGACGCTGTCTGCAAAACATCATTTACTTTCCCTGCTTTTTATAAAAAGCGTTCAGAGTGAGAGGCATCAGCAGGGACAAGCATTTTATCTTGTTTACAATGAAAAGTTTCCAGTTCTCTACACATGAACCAAATAAACAAATTTAATCAGCTAAATTTTCAAGTACAAGAAGCAGATTTAAAACTGATTTCTGTGTTGGTTATTTCAAAAGATTACTAGTATAAAAAGTGAAGATTTTTTAAATTGTTTAAATATTTTTTTTCTTAATTGATTAACATGTCACTAAGTTCATCAACCATGATTTATTAAAAGATGGATACCCACCCTTCGATTAATGGCACTGTCGACATAATTTGGTAATAGATAGAAAACTGGTTAATACTGGGTTTTTTATTAACCAAAATTAAACACAATACTTTTTTGTAAACCTGTAATTAATGCTATAAATTTATTTAATTTGTATAGTTAAGACAGGATTTTATGACGAGTATGAGTGGTTTAAAGATTTTTTTTTATGAAGAAAACGTTAGAGAAAGAGTATCATTTTATCCTCATCAATCCGTCGATGAGTGACAATGAATGCACTCGCAACAAAAAGCATGCTTGCACGTTGATCCATTTCAGACCTCAATTGGAATTCGTATATATGATCTATTGTTAAAACATTTTTAAAATGGTCGGCTAATTCTACCATTGCTGAAAGAATGACTCCTTCAAGTATGCTTCCCCTTTACAATAATCAGATTGTTTTTGTTCACATTAGAATTTTACTTTTGTTGTTGACCGACCTACCTCTTCCATATGCCCTATCCCTTTAAGTCGTGGAAGAACATGACTCTCCACAATTTCCTATAATTTGCAGCTCTTAGTAACATTCATTTTTCACCATCTCTCATCCCTATTCCATCATCCATTCACACAAGTAGGTCAGGTAGATGACCTGCTGCCTCCTTTTGTCTCTCTTGTTTTTGATAGGTCCTGTGAGTGTCAAATTTTCTAAATCCACTTTCTATATTTCCAAGAAATTTCAGGCAACTTTTTTTTTTTTTAATTCTGAGTATGAATTTCCTTTGGTGCTTGGTCTTTCCAACTAGTTAAATTCAGACCAGATCATCTTTGTTGTTCTTATCACAGCATTTTAATCTTGCTAAATCCTGCTCAAAACCATTTTTAAATATTTATCTTAGAAGGTGATTTTATAAAGTCTTTCTACCCTACAAGCCCGTTCTTGTAGATGTAACGTTGCAATTCTATTGAAGTTCTTTCTTTATTTCCATGACAAATATTCAAATGAGGCACATTCATTATTTCGACCAGTTGTCACCTTACAATTAGCAATTGATATGTCCCGTCTACTGATTCGAATCACCTTCATATCCTTCTTATTCCAAGTGCCAGGAGGAAGTTACACACAGTCACAATTTTTCTAAGAACAGCTACTCTGAAAAATAAAGTCCTTGCGTGGGTCCCCTTCCCAGTACATTAAAAACTTAAACACTTTAAGTGATGGTTTAGTGGACATTTATCCTCTTTATTTCTTACTCCATCCACTTCTATTCTTTTCACACAACTCATTAACTAACACACTACCTACAGTGGCTCTCGCGCCTTTTATTGGTTGACCTTTCGTAACAAGAATCTTATAATAATTTTAAAATAGCCTTGGTAAAGGCTGTGGTTAGTATATATATCATCTACTGACAGACTGTTTCGCTGTATCACAGCTCCTCAGCGTGAGCAGACGTCCGATTGCTTCAATCTGACATCAGTCAGAACTCTTACCTCTAGACCATTGTCGCACGGAAGTGAAGGAAGGGAATTTTAACGTTTTTCTCTAGACGAAATACGCCAACAGCTCATAGAACTCAATTCAGTTTTACTTGAATTAAGAAATATACATAATACCTTACATTGATTCCAAAACTCGAAATAAGAATTATAAATTAAAATTTAGTTCTAGGTAAGCAATCACTCATTAACTTACTTCTTTTGTTTAAGAGATTTGGATTTGTAATATTTTCCAGGATTACTATTTTTGATACCTTTGCTATACAATGATTGTTATTATTAGACTGGAATGAGCTTAACACATATTTGCAAGCCTATTTCTTTTCATCATTTTCATTAACTTACTATTATTATTTGAATATATAGCAATTATTGTATTATTTTTTTCTTTTACTTTACCTTTAGTCTTACTATCAGAAACGTCTTTTATATCTTTCTTCATTTATTATTTTTACTTATTCAACGTTATTTATTTATTCTTATTCCCTCCATTATTTTCAGTCTTAAATGTTAATCTGGACTTGAATTCAAATCCAAAATTAAACCACTATCCATTTACATAAAAGCAATAATAATCCATCATAAAAATATCTCGCGATAACTAGAAATATTAAAAAGACGATGTTAACCCCCAAAAATGACCGCCAAAATAACCCCAAATTTCGCACCTGACGATTGAAGAAATTATGAAACTCCGTGTTATGCAATCAGTATGAGATATTATGTATATTTCTTAATATATATTAAAAATCTGTTATTTGACATTGAGCACTGTTTTTTTTCTTACACTGTATAGTATTTATATGTATTTGTATGCGATCGCTCGCAAGTATATCTACCTATATTTACCCATTTGGTTTATATATATATATATATATATATATATATATATATATATATATATATATATATATATATATATATATATATATATTAAAAAATTAGTGACAAAGTGGATTTTATTTTTGTCCTTGTGACGTTTCGAGCTTTTAGGAGTTCATTGGATTAAAGAAATGCTTTTGTCGATGTAATTACATACGCATGGATAGAGGAGGGGGATATAGATATGCAAACACAAAGTTATAACATACATAGGTGTAGGAAACACTGAAAATGATCAAACATTGTAAGACTTTTTTTTTAAATTATAGGTGTGTCTGGTTTTCTAGCCTAGTCATTTCCATTTAGTTTCTTTAACCATTTGTTTTTGCTTTTATCACTTTTTTTATTAAGTATCCCACATTCTAATAATAGAAGATATGCCAATACTGGTGAGATATTGTAAGAAACGGAACGCAAATTTAGTGTAGATGATCTAGCAATTAAAGTATTTTCTATGCATTATCGCCTTATTAAATTGTTGTCTCTTTTTAAAGCATCATTCTTTAAAGCAGAGTTATGGCCAGATTCCTTATGGTGAGCCACTAAAGCATTCAGTGTGTTGTGTATTGTAAAAATTTCCTATTTTTTATATATCTTATTTTGATTGCTTGAGATTTCTGCTATATGTTTGTTGTGGAATTTTTTATAAGTAATACAGTAGATTCCTCCTTCAGGTTTTAGCTGCTTCTTCTTCGTTTTCTTCTTCTTCTTCTTCTTCTTCTTCTTCTTCTTCTTATTATTATTATTATTATTATTATTATTATTATTATTATTAACAACAAAAAACAACAAATAATAATAATAATAATACAATGTAACCCGGATGTAAGAGAGTTGGTGGGACCGGAGAAGAAGTATCTTATATCCGGGTTTCTCTTATATCCGGGTTTGGTCTATTTTGTTTATGTAAGGTATGGCTCTAATTTTGGACCAGAAAAAAATCTATCTTATATCCGGGTTTCTCTTATATCGGGGTCTCTTATATCCGGGTTACACTGTATCAACATCTTGAAAAGTTTACATATTTAGATAAGCTTTTATTTCTTTTAATATCTTTGGTTTCCAAGGAAAATAAATCATACAATCATTAATGCAGGAGGGTTTTGCATTGTCCTGAAAACTACAAATAGAGTCGCGTTTTATGTCCTCAGTGCAAGAAACAGGGATAGCAGATTTATTATATTGTTATATCTAAGTGAAAAAAATTTCTATATATATATATATATATATATATATATATATATATATATATATATATATAATTTATTATAATTTATTTCATGAATATTGTTATATTCATCTCATCAGATCGAATATTTTTAAGAAGAGAATTTTTTGCTCTCTTATTTTAAAATTAACCGTTTCGGTTACGATATTTGCTACTACACTCGTATTTTCTTTAGGATTGACCCTTGGCCTGAAGCGATCAGAAAAACGTCCCGGCATAAGTCTCTTCCACGATGTAGGAGTTCTAAGGAAGAAGCTGGTTCTGAGTGGAATATCTACTTACGCTTGGAACACAAAAAATGATAAATATTTCACCCCGTCGAGTTTGCATGCTGTGCTCGAGCTGTAAAGATCTGAAGTGTTGGAACTGAAGAAGGAAGATCACCTTAACCTTTGCCTAGGAAATAGCGATATGCTTTCGACTTTCGACTTTGCAGAGTTGAGTTCCATAAAAATGTTGCTTATTTTTCCTCTAGGATCTCTCTGGTATGTGCTACATACACCTTGTTTTCAAAATGAACTGACACCATTTGAATTATAACGAAAAGGGACTCGGGCTCAACAGAAACACCAGACTGTTTTAAAACTTCTCTTGGATATTCTGACTTTGAATTTATTCTAAAAGCTTTTTTTTTTAGCTTATTCGAATTTTGGTGTTTATACCTTTTCTATATACAATAATGTTCCTGAAAGTTAACCTCTCTCTCTCTCTCTCTCTCTCTCTCTCTCTCTCTCTATCTATCTATCTATATATATATATATATATATATATATATATATATATATATATACATATATATATATATATATATATATAAGGTTAATGGTCAGAGTTGAAGAGGATTAAGAAACAGTAGTATTAATATGTGCTCAATACACGTGTCAAAAAATAAAATAAAAGTAAAAAGTAAAAATAACATGTAGAGCTTTTACTTTTAAAGATCAGGCGCTCAGTTGAATATGCAATCTTAGTTTCTACCTTAAGATATAATCAGGCGATTTTCTATCAACTGACCACCTAACGATTTTTTATTTAAACACACACACACATCAAAACACACACACAAAGGACGCTGATTATTGTTTTCAAAAATAAATAAACTCACTTGCGTTAAGTGTAATAGAACAGAGGAGGGTGTGGAGAAAGAAGAACAAAAAGAAGAGTGAAGACAAGAAGAGAAAAGAAAGCGTACCTTAAAAGAAAATCGAAGAAGAAAAGAAAAACACCAACTGTAACGTAAAAGTCAGTAATAGTGTGAATTGAAGATAAGCAACCATATAGTAAATATAATAGTGCGATTTTAAAATCACATTTTTTTTTATCCAGCTTCATATTCACTTGATAAAAATTTATTGATGTGAAGTCAAGGACTTAAAATTTTGGATTTCTGGATTAAAAGGTTTTTTGGATCCGGATATGTCATAATTATTAATTACTCAGGTTGACATATGTTTCAAATGCGCTTGTGATTGTTGTATGGTTTTGCCTTTTTTTAAATTTTCCATCTTACGAACGGATATATATATAAAGTCTTCATTTACAGCCAGCCGGACAGTGGATAAAGGACAGTTGAACGGCCATGGCTGAGTTAAAAGACAAGCTAAAGAGTACTCTCTCAGCTGTCAATGCGCCTCATAGTAACTTCGAGCTTAGAAATAAATGTAAATATTTGTGGTAGAGTTGTATCAAAAATTTTGAAATTAGTCGTATTGGCCGGGAAAAAGACGAAAGACTACAGCAAAAACCATTAGCAAAAATAAGGTTGTCTAAAAAAAAAAACTTGTCTAAATTATTCAATGAAACCTGCCCCAATACACACACACACACACACACACACACTATATATATATATATATATATATATATATATATATATATATATATATATTAAGCAATATACATGTCTTATATTAATTGCACAACTCGGAGTTTCATGCCGAAGCAATATTCAAATGCTGGAATTATATTTATTTATATAAATATTATAACATATATATATATATATATATATATATATATATATATATATATATATATATATATATATATATATTATATTTATTTATATAAATATTATAATATATATATATATGTGTGTGTGTGTGTTCTTTGTATATAATATATGAATCCAACTCCGAGTTGTGCAATTAATGTAATACATTATGTCTTAATATATATATATATATATATATATATATATATATATATATATATATATATATATATATATATATATATATGTATGTATGTATGTATGTATGTACGCGCACATGTATGCCTGCGTGCATTGTGGTGTAACTGCTTACGGCTCGGAATGTAAAATCAGAGAGCCAAGTTCAAATACCAATTGAGTTTCTTACATTCCCTTACGAGCAAGTACATTTGCGAAAGGTATGAAACCATCTCATCTTTCCCTGCCAGCTATGGGTTGTATAGCAGGACTGAATGTCTCCGATAACCTTTGATGGAAACCAGTCTACCGTAGAAAGAAATGGCAACATTCTGCGGGAAAATCCTCTTCTATGTCAGTCATTAATCAAAAAAGACAAGATCGCTCAAGCGTCTATTACGTACAGCACTGAACTGACTGATATCTCTATCTATGAAAGGCAGGATGTGTGTGTGTGTGTGTGTGTGTGTGTGTGTGTGTGTGTGTGTGTACGCGCGGGCGTGTGTGTGTGTGTGTGCGTGTGTGAGAGTAACGAATGCACGGCCGCAATTTTCGACAAATTTGCAGCAAAATTTACATGCACATGCTCCAAGTTAGCGGGAAGGCCAAGACCGACTTTGCATTTCCCAACTCCCATCGATAGTGGAAATAATCGATTTTTTCATGCTTCTTCGGCTGTTTTCATGTAGTTTGCGGCCATTTTCTACTGGCCAGAGTGAGAGCCAATAGATGTCTGCCACAAATAGGCAGGAAGATTCTATTGGCTAGCGTGAGAGCCAACAGCTGACTGACACAAATGTTAACTAGCATGCTAGCATGTAAAAAAATTCGATAGCTGCATTCGTCACAAGTGGGAAAAATTTAAATCTGCATGGCACTTTACTCCAATTGGCTCATTCGCTTGCTTAAACTCAACGTTGATTCTGATTCCGCAGAACTGGGTTGGATGCGAAAAAGTGTCTGTTGTTAACATTGTTTTTTCATTCAGTTTTTCCAGTTACGAGTCCTTTTTTTAAAGCTGATCGTTTTGTGTTCATTTTGTTTAGTTCTTTTTTCGTAACAGATATTTTCGTAACAGATTTAATGTTTAGTATACAGCTTAAAAAAAATTCGCAGTGTGAGATAGGCAAGAAGTAAGGCATGTAGCAACATCAGCACGGCAAAGGGCACTCCTTTAAAGGCAAAGAAGGGCAAAAATATTTTAGCGATTGCTGTATGAGTCGTACGATTTTTAAATCAAGCACGGGCAACGCCGGGCCATGCTGCTAGTATGTATATATATATATATATATATATATATATATATATATATATATATATATATATGTGTGTGTGTGTGTGTGTGTGTGTGTGGTGGTAGTGTTGTGTGTATGTGTGTGTCTGTGTATGTGTGTGTCTGTGTGTGTAAAAATTTAAATATAAACCCAATTTATTTGTGAACAGACAATGGAAATAAAAGGAAAACTTTTCTTTATTGATCTATTCTACCTCTGGTCGACTTTATCAAGGGAAATGAAAGGGTTTGACTTTGTAACAGGAAAATTTCGTCAGAAGGAAAAAAAAGAATGCAGAAATTCTCATTGATATATAATCTTCTACAGGCTAAACCAGAATTGTCAATCTCTTCACAGATGAAGAAATGTCTTGAAACGCAGAGACAGAATATTTTTTATGGAGGGAGTATTATATCATCGCTGTTTTCTAACCAAACTCCAGCTAATGATACCATAAGTGAATAAGTGAGCAACGATGATATTTCAAGAAAATAAGGAGCTAAAAGTACACTTATGCATACAATCAGAAAGAGACACGTGTAATTTCCGGGATACGTAATGAGAAAAACGACCGGAATATCGAACCGGAAGGCTCATCTTGTATGCAAGACTGAACTCCACTTAATCTTGTCAACTATTGGGAATGGATAGAAGAAGCGCAAAGAGGGATAGTATAAAGACAAAAGGTATTTAGAACAAAAAATATAGGAAGTTATGGAGAGCCATGATTTCTATATGTTCTGAAAGGACACGGTACATAAAATATTATTACTAATGTTATTTAGTCCATCAGGGTAATTGTGGGGGAAGGCTTCCATAATTGTGACTACCACAACCTAGATGACTACAAAAGAAATGGTGGAACCATATTTATGGTCAGGAGACAAATTGTATTGAATAAAGCTTCAATAAAATTTGGAACATTCGTCTGTTTTTATTTATTTGTTTTTTTACAAGAATATTAATTTTCATTACGAATTGTTTAACAAAATTCTTTAAATGTTAAATAGATGAAAAATGTTCCGACATCAAGGTGTATGTTATAATACGGATACCGACCAGAGTTGAAAAAATCTTTGACAAAGCCTTTTCCAGAATAAATTAGTTTTTATCCTTTTTTCTTTAGTTTGATAAATTACTGTTTTCTATTCATCCTTGTATTTTCTCTATTTTGCATTTGATTTTAATGTTTATATATATATATATATATATATATATATATATATATATATATATATATATATATATATATATATATATATATATATGTTCTATGCAGTCATTTGTCCTATTTTGTGATAGCCGTGTGGATGATCGATTTTTAGAAAAAAATCTTTATTTAAGATTCTAAAAAAAAATGATCAACAACACACTGTGAAAAAGAAAATCGTGTAAAATGATAAAAAAGCGAGAAAATGGCTGCAAATACAGGAAGCTTTTGACAGTGTGTACTTGATGGCTTCCTCCTTGAATATTCCAGATTTTATTGTCAACTAACGTAGGCATTATTTCTTCATTTCATTTCATTTTAGGTCGGAGTTTAAATTCTAGAATATTCTTTTATTTTCCATCGATTTAAATTTTTATCAATGTTATGTTTTTTCCTTTTTCTAATCTTTAACTTCCTTTCGTTATGCATTCAGAATTTTAAAACCTGTTCCTGTATTAAAGGCCGTGTTTTTTTGTTTTTTTTACAATGGTGTTTTTAATTTTATACTTTGTTTCTTTATATTTTGTTTCCTCTCTATTTCTCTCATTTCTTTCTCTTTTTCTTTTTTTTTCTCTCTTTAACTTCGACTAATTAATTTACTTTCAGATGACTACTACATTTGCGCAATTTCCGAAGACACTTCAGAATATCTCAAAATAAAATTTCTTCTAGCCTGATAATCAGGTGCCGGCTTCGCCAACCGACCTTGTTGGTGAGGCTAGGTATTTAACATATGGAGAATGAAAGCCCTTCATACTGAGGAGACTCAAGTTAAATTACTCTTGTTGACGTCATGTTGTTTTTTGTAGTTACATTTAGTCGGATTTAAGATTTGAAGTAATTTAAAGATATGCGTCAGGTGTGGCGTAAATAGTTTACACGCGGCCTTCGTTCAGTTTATCACTGACTGAACAGTTTCGACTTATAAAGTGTTTCGAATCTCGTGTGCGTCGGTGTAAACAAAAACCAGCATTAATTTACCCAGAATAAATCTTTTAATCCGTTCCTCTCTTAAAACAGGAATAAATCAGTGGAACATATCGTATACCTTTATAAGGTCAATAATTTTAAGATTTCTCTTCTCAACAGGCTCGCGTCATCAAGAACTCACCTAAAATATCGACCTCATGAAACGATTCCAGTCGGCTGCCCTGTTGGGATATTCCTGTAAACTATACCAAAGTCTGATGCAAGCTTTTTGAGTACAATTTACTAATCTAAACTGTTCTAAAACATTCGGTATTATTTTAATATTATACCCGTCTCATACACGAATATTATTTTAGATTTGTTTAAGTAGTCAATTGGTCAATGACGGTGAAGTAAGGGGGGAATTGATAATGAAACTTAGGTCAATAAGTGAAGTGGATGTAAATATAAAACGATTCCATAGCTTCAATCATCATTCATCTTAAAACTGATTGTAATACCTATATCATTAATTTTGCCCAAATGTGTTATTCATCTCTTCGAGTGATGGCAAATATTCCAGCATTTTTGAGACAAGTTTTGATCTGTGTACAATTTGTCAACAAAACATTTCCTTGTATTTATATATTTTTATATATAAAAACCTTATGTCGCATTTTAAATAAATAATGATTTCCATTACAAAACAACAATCCCCGCTTTGATTCGATGACGCTTTCAGTATCTTCAAATTATAGGAATTTAGTTTAAGGCCAGTAGTATACTAAAGAGTTCGTGCCTGTAGAATATCTGGCATTTGCCTTTAAAACTTGTTTCACTGGGCAAAACATTCATCGACTGAATTCCTTGACTCGGAAATATTCTTCACTGTTCAAATTCTTCATTCAAGCGATTTCATCACTCACTGTCTGTTTGGGCAGTGATACCATATCCTGATTCCAGAAAATCTTCATAAGTTTCAATTTCTCTAGACACCGCGGTAGATTCCATTCATATTATAATGCTAAATGCTTATACTAAGTGATCAATTCATATTTCATTCGAACTATCTTATGCAAAAGTTCTCTTTTACTATGCCAAATAACATGTGAAAGACAATTTCTCAAACGATGACAGCTCTTTCTTTTCTATAAGTAACCTCTTTCTATAGGTTCAGAATTTTTCCGATGCTTGTAAACGATAGGGTAAGTTATGTTTTTTTACTTGTCTTAAGAAATCTAATATAGTGTTCTATGCAAAAATTGTAGTTTGATGCGATAAATAATGACATCAAAACTCGATACATTGCTTTTACCAACTTTTGTGCATTTAGGTTTAAACATCGTCTGAAAAAAATGAAGAGAAAAACCTAATTTCTGTAAGATTTTGCTTACAAACATACTTCAAAATTTTACTATTTCAAGAATAAATCTAAATAAAGTTGATATTTTTGTATTAGATACATTGAATGGAAAATATATTCAAACCAGAATTCTAATTATGAATCACCACAAGGAAAATATGGAATTTTTACTGTAATCGATGAGTGAACACTGTAAAGTTGTACAAGACTACAAAAAAAGGCTACTCAATGATTATGATTATATATCATTTGTTAGGTCATAATTAATAAAACAAAAAATAGATAAAGGTATATTTATTAAAGACATTTTTATGTTTAACGTTCTTTTTATAGATACAAGTATTTAAGTAAATGCTCTGTTTATAATAAACAGTATTAAATAACATTTACCGGCCTGAACGTCCGAGAGATTTTCATAGAAAATATTCGTCCTTTGACAGGGTTCAAACCTGCATCCTATACGGAACCGTCATTTACTTTGACGTGCCTAACCGTTCGGCCACAAAGGATCGCTCGGTTGGAAAGGTGGAATTTACTGCTTATAAACTTCAATCTTCCATGAATCTCGTACATTCATAACTGCTCATGGCGTATCAAATGTAAACAAATGGCGTCATACATTAAGCAATGAACAATTGTCGGACTTTGTCTATTTCTTAATGTATGACGTCATAAAAGTGTATATAACAACATAAAACTGCTGAGCATAGTTTATAAGACAAAAGGTTTTAAATTTGCATTTGTTTATTGAAGGTCGCGCTAAAACTAATGCAATGTATTACATATTCATCATATTATAGCTAAATTGTTCTGTATAATTTTAGCTTTGAAGTTAATGTAAGTTTTATTTGATGACACAATGATTTTGTAATAATGTGCTTGTGCCTTGTTTCTTGTCCAAATAAAATTTGTGAAGTTTCAGTAGTTATTTTAACTATTTTTTCCACACTTTGCGAATATTCAGGGAAATTCGCCCACTTCAATTTCCTTACTTTCATTAGAACCTCTTGCAGTTCATTATTTCAAAAAAAAACCTTCTACAATCATAGGTTCAAAAACTCCATTTTGTGATAGGTTAATAAGAAAAAAATTGGGTAGCATGTTACTTCAGAGTTGATGAATGTCTTTTTTTTTTTATTTCTTTTTTGGTGGTTCCCTAATTTTTAAACAAAAAAATGTTTTCATTGAAAAGTGATTTAATTTGAATGAAATTTTAAAATTAGTCTTGGGAATTAAGTATGATCAAATATCAATTTTCCAAACGTAGCTTAGATGTGGCACAAAGCCGAAATTAGGGAGCATCGAGTGAGTATCGAACTCACTACTCAGTTGCAATTGTTTTATCGAGCAAAGCTTGCTAACCATTACACCACCTCGAGATGCCCCTAAGCCTGAATAAATATCTACTTATCAAATGGACAAAGATTTTTATAGGTTCTTCCCTCACCTCCGATCCATCTGACTCCAACATTAAGAAAAGAATATTTTCGGGAAACAAGGCGAAACCATTTTGCTGTAATTATTTTTAATAGAATATTCTGCATTTCTGTCAACCTTTGCTTTAATCACTGGATCATGCTGATGATATAACGCTGTTGGATATAGAATTTATTATCCTTTTGAATTTCACATCAACTAACTGAATATAGTCCAATTATAAACTGTTAAGTCTGTACTATAAGGCTTTAACATTTCACTTTTGATCCTAAACTTAATCTTTAAACACGTTTCCTCTAAAAAGAATAACGATTTAGAAAAAAATATATATTTACCATAATTTATTTTGTCAAACTCTAACTTTCAAAAATCGACCTATCCTAATGCAGGAGACCTAAATTATTTTAGATGATTGCACACAATTTAAATTAATTTTAAAGAATCCCTTTAAATCGCCGGAAACGTTTGCATCTATGTTTTTTCTAGAACTTTAAGGGACATGTTTCTGAATCAACTAATCTATTTTGTATGTGTCAATAACTTCGATAAAACTGTTTTAAAACATTTTCTTTTCTTTTAATATCTCACAGATAGATAGCAATACATGAGAACTGGAGTATTATTCTCCAAGTGTAATAAGAAATTTCTTTTTTTAATGCAGTCTCGTTTATGGTACTAAGAGTATACATTAGAGAGTGTTATATATTTTGACACTGTTCACGGCGTTAATTTTCATTCTTCATCTTTTTACAAATTTTCGAAAGAAAAATAAACCAGAAAAAAATTGTACACTGAAAGGAAGGAAAATGTCTTTGGACCTATTGAAAATCTACTTAGGTTTTACTTTTCATCCAGGTGTTGTATATTTCTTTTTCTTTTTAAATATTTCTGGGTGTGTCTCAATATTAACATTACCGCATTGAGACGATGTTTTAGGCGACGCGTGGAGAAAGAATTATTGCTTTCATGATGCAAATATCTTCCTTCCAAAAAACAAAAAACAACAGAAACCAACAATCTGAAAAAAGTTCTGAAGACGCAGACTCTCAGCTTACAGCTCCCATGCGGTGGCTTGTTTACCAAAAAGATAATATGAGAAGCTGAAAAAGGAATAAGAAAATGAATATAAAAATAAACATTGTGTTAATGTGTTGCCAAGGTAACACAAGGCTTAACAACTATACAGATACATCTATGGGTCATATTTCCTTTTTTTGTGGTATACCAATAAATTATATTAGATTAAGATTAAAAAAAGAAAATTTAGCAACAAACATAGTTGTCAACTGTTTTGATTTCGTACAGTTTTTTCCTTTCTTTCTGATTTTCCTAATTTGCAATATTTTTCTCGGTTACATCTGCTACCTTTAAGTATTTCGTTTTATATATATATATATATATATATATATATATATATATATATATATATATATATATATATATATATATATATATATATCATTCTTGGGGCGATTACATGGCTACATCAAAAGCTGTTTGGAACATCTGGTATGATTATATCTGAATGTATTTTGGAGCTCAACACGTCTTAATAGTTTCTTTCCCGGCGATATAAACAAAAGCGTTTGTCTTGCTCTGACATCTTCTCCGAATTGTTTAAGTATAGAATTCTGTGGTTGAAAGGCGTTGTTCACACATTTCGCCCTCTTTAAAACAGCAACCCATGTTTCATCACCGAAGTTAATCGACTTTCATCACGCACATTTGTAAGCGGGCAGAAAAATCTAAATACTGCAAATTGATAAAATAAATAGTATATTTTTTTCTCTCTTGTATTTCCGCTTGTATCGAAATAGAAAGATACCACTCTGTGTTTAATGTTTTGTTTTGCACTTCTAAAAATTGGTGATTTATGCAATTCGCTGTCATGCAAAGATAACCTAAACGTGTGGTTAACATTTCCATGTAGGTAATATTAAGCATTCATTTTCAGTTGTCGGTTGCAATTTATAAAACCTTTCTCTTAAACGACTTTTTAAAATAAAATACGTTTCTTGAGTCCGGTAGCATTTATCGCTTTTTCTAGCATTGATGGAAGTTTCATCCAACCTTTTTTTTTTAAGGTAGCATGAAAATCAAAATATTTGTCATATCTTATGTACCTGTCTAGTTACATTTGCTATACATTTTAGATATGGCCGCTGTTGGAAGACTTCAAATAATTTGGTTTTGGCTAATTGGTAAATTTCTTCGTGATTCTGTTGTGCCAGATTATAGGATCTGATGAAGGAATATCCTTTTTAATATCTAAAGATTTCATTCGTTGGAAGCCATTTTTAAGCAGAGGCCTGAAAAAAAGAAGTGTATGGAGCTTATAAAGTGTGTTCTAATAACTTGGACCGATTTTAAATGTGAATTAAGTTTAAGCGTCTAAAAATTTGTTTTCTTTTTCTTTCAGATTTTACGGACATTTGGGTGATATTAATTTTCACACATGATTGCCATAACTTAAATAACATGATCCAATAACGAAATAAATAAAATTTCACCAATAACACTGATTTATTTACTGTTGACTTTGATCCGTCTTAATGAAACACCCTTATATATATATATATAATCCAACTTAATGAAACACCCTTAACGGGTTGGATGCCATGCATGTGTGAGTGCCTGCACCTGATGATGCTAGTTGAGAACATGGTACATCTTCTTAACCTAACGTTTTATTGACAAAACTACCTCTAATGCAGACTACTCTATATATCCAGAAATGTCTACAGGGTGTTGTATACACCCGCTTTCATAGATCATTTGTTAAAAATGCCTTACAGCTAGTGAAAACGGTGGTCCATAGCGAAGACCATCCTTTTTCGAACTTCATGGACCGGCGCTTCAGAATCGCAAACAAGATTTAAACTACACCAAATAACAGAAACCACATCACGCGATGACTTTCAAAAGCAGCAACAACTAAAATGAATATCAACTTTAACACGAAGAAAGAATAATGACATATCGAAGATATTGATTTTTAACACTATTCTATACAAAATATTAGGAAAGAAAATCCCGTCAATAGTGGAAGGATCAATAACAGATACTAGATTGGAGAAATGTATTTACGAAAAAAAATTGTTTTAAGAGAAAGATGTTATAAATTTCAACTGAATGTAATACAAACTGCTCTCTCAATGAATCCCGAATGTTTCCTTATAAGGAAACGGCTAATATTATTATCATTAACATCCTATATTCGATTTGCTTATCAACGATAATAAATTTGTTATAACTGATTCAAATAATGTGATATTTCTGGTGTTTAGTAATTCGACATTCTGAATTTTTATGATGAATTCATGGTGTATGTACCATGAATACTTTCATTCCAATTCCAGATCATAGCTGCGGATATATGTTCAAATCGACATGGCTAATATACTTAAACAGCAATAATGACGTGGTCTACCGACCTAATTATTCTGTGTTAACGTCGGGACTAAGCTGACAAATGAAATAGACAACATTCCAAGGATAAAATTGTAGCATGTACACACGAAAAACATACATATATTTATTTCAAGTTCTTTTATATACATTTTGCATTCAGTGCTTTGGTGAATATGGCTCTTCACAACATTCCATACTCTGTAGCTCTAAGTAATATTGTCTTCTTAGCACGGCGAATTCTGACGGACCATCTATTTACATGGCAGAAGCTCCTTGTATAATTTATTCGAAGTTCCCTTCTTCTCTTGCATTTAACATATCCTGTGTAGCGACGGGGTTACCAATATTGTAGCGGTATGTCACCATTATGTAAGGGTGTGTACTACATACATTTATCTTTGGTTAAGAAAGGTGGTATTAAGGACAATTCATAGACGCAATACAATTTATATTTGACGTAAATAGCACATAGTATAAAATACAAAACAGAATGTAATGATTCAAAAGCATAACAATTGAATTTATTAATGTTTTGTGTACAAACATATAAGCTGAAGGTGTGATAGTTATGTCTCTTAGAGTTTGAAATATTTGTACTTGAGCTCATAAAGTGAAAGTAATTATTAAACTGTAGTTTAGAAGAATAAGTTCCTTTAGCATGTTAGGGAATGTGAGTTGGTAAAGTTGGTAAGAGTTCAGAAGAGATTTTTGCGTGAATGTTGGTAATGGTCTTTAAAGTCTGACTTACATGGTCAAGACGGGAGTTCTTGAAGATTACATCTTGGCAGCAAGAAATGAGACGCGAGAGAGAGAGAGAGAGAGAGAACAAGCGAGTCGAGAGGAAAAGTTGAAGAGAGAGAGGAACACTCGTGTTTGGTTTTTATAATTTTCTTGTACCACGTGACAGTCTCCGTTGTAAGTTGGCGCCAAAATAGATCTGTCGCGTGGAGGTGATTTGATTGGTCGAAACTGACCAATCAGAAAGCTAGATTGAAGGTGATTAGCCAATGAATGCTTGTTATATATTTTGTAAGATGGTGGTGGTAAAAGTCACAACAGGAATAGTGCATTTCCTAACAGGGGTTAACTGGCTGTTGTGGAAGAGTCCACACCTGCATCAAATTCTGCAGTTTTTTTCCCCTTATTATGTGTCTCGTAATTCTCAGTTCTCTCTTTCTGATTCTAAATACAAGTATTTTTCTGTTGCCATTTTCCCTAAAACTTCCTCATTACTCATATTCCGTATATGATATTCTCGGTATCATTCTGTATAACCAATTCTATGTTCTCTCAAGTAAACCTCAATGAGAAGATTGTCCCACATTCAATTGCAATATGCCAGGATTCACATTATATAGCAGTTCATCGCCATTTTATTTGCTACTAAAAACATTTTCTTGTCTCTTTATTGTGTTTAGATTTTGAAAGTTCGTTAGTCTAATTGCAACTTCGGATATTCGTAGTTTGTCATAACACTTCAAAGATACTAAAATTACTATACAAACTTTTTTTTTATCAAAGGACTAATAAATGCGGAGGATAGTCCGTTAAAACCGATTGTCCGTAGATGGGAAGGGATTATTTTTGAGTTATAAAACCACTACAGTAACTACCAGTAGCTATGATCAAAATGTAAATACTATAAACATGTATATACGGCATAAATAAATATATACTTAATATAGATATATTAGTCAAAATAACAAAAATAATATATTTATCACGGCTACTTTCTCACACACGCGCTAATATATCGTAATTTCCGTCTTTGTTTACAACTGAAAGGCCCGCTACAGCCGCCAAGTGGTCACTTTGAGAACTAATACGACTCATTCTTCTATGCCCGCAAAGGTTTAAGTACGTCGCTGATAATTTGAAAGTTTTTTCTTCTTCAGATATTTTTTTATTTGCCTGCAGATTTTCTCCGACAAGTTTTCATCAATATACAGTTGAGTTGTCTAGATGCAACTATAAGTTCTATGCTAACAGTTTTTACTCGCATTACTCGCTTGCAGAACTCTCTACCGGTTCCATGAATTCCAGCCAAATTTAATCTTCAAAAATTCAAATGTAATACCAATCGCTATCTCCTGTCCTCCTGGTTACTCTTCTTCTGTACTCGCTGATTAGTAATGTTTCTGTTTACTAATTCTTCCACACCCAGTAACCTTTTGTGTAATAATGGCTTTACTGTCTTGCTTAGTGAAACATGAAAAAATGAAAGAAAGTAGATCAGTTTTATCTCAGAGAGACTTTTAATCCGCAAGTATCAGCAAGTATTTTTTTTTTATTTTCGCGTGTGTGTGTGTGTGTATATATGTGTGCGCGCGCGTGCGCGCGGGCTTAAAATCGACCTCCCTTCTGCCTCTTGCTAAACAGCCATACCTTAGAGCTTTGGCTGAGATGTGAAAAACGAGGGAGCTTTATGTAACTGTTGCTAAAAATCGGAAAATGAGAGCTGTAAATTTGGTGACATATGAGTAATGAATGCCTGGAGGATTTAATAGTCATAAGGCACGCTAAAGTCAAGAGAAGAAAAAAATGAAAAAAACAAAACCGCGTTTAATAAAAAGCAGAAAGAAAAAATAGATAGGGTGTATAGACGGAAGTAATAGTTAAAGCAACCAAAAACAGTAAATTATGGAGAGCCATAATCGCCTTCTTCATGAGACAGAGAGACCGAAAGAGCTTTCCAGCATCTATATTTTTTAGCTGTACAATGTAAGACACAACAACAATTCTTCAAAATCCTGAGTGCTAAACACAACGCTATTTTAAATGTCCAGACAATTCAGGAGCAATTTTTATTCAGCAAATAAATACAAGCTTCTGTTCATTCTAATGATTACATATACATAAACACAACAAATCCTGACGTTACGGTTGTATTTTAGCTCAACTTAATTACAAACTTTTTTTTTTATTATTACCTGTCCAGGTGGATTATTTTTGCTAATGCTATCGGCTTTATTCACGTACTCAGGCACCTATAATTTGTTTCCTCTCCAAATGCTCCAAGTTAATCATAGGTGGTTTTATGGCTATCTTGAAGGCAGAAATCAAACTCTCTCTACCAATTTCTAATTAGCCTGCTTTTAACCATTAGATGAAATTACTTTTCTGCCATCTTCCCTACACATTTGAATGATTATGACAATACCTGAAGAATGGTGGAATTTGTAACTCCGAAACATTTTGGGTATAACAATAAAAATGAGTATACTAGTTGAAATGGAACGGCTTATAGTCCTCTAAATTAATGTTAATGAGATTTAATGACATCATTGATTCAGTTCCCATTGGATTTCATGTTTGTTGGAAGTTTTGGGTACACCAGTACTAGTGGGCTAGCCAAAACGAGCTGACTCATTTTATAGTTAACCAATCAGAAGGCTCAATATATTCAATGCGACGTGTATAAAGGCAGCCATGTTTTGTTTTTTTTTCGAATATTCACTGCCAACCTCTGATATCGAAGACTGAAGAATTACGGAACAGCTGCTGGTGGTATTGGCGATATAGTCAGATCCAGTACAGTGTCTGACTCGTAAGTATTAATCTTTAACGTTGTTTTATTGAACAGATTACGTACTGCGCTGTATTCTATATTCATAGACTTGGCGAACATGGTCAACAATGTTACTCCAGATTTTTCGCTCGATTTTTCGAGATTTCTTCCAGTTCTACAAATATTATCGGTACTACTGTCATCTATAAGCTCACCAGATTATTCGGTTGTTTGTCGATGTCCGCATACTTACTCATTTTATAAAATTCCTACTCTTTTCTACTGTAAAATGTAAATCTGTTATTCTGATTTGGATTGTTGCATCTTATCAGAAATATATTTATTTCTGTATTATTATTATTATTATTATTATTATTATTATTATTATTATTATTATTGTTGTTGTTATTATTATCATCATCATCAGTAGTAGTAGTGGTAGTGCCTCTGATAACAGCATGATGAAACTTCTCAGTACAAAACACTTCTATCCAGCCACTACTTCAATGATCATTTATTTCTGTATTTATAGAAATTGTGACACAAGGCCAAAGGGGAAATGGAGTAATGTTGGTGATCACTGACTATTTAAGACCTAATTAATCAGATTCACGAACCATTCTTTCATTACAATTTGCTCATTCACTACAAGGACCCATCCATCACCATTCAATCCCACATATAGGACAATAACACATATTCACAGGAGACCTATAAAAACCACATAACATAAAAAAGCCAAACACTACTTCATTGATCCAACTTATTAATTTTATGTTAAGTTTATAAAGACTTGAGAAACGATAGGCCAATTGTGTTGAACTGTGTGTTAATATGTTAAATTACATGTACGTTTCATGGCGGCATGTACATTATTCTATGTGGGGCTAGAGGCTTTTCAACACTCACTAGTAGTAAACAAAATCGATGTTGGGGAAGGGGATAAGATTATGAAATCATTTTCGGGACATACTTTCTTTCACTGTAAACCATTTTTCAGAATTCTAGCTTTGACCTTAACTCGAACACTGATAATTATTTGTCATGAAAAATGTGCACGTATATCAAGCTGCAATCACACCACTGCAAATTATGTTCCAGAATAACAAACTACGTAATTAAATTGTAACTTTGGCAAATATTTCAGCATCCACTTCAACTCAGATAAAACTGTTAGATTTAGATTTCTAAAACAGAAAGTCACATCTAGGTCATTAATTACAGAGAATGGATATTTTACAAGCGTAGCAAAGGAATTGAAAACGGAGAAAGCCATTTATCTTTGACGGGAGATTGTATGAATTCAAAACCATTCTCTTTTATTTTATCTGTTCGGCAACAAGATTCTTTACTCATTATTTTATGGGAACATATTGAAACCATCTGAAACAAAGGCAATATTTTAAATAAGTAGTTTTAGAATTTTACAAGCACAAAGTTAACTCCAATACATTAATTTAAAACTTAAAATTTGCGCGTTTTCAGAGTTTAGTTTTAAAAAAACTCTAAGAAATATTTAAATGTTTATAACTTATTTGAAGCTTACTGCCACTTCTCGTTGAAACAATGGTTCCCGTACGAGCGCCAGAGATAAGAAACATCAAGCCTGGTTATTACCTAGTTGGGTGACCGCTTGGGTATACAAGTTGCTGCATGCTTGGATGTGCTGCTGGTGTAATGGATTATGGCTCGGAAATGTTAATCGGGGAGTGAGTTTCAATTCCCATTGTGTTCATTATATTTATTTACGCGCAAATAGCATCGGGAAAGTATAAATCCAATGTTGTTCCTCCCAGCTAAGGTTAATGAGTAATACTTGTATCACTAAAACCATTAATAACGAAAAAAGATTCTTACAATCTAAAAATATTTTCTGGTCTTTGTATAACCTGCAAAATGTTGATAAGCCGTAGAAAATGAACCAATCAAAAATTTAAGATTAAACTTTCCAAAGAAGAGACATTTTTATCCTAATAAACTCAGAAAGGAATAATTTATTACGCCAAATGTTTACTTATATTTGACAATTTTTGTCAGAATTTTTGAGCTGAGGAATTCTCATTATTACAGTGTAACCCGGATATAAGAGAGTTGTCGGGACCGGAGAAGAAGTCTCTTATATCCAGGTTTCTCTTATATCCGAGTTTGGTCTATTTTGTTTAGGTAAGTATGGCTCTAATTTGGGACCATAGAAAATCTCTCTTATATCCGGGTTTCTCTTATATCCGGGTGTCTTATATCCGGGTTACACTGTATATGCTTTGCTAACCAGACCAGCAATGTTCATTTTCGTTACACACAACATTTAGATTCTTATACGCTGTAGTTTTGTGACATGCCAGCTTTCATATTCAGTAATCATCTTGGAATTTTGAGCAAATACTTTTATTCAATCCATTTGGGGTCTCTTACTTTCATTTTTCTTCCTTTCTCTTAATCTCCAGTCTTATTCAATTTTGTATGCCTCGTCCGTTTCTATCACTGGATTAAAGTGAATTTTCAGCACCTACAAGACGCGGGGATTGAACTCCCAACTGCGATGAAATTCAACATGTTTTAACCAATACTTTTATCTACTAGACCATGTATCGCGTGTCCAAAAGAGTGATTAGTTCAGAATTTCAAGGAGGTTAATGAGTAGGAAGAAATAAACTAGAAGCAGTTCAAAGAATACAGTGGCTGACGTTCTTACTTTGTATTGTTTTTACGGTTTATCAACTTTTTTGCGATATTCAAAGCCAAAGCAGATTTTTTGGATTGTAAAAAAAAGTACACCCTTGTGTCAATTAATTGAAACAACCACTTTAGTTTCCTTTCTTTCACCATATGGTCAGTTTTAGACCCACTGCAGTAACAGGGTGGAATCGATTTCTATTTTTTTCCTCGGATTAGGTCATTTGCAGTGGTGTCCCGTAATATAAATCTATTTTTGAGTTTGTTTGACCTTGAAAAATATTGCGTCATCTGGGATTACATCAGATTTTCATCAAGACCAGACACTATTTCCTCGACTGTCGATTAGTTTTCCTGCGACCATTGTCTGCGATGGACGTTACTCCAAGGAAGCGTACAAAAATTTTAACGCTGCACAAGCACACTGGCAAGCCTTACCAATGAGCAAATCAAAGTAATACACATTGGCCCGAAAACTCTCCTGATTTAAATCCAATTGAGAATTTTTAGTTAATCTGCAAGTAACGACTTGGTGGAATCGACATACTAAGTACTAACAGGTGCACTGGGTCATGTTTCATTGGGAAAATACGAAAAAAGCAAACAATAACGTAATTATTCGTTTTGTTTCAATTAATTCGCACAGGGGTTTACATTCTTTGCAAGTGAATATTACATTAACAAGTAATATTAAACCAAAAGCATGTCAGGTGGTTTCATATATTTTCCATGACATGAACATAAGAAACACGACAAGAATTCCAACATGTCTCTGATTTCTCATTCCGAGCAGCTAAGCGTTGCACCAGCCTCAAATGACCTCAACCGACAAGATGAACACTTTGCTTCGTATAACACAGCATATAATGAAGTCTTTACCTTCAGTTTTGTCGGCCCACCTTCTATAACTGCTTTTTAAAACCTATATATAAAGTTCTGTGATGTCCAGTATTAGCCCGTCAGATCGTCGATCACACTCTCTAAAATAGTCATACATTGACTTACCGAAACCAAATTTTGCGGAAAAGTGAAAACTGGTAAGGTAGTACAGAGTACAGTTGGTTTTACTAGTGTGCGTAAAAACACCAAGTAGGGTTTTAGTCAAAGCACTTTTCCAAACAACTCAGCTTATTCAAATTTCATCGATTGCTTTGTGAAATTCAAACGAAATGTAGAGTTTGTAAATCTTGACAAAAATGTTAGCGATAACTTCAACAATACTAAATATTGTGAGTATTTAAACACGCGCCAGTCTGTTGCAAAAATTCTAGTAAAACAAAATGTCTTTCGTTTAAATGAACTCTATTTTCTTTGAAAATCAAACGCCAAATAAAAAAACCAAAAACAATGCCGAAGCAATAAATAAATAAACGTTTAAACATTTTATATTTTATTATGCAGAAAACGATTCATCGTCGCGTCATATTGGCGCTGGATTTGAGTGTTGATGATTTCAACATAAGCACGAATATCATTAATATTGAGATTATCCGATTCATACATGAAACATTCGGCTTTCATTGACCAAACACTTAGCGTTACTGTCATTTGAAATTTATAAAATCTGACTTTTAAATAGGGTTTCAGGTTTGGTTTATTTTATTTTACGGCATATCACCTTCAATGGGTTAATTAATGCCGACAAGATTTTTAGGGTAGTTTTGTATATATAGAATATATATTAATATTAAAAATGTGTTGCTTCTAATATTTTTCCAAGAAATGTATTGCTGTTATTTTCACTATAAAAATCTATTTTAATACTTTCATAGCAATCTGACGCTAGTTTGAGACAATTATTGACTCATATCTGAGACCCTATCAGGTGCTACAAACCCGGGTCAGAGTGGACGTGCGAACAACTGGTCCACTCTGACTAGGTTCCACGCTTCTCAAAACCTTCAACCTCCAGAGCAGAGGCAATGCTACCGGATTTAGTTTATCGTCTTACCCAAGATGTGCGTTTTCCCATTGCCCTCCCCAAGTTGAACAATGAAATCCGACATTTGTTAGCGGTGCCCCACCCATTAGACAATCATGAAATTGTTGCTAGCAAAACTCCTGGTCTTGAGTTCGGCTGGTTTGAAATTTGTCAGTGGCCTGACCCCATCGTGTCCCCCAACTGCTGTGATAAGCTGCTCTCATCCAGTTCCGCCGTCTTAATACCACACTCTTTTAGCATTACTTTCAAGTGGTCTTTGAAACGTTTTTCTATCCTCCGATAGCCTTCCGAGAGTTCCTCATATAGGATCCTCTTTGAGAAACGGCCTTGGGACATCCTGATAACGTGGCCAATCCACCTGTGCTATCATTGGATGATAAGAGACTCAATGCTTCTGCTGTTGGTACATATGTACAGTCATGTACTTATCAGTTTGGTCTTCACAGCTATCAACGTCAACATAATATCTTCAACCAGTGATTTCTTCATTTCTCTTTTTGATGAGTAGACGATAGACTTCATAAAGGTAAAGTATTAATGGAGATTTTAATCGTAAACATTTGTAAGTGTTGAAAATTGACATCTTGATTAGACATTTAATTTAGCCTCTATTTTCATGTGCTCTCCATTTTAGTAGTTGAAAGTTTTCAATTGATGTGCTTTGTTATCTGATACCATTCTTTCTTTGCGATATTGTAGCGCCAGCCTATAGTCTCTGGTGAATGGTCATCTTTAATAGCTAGAGGATTAATTTGCACAAAGAAAAATATTCGTTGATCTGAGAATACGGTTGTATATAACTGAGAGTTTAGACCAGCTTTTCTTAACCTTTTTACTCTTTTATAACCCTTGAAATATTGTTCAGGTCTCACGGAACCCCTGCATAAAAAATTATTACATTATTAATATCTTTCTTTTATATTTTTGAAAGTAGTTAACGTGGTAAACTTCATTTTCAGGGTGGACCGAAAGTATTTCCACCTTCTACCTCACTTCAAAAATCTGGGAGCTCGTAACAGTCATCTGAAATAGAAAATTATATTTTATAGGAGTAACAAAACATTCTAAAATGATACACGAATCCGTTACGTACAGATCCTGTTTACTGTCAAAGTGTTTTCATACTGACGCCCTAGAGACGTCGTTAAATACATTTCTCTATGATTGTTGTAATTTTAAATAATATAAGCGATTGAAACCTTTAGAAATATAACTAACAAGCGTCTGTGTATAGTAAAATTACGGATATAAAATAAACAAAAATTACTCAAAAATGCATTAGCTTATTTATCACCGTTTCTCGCGGAACCCCAATTGACATATTACGGAAGCCTATGATTTCATGGAACACCGGTTGGGAAACACTGGTTTTAGATATTTCTGAACGAGTTGAACGCCATACATGAATATGTATAGAGATCTGACTGGGCTATTATAGAGCATGACTCGAGTGTGTAAACTATATAGACTCGATCCTGTGCGAATAAAAACTAGAGGTTGCCATAATAAGTTAATTTTGGGATTCAAACCGTCCAGCCAAGTCCAAGATAATCTGGAACTTTTGAAAATCGTATAGATAATCATTGAGAGATTAAGAAATGTTCGTCTAGAAGATCGCGAATAAGGTTATTTTCTAAGCGTAGCTTCGATCTGGTACAAGGCCGAAAGCATAGAGCACTCAGTGAGGAATAAACTCACTACTTAGTCGTAATAGTTCTAGCGAGACAAAACAGACCAGTGAATATGAAAGTAAATGGAAAACACCAGTTGCGAAAGACTAAATTTAAGGCCGTAGCCATATTAATTGGCTCGCTTAGAGCTGAGATGATTTATGAAACATAGTCAAAGAACCAAATATTGAGAAAATTAAAAGCAGTGACAGAGACCGTGAGTAATTCTAAGGTACATTTTAATGTCTTGAAGACCTGTTGTTAATTAGCTATCACACCTAATATACATATGAAAGGATCATGAAATAACAATAACGTCAGGTCACTTTACATGTTCTAATAGTACCGTGTGACTCATCACTAACGACTGCATGTTCGGGTCACCGAC
Source organism: Acanthosepion lycidas (assembly GCA_963932145.1). Taxonomy (NCBI): domain Eukaryota; kingdom Metazoa; phylum Mollusca; class Cephalopoda; order Sepiida; family Sepiidae; genus Acanthosepion; species Acanthosepion lycidas. Next base: position 95,057,897 of record OZ010571.1, on the reverse strand, counting down.
AAATCGATTTCCCCACCAGATAGATTAACAACAAGACATATCAACGGACGGACGAAGCTTCTTGCAGACTTAACGTCCATCTAACACAATGTGATAAACTATGTTTAGTAGGTATGTAGACGATCAGATTGATATGGCATGCCCTCACTAGGCGGAGGGAGACTTCCTAGACGTAAACCAATGATGAGGCGAACTTTTCCTTTGATGGAACGTATCCCCTAACAAAGGCATGCTTTCAACTTGTCGGTTTGACCTGTAGAGGCATGGGCTCCTCTTGGTTTATTTGCTTAATATTCGTTACGCGTGAATAAATACATCTAGATAGTTAAACCAGTGCTGTGGAGGGTACCGTTCAGGTTCGTATCGACCATACAAACATTCCCGGTCATGAGACTGATAATGGCGAGAATAACGAATATGATGCTTACTGAAGCCCAACAGCGAACAGGCTCGTCCTGTAGTTCATTTTGTTTGCATAGTGAGTTTGATCTTCACTGGGCTTCGTTACTAAAACAGTCTCAGGTCGAAGTTGAGTTCCATACAAATTTAATGGGTCAGGGTTCACTTTTCAATCCCATGTGTAAATATTTGAACGCTTATTTTTAAGGCAACCAAATAGTTACACTTTTGAGATTGAAATAACAATCTTCTCGCCTTGCAACTTTGTTGATAATTAAGATTCTTATAATAATTGCTATCTTCCAGGTCATAAAGACAATGCCAAATTCGGAACATGGATTGAAATTGATTACAGAAATAGCATATAAATCGACATCAGCAAAAAAAAAAAAATCCTCAAGAAAATTAATTTTAGAACCATTTTGGCCATATCCGAACTGAGCAATAGAGAAATAACGACTGGCGTATACGCACCGAATCGTATTACAAAAGAGGACAAATAGCTAATCCTAATAATTTTTACTGAACCAATGAACATTTCATCAACACATTAATTAAGCAATCATTTCACTCCTGGCACGATTCGACGGAGCTTGTTTAAGATAGTTCTTTCTTGTAGAAGTAAACAATAAATTCTGCCATCTTATTCGACTATATTTAATTACTCGTTCTGGTTTACGATGAAAATTTAGCATCGGAGAAAAAAGTAAATTAAACATAGAATATGCTGCGCCAGAGGTAGTTTCGTCCAACACGCAAAATTGCTAGAAAACCAAAAATATCAACCTGGAAATTCGAACCGTTTTCTTAAATAACCACATCATCTAGTGACTTTCATATTGATGCTATGAATGGCACTAAAACCCGTTCAGAATATCTCAAATGTCTGCTATATACAACAACTTTTTAAGATTAATCGTTAAAAAAGGCTTTAAGTGAATGAAGCCTGATTGCAAAGATCATCCTTCTATGGATAGTGTGTAATGACGCTGCAGATTCACAAATAAAGTATCTGCAAAATAAAATATATCACTTGAAGACTATCAAAAATAGTAAGAACTAAAATGCACCTCGAAGAGAAAATAATGGCATGATCATCATGTTGACATTCCACATTACTTCAAATAAAAGGTTAGGAAGAAAACTTCAATCAATACCGGAAAGGGAGATAACAGCCACTTGCCTTGAAAACCCTGTGTACCGGAAAATTGTTTTAAAGAGAAATATTTCATAAATTTCAATCAAAAGCAGTACTTGATGCTCGATCATACCATTTTTGAAGAGTAACATTTTTGAATCATATGTAATTGAAACATGAGAATAAGCCACAAACACGATTTAGAATAATAAACAACAACAACAACAACAATAATAATAATAATAATAATAATAATAATAATAATAATAATAATAATAATAACCTACATAGAACCAAAAATAGGACTGGATGATACAATTAATCAAACACGAAAACAAAACAAAAAAACATTCATTCTTGAAAGAAGTTTGTAAATACAATGAGATTTACATTTGGTAAACCCAAGAACCAACCTTTGCGACAACAAATATGAAAAAGATAGCCAAGAATAAAGCTCTTGAACAGATAAAACAACTCTAATAAGACAAACCTCAGCATGGCCAATATCCAGAACGTGCTAATAAAACCTATGTTGATAACGTTAACATTCATTGATGGTTAAAAGCATCTGGAGTAAAGACTGAAACAGGAGGCTTTATTCTTGCATTTATCTATACTGGACAATGTGCAAAAATTTTGCAAAAGACGTTAATAAAGACCGGTATGAACATCACCCAGCACCGGTTACAGAAATAGAAGACATCACAATTCTATTGGATTACACCATCTTTACAGACAGGAAGATTGAAATAAACAGGCCGGACATAATTGTCAAAAACCGAAATGAAGAACTTGCCTACTAATTGATATGGCTTGTCTAGCGGGACTGTAACATAGCAAGCAAGCAAATTGAAGAACTATAGAAGTATAAAAGCCTGGAAATACAAAAAGAGAAGATGTGGAAATTGAAAACAAGAATATTACCAGCCAGGTGCAATTTCAATGATAAAATAAAAGGAACACAACAACACATTGAAAAAAATTCTAGCTTAAGCGAGATACAAAAAACAAAAACAAATGTCAAATACAGCTCATACGTTTGTTCATGTAACGATAGCAATTTTATGGTAGTTATAAAAAAACAAAAACAAATCATGAAATCTAGCCATAACACACTACTACATCCCTTAGGTCTTCCCACAGACTTGGTAGGTAGTGTGATCATAGCAGAAATTCAAATATACTGATGATAATATAAATAATAAATATTGCTTGAATTGTTACGTAATAACAATTCAAGCAATGTTTATTATTATGAACATTATTTCAATGATCATTTCATACTTTAAGGTAAAATATCAAACTTATGTTGTAATTTTCGACAGTGTTCCTGACACTTGTGATAAGGTTACCAATGCATATAGCGGTAAAATATAGAAATCTAAATGAGTCCCAGTGTAAAAATTCGTTTGTGGGTGTGTCAATCTTCGGGACTCGGTCGGGGAGTCACCGAGCGCTGGATAAATCAGGGGTTTTATTTTATACTAACGTTCACCCAGTACAAGGCTCAAGTGTGAGGGTTGTATGACCGTAAGAAATAGCAACACGTTAAGTTCATGGGGCTTTTTCAGGAAAGGGAAAGGTTAACCCAAGATGTGAAGTGGCCAAGTTTGTAGTGACTGGGAAAACTTCTTGCTGGGAAACTCTTACACAAAGCAGTAGTTCTTAGGAAAGAAGCTGTCCGAATAGAACTTCTTTATTATAAGAATACGACGGGAATGTGGATTATTCACCCTTGTGCGTGTGGCATGACGCGTGCCAGGTATAAAGGCCAGTGGTAGTGAGACTTGTTAATGTAGTCCGTCAGAACAAATGATGTCGTTCCAGCTGGGTTGCTAGCGTTTATATAAGGACGTTTGCTCATCACAAACCATGGCTTATTGCATATTTTTCGACAAGATATTCATTTTTCACCTTATTTTGTTCATTAATACAGGCCATTTTTGGAACGCAGTCAGGCCAAACCCCGAGCCTGAACATAAATATTTTGCAAAAACATGGCATGATTTCTTTCTTGGGTTTTAAGAAATTTCAGAAGATCATATTTGTCTGTCATATTGTTCGGGGAGTACACTGTTAGGAGGGGGTTATTTATTTTTACTAAATCTGAAATTAATTCTACTTGCAATATTTCAGGTTCAAATCTTCCTGTAGGCATCTCCGAACACAACTTTTCTTATTTTTTAAATCAGTTATTTCTTTATTCCGTTTACATGAATATTGCTTATTATTTTATCTTCATTATTTCATGCTACTAATTGTCATTAGTCATTCTCGTGCAATCACTGAACCAGTGTCGCTACCTTATTATATCAATTAAAAGAGACAGTAATTCACAAATATGAAAATCTATTGAAAGTGCCTTAATTTCGGAATCTTTAACTACAGATTTCCACCTAAAATCATACAACATTACTCTTTTCGTAAAAAAAAAGCTAATGCTATTAAAATGTGTGAAATTTAAAAACAATTGCGATAAAAATAAAATCGAAAGTGATAAAGTTTGAATGAGATCATCCATGTAGACATATCGGACAAAAATTAAAAATTGTAATTCAAACAGAGCGTCTTTGTTTTGTTTTTTTGTTTTTTGTTTTTTTGTTTTTTGTTTTTTTGTTTTTTGTTTTTTTGTTTTTTGTTTTTTTCAGCCTTTATCGATTTCCCTTGGGTTCCGAAGAAGTCTTGTTCTGCAATTCATTACTGGATCCGGAATTTGAAGCAGTGTGGACTCAAGATGTCGGTGGTTGTAAACAGTGGCAAAGCGGCACTGTAGCGCTATTCTCTTTTGATGTTGATTTTTATAACACTAGGGCTCTTTCAAGGTTGCATAGATTTGGTGGTCAATGGCCATGCCAAGGCGATCAGTTGGCAGCATAATCCCTTGGTTTAATATTACATGAAACGAGGTTAGTTTTGGTTACGTCTTTGTGTAGATTTTTTTTTTTTGTCGGCCTTGATGTCTCCTGTCACATAGCAGCTCTCCGTACAACAGGCGTCTGGGATGGCGCGTTGCTGTATATAACATCGCATTCTCAGTTTAAACCATTAAGTGGAACCAAACTCATTTGATAATAGGTTGTTTTTTTTTTTACCAATTGGTCATTATATTACCCACTGTGCTTTATTTCAAATATGTCGTTATGTGTTACTTTCTGGTATGTCATTTCTTTTAAATGATTAAGCATTTTTAATCTTCCGTCTCTGTGGGTGAATTAGTCACCAGTCCTTTTATCTAAATTCGTTAATTTCATTTCTTTTCGATTAATCTCTTCTCATTCTGACCGGTCAGTACCAATTTTAACAAAAAAAAAGCCTTGACTTATTCTGAAATGATTTATTGATTGCTTATCGATTTCTTTCCAAAATAAAGTTATCTCTTCATTTGGCTTCGTATCATAGCAGCAATCGGGACTGAATTTTAGCACCACACATTAATTTATCCTTAAATGCTTATTCTTCAATTTATTTGGTCTCTTTCAACCTCATTTCTTTGGGAAGAGTTGTAGTAAAAACAGCAAAAACAATAACCAGATAATATTAATCGAATTTAGTAGGGGAAGCATTTTTAATTTTTTTTTTTTTTAATCTGATACAAATATTTTCCTTCTTCATAATTTCAACTGCTTTAATCGCCATTCAACCTTCATACGTAAGCATCTTGTATTAGAAAAAAAAAAAAAAAGGAAAAAAAATCATCCTCTCATTTCCTATATTCGAAATGCTGCCCTTCTGTGTCACTTGATTTATTGATGAGACGTCAAAAGAAAATGGCTGCGAATGTTCAAGTCTTATTAGAATTTAGCTAGTAGGACTAGAATGGGAAAAGAAAACGTGTTTCTCTTATCAGTGAAGTTGAATAAGGCGCAAAAAAAATATATAAAATAAAATAAACAAGAGACTCAACCACTACGTGAAACTTAAAAGCACAACCATTTATTACAGTACACAAAATGAAACAAAATTTATAAATAAGAACTAACACAAAAAATCCTTTTTATTTTTTTTTTGCGTCTTATACATAACTAAGACTTGATAACAAATCAAATAAACAAGGCAAAAAAAATATTACACTTTTTTGAAAATTAAACAGAAGACTTCGAGGAATCAAGCAAAAAAAAAAAAAGAAATTAAATAAGGTATAAATGCAAAAACGTATCCACCTAAATTGTACAACGGAACAGGAAATCCTCAGCACGAAGGGAGTTTGTCGTTTCAACTGGTTCGTGTCACGAGGACTTTTTTTCTTTACACAAACTTGAGTTTATAGTTTCTTTAAATTTTTTTCTCTGACAACAGCTCAAATAGATAACCCCTCCTAGGACTTGTGCGTGCTTTCTGGTTGAGATTTGCTGTCAACTTGTCTTTCCCTGTAGTGATTTATGATTCCCTTCTGCTT
>OZ010571.1:94966964-95046964 GCA_963932145.1 Acanthosepion lycidas | reverse complement strand
TGCCCCCAGGATATTCTACGAGCTGAACTGAGAGGTCGATCGAGATGGTAAGAGAAATTTTCCACAATAATTGGACGAATTCACTTCATATAACGTGGGAAATTTGATCGAAAATTTATTTTTCGATAGAAATATCCCCCTTTTTTTAGTTTTGTTTTCTAAAACAGATGTTTATAAACGTTTTGATCTTATAGCATTTTTCTACATTTTCGCTTCATTCAATCCTATTATGCTTCTTCTTGTTCCATCGTCATTTATTCAGACAGTTAGCACGGACATTACGCCCTGCCATTATCTCAGTTAAATAATGATCGATTCCGCTTTTTGATGGCGAGGAAAGATTGCAGAGATAGTTACATCAGATATGTTTTTGTGAGAGAGAAAAAAAAAGCATGCATAGCAATAAAAACGGGGCCCCGCGACGTGCTGCAATGGTTAACAAGTTTGTCTCGTTAGAAAAATTATGACATAGTGAGTTCGATCTTCACTGAGTGCCCCATACTTTAGGCTTTGGGCCATATCTCAGCTGCGATTATAAAATCACAGGGTACTTTGACGTGGTGTAATTGTTAACAAATTTGTTTTACTAGAAATATTACGACAGAGTAGTGAGTTCAATCCTCACTGTTTTCCCCTACCTGGAAAGCTACGACAACAAAAAGAAAGAAAGAAGGAAATAATGAGAGTAGGGGGATATAAAACATAATTACGCTCACATACGTTTAACACTTGCTTCAGTAAAATGGACAAACTCTGGCAGTTTTCAATCTTATTATTTGTACCTATAACTTCTTTAAATGAAAATTTGCATTCATACTTATGAATGGTATTGCAAAAATGTTTAGCTAAATTAACTGTGCATATAGGGATATCCATGTATATTTTAGAATCAGGAGATTCACTAAGAGCTTATTCAGTCGTTAAATTAAGAATTATGATTCATAAGAAATTTCAAATAGAATAACCGTGAAATTTTTCCGGGTACGCTTAGTATAAAATATTAAAGGATGTTTTATTTTTCTTAAATAATCGGTCCCTGGCGTTGCTTATTCAGTCCAAATTAATTTGAAACACTTAAATGCGGAGTAAAATACGGAACTTTCTTTTGAAGACATTTTTCTAAGACTTGTGTCGTATTTGAGAAATTATTATTGAACAACATTTGAGTTTGATATTTTAAAATCTAGCATATATTATTTTAAATAATGAACAGCCTAAATTATCAAAATAAGGATATGCCTTAAAAAGTTTTATTGTTATTTTGCTTGGTGCAAACAATAAAATTCTAATGGCTTTTTAACTGAAATTTGGAAAGGAACCAGATATTTCTACGTTCAAACCAATATTATCAGTCTTTGCCCTATTTCATGCAACACTTTTTAAATAACTTGATCACTATATCAATGTTTCACCTTGAATAATTCGCCCATATGCACACTTTAGAAAGTGTCGTTTTTTGGCCAGTAGGTGCTGTAGAAAAATTTCTTTTGTCCTATTCCTTTGTCGAATACATCGTTAACTAAATTCTTAAGGTTTTGTCTTTTTTTTAAATCGGTATCATCCCAAGTAATGCAGTATAGCCACTAGCACGCAAAGGTATACAGGGTGTGGAGAAATTAGGAACATTAGTAATGAGTAGAAAGAAAAGAGCAATCTGGAGGACAGTACATAACAATTGACATTGCATTTAAATTTTTGCTGATTAAAGTTCGCTGGAAAGCATGGATCGGGGAGGAAGTTTCACAAACCGGAAGTGCAGGATAATAAACTGTTAGCATAGAAGTTACGGTTTCATCTAGCTGGCTCAACTTTAAATAGATGAAATCTCGACGCTAGTCTAGAATAGTGCTTAAATTCATACAGTCTAGGTAACAGAACGTAACGCTCATCCGTACAATTAAATTGAAAATATTTATAAAATAGGCACAAAGAGACAACTTTACGGCGGTAGGCAAGTGACTGAAGCCAAACCGCTAGATCAAGACCAATAATATTGCTGATCCTTCTCTGGATCTTATCGAATGTCTCCAGTAAAAGAACAGTAGCACCAGACTATACATAGCAGCAATATTCTAAGCATGTAAGAATAGACATATATTATAGATATGAAAGATTTCGGAGAGAAAATCGACTTTGTTAGCAGTTAATCTGTCGATAGCTTCAATGTAATCTTTCCCCCCCATGTCAGCTGAGAACGTTAGCACGAGAAGGTGCAATAAATAACTTTCTCGGAGGATAGAATCAGCCATGCGGATGGAAAGTAGATAGAGGTTTCTCAGATGATTAATGGGGAACAGTTTAGTTTTGAAGGCGTTGAAATTAACAAGTCATCTTTTCCCCAATTAACGACGGTCTTGAGGTCGTCTTGTACATCGGATGCCATTTTGAACTTGTTTAACCGATCAGCCTTAATATGAAGGCAGGAGTAAATGGTAGGGTCACAAGCGGAGATGCCAAGTTGAAAGCTGATGTCATCGGGAAGGTTATTAATGAAGATTTAAAATAGTGTAGGACAAAAAATGGAGTCCTGGGAACACCTGCATTAGTACGAAGGTTGTAGACGAATGCCGTTCAGGAAAACTTTGATCTCACAACTTGATAGGAACGACAGGCTAAGCTCAACACATACACGGAGATTCCGTAGCTTTTCACTTTGTGAAGAAGACATGAATACCAGACCCTCTCAAACGTTTTCGAGATGTCTAATGCTACAGACCGGCTAATAAAACATTGAGTCTTTACGGTTGGCCTATTAAACAACCAATTGTGTGCGTTGTTTTTATATTTACAAATGTTTTTTTTTTGTATATTATGTATTATTCATACATTCGACATCAAATATGGTGGCTAAAATAATGCGTCTCATACACGGAAAAATACGTTTACAATCCACAGGCATGCACTCAATCGACAAACCAAAGATGCGTTACAAAGATACACTGAAGGAGTTCCTCAAGCATTGTGGCATTCCCCATTACACCAGGGAAGGTGCTGCTAGGGGCCCAGGAATCTGGTGTCCCTTTGTAAATTCCGAGTGTCTGATTCTGAAGAGAAAAGAAAAAAGGACAAAGAACAGAGAGGCCATAAAAGGAAAGAGCGAAAGGACTCCGCCCCCAGCATGTCAGAACTGCAACAGACTTTTCATGGTGAAGATCAAACTGATTTGTCATGTCCGTACCCACCGCGCCCCCAGTCGCTCGAAGTCAAGGTCATCTCCGCATTTGGAAGGAAGACGAGCCTACATATAATATATATATATATATATATATATATATATATATATATATATATATATATATATATATATATATATATATTACACAAAAGATTAATGGTCAGGGCTGAATTGAACCAGGGAAGAGTAGTATTAAAAAGTGTACACTACACGTGTGAAAAAAAATAAAACTAAAAATAACGTGTAGATCTTTTAACTTTAAAAATTAGGAGTACGGTATCCTCAGGCGATTTGTATCAACTGACCTCCTAACGCTTTATTTAAAGAAACAAAACAATGAACGGTATATTATTTTCAAAAGTAAGTAAACAAACACAAGGTTGATAGAAAGAAAGGAGGAGGATGAGAGGAAGGAAAGAGGAAAAGAAGGAAAGGGCCAGGAAAGAGAAAATCAAGGCTATAATTAATATATCGGTGGGGGGGGGTAATTGAAATGTACTAAATGTATACATTTATAATACACTCGCTAATCTCCTCTTTCCCCTTCTTCAATCAATTGAATTTTTAAAGTACACACCAACACATACATACACACACATACACACACGCAAACACATTCACACACACACACACACACATATATATATATATATATATATATATATATATATGTATATATATATATATATATGTTTTGAGCAATAAAAATTATTTAAAAATTTAAATTTTCTGACACACAGTGTTGTATATTAATATTTTTTGTTTTATTGCTTAAATTAGGTTCCTCGACTAGTTTCGGTCAGCATGGACATCATCAGGAGAAAAAAATCTCTGCTTGTTTGTAGCAGTGAACTACAAGTGTAAATCTGAAGGAGAGAATTTAAAGTTCCAATAACATTTCAAATATTACACACACACACACACACACACACACATATATATATATATATATATATATATATATATATATATATAATTTATAGACTCGCATTTTGAAAGTTTCAATAACATTTCAAATATTCCATATATATATATATATATATATATATATATATATATATATATATATATATATATATATGAAATATTCTAAATGTTATTGAAACTTTTAAAATGCATGTCTATAAATATCGTTAGGAAATAATGCAAAAAGAGCATTTCTTGCACTGAAATTTGGACTGGCTCTTGTCCGCAACTGATACTCTGCCGGCCATCTTAAATCCTACCTTGCTGCCGGATGCTCGATGGGATGTCTAGATGGTAGTTTGGAATATGAAAAACTTATGACACACCTCGAACACTTAAAAAATAGCCACTTATGCACAAACCCATTCCCAGAAAGAAAGAAATGGTCTGGATAAAAATGTTAGAAAAAAAATGGTAAGAACAAGTAACTTTAATTTTATGCAATTATATGCTTTCGACTCAACTTCAAACATATTGTAAGTAATTTTATACTTTCAAGACAACCATATTTCTTTTCAGACATATAGTTTATAGCTGATAAATGCAATGCTGGTAATTTGACTACAAAATGTATTGTTGGTAATTTTACTATAAAAATGTATTTTTATATATTTTTATTATTGTGTTGATTATTATTATGAAAATGTCTTGTTAATATTTATGTATTGTTAATTTCACCACAAAAATATATTGCTGATATTTTTACTATAAGAATGTATTTTTATACTTTCCTAGCGTTTTGGTCCCTGTTTGAGGATTTACTATTTCTCCGTAGCTGGGATCTTAAAAGATGCTACCATCTAGGATCCGGGTCAATCTGAAAATAACAGAAATTAAAAGATGGTTATACGCTACTCAAATCTTTCAATTGCCTGATTAAAGAACTTGCTGTCGGATATAATGGCTATGTGGGAAAATAAATAAAAGAATGTAATAAACAATGTTTGTAATAAACGAAAAGAGTTGGAAAATATGACATTTTTATTAACGGAAGTGTCTGCGTTTCAATAAATGGGAATTCTGGGTAGACATTTACTTCATAAAAACACCTCGAAAAGATAAACCAGAAAATAATTCCATCAAATGATTTAATTAAAATACTTTTAAAAAATCGAAAATATGATATCTTGCCAACGTTACAATATAAATTCACTTCAATCAATGGCCAACATATCAATAACTACCTGAAAAATTGCCCTATCGGATGACATGAAAGCTAGCTCATGTGGAAGGCTCCTGATTGGGCCTTCGGTTTGTTCAAGAGTTTTGGAGTACCTAAGTCTTTGCATATTCTCAACATTGGAAGTTCACCTGTCTGCCATTTGATCTAGATTTTCATTTGCACGGGACCTTCTTTTCCTCGCTGCAACCTTAGCTCTTTTGATTGCAATCTAATCCTCTGTTGGCAGTGATTTCTTTGTGCGCGACATGCTGCTGGCGTATGCGATAGACAACAGTAAAGTACAGATGAACTCAAAGTGGATCACTGCATTTAAGTATTGCATTAATAGTTAATAGTTAAGCTTACTTTTTACAAATTCAACGATAATTCTTCTGTCGTCACTTAATTTAAAGACAGTTTGATGTGTCTTAGTCCTTAATTTCATGACAAACAATTATTTTTAATTCATGGTTGACTTTCCCAGGATTTCTTAATTAATATCTATTATTCTCAAATTTACTTCCATGTTATAAAAACTCTTATTGTACAAAAAATTTCGTCGCAAAAAATCACGTAAAACCATCGCCAAAAAAAATGACAATAATGAAAACTTGGGAATCCAAAATTTCTGTAACATGAAATATTGAAAGTTAGAGCGTTGTGGCACTTTAATTGAAAAAATATGACACAGTGACACATTTACATTCGTATCTTTATATAAAATACAGTGTATGCGTGTTTTTGTGTGTGTGTGCCCAAGCAACTCCTCCGATCCCACTGGTCCTATTTCCATGATTCTTAGCTCATTCAAAATCCCTCGAAAAGTTAGGCGCAGTGAACGATTTTCGTTGAACTCAGATTCAAGATTACCAGATTATGCGAAGTTAAAAATATATATTAATATATTATACTAGCCATTATCGTTGCTTTCATAGTTCAACGGGAGTAACTGTTATTTTCCTTTTGTATCCAAAACTGCAGCTAGCTTAAAATTTTAAGCTATCTTAAAAGCCGCCCTATCGGAGGACTCTTGGTTTGACCATCATCACAATAGGGAAGAAGGAGTAGATGCGATAGGCATCAATAAACTACAGAACTCAAAATTGATCACTGCATTTAAGTATTTAATTAATGGGACAGGGGACAATTTATAAAATAAAATTAATATACTGTAAACATGGAAAAATAGAAATTACAATTATTTATGCATTTGAAGACTTCGAGAAACATAATAGCTAATTAATACAACATATATAGTATGGAATCTATATGTGAAATTGGACCTCTTTTCTCCTACGATTTCTTAGATTAAAAAGTCCCAGCTCTACTTTATATCAAATTACACACCTTAGTCCAATATGTGTATTATATATTATCTACTTCTAGGCAATATCACTCTTCAGGTTCAACTAATTTACATACTGATTTTAAAAAAAAGTCTATTTCATTAATTAACTGTCCTTTTTTACTGTTTTTATTCGAGGATTTTTTTTTTTGATTTTCATATCAGTAATAGTTGTTTTGGAACATCGTCTTATATAGTGCAGAAAAATGTTGAAAATTTCATTTTACTTGGCCTTCAACAAGTTGGCATCTGTTTGTAAAACTTTCCTTAACTACAACGACCAAATTTATGAATGAAATGTTCATTTATAATTTTTGTTTCAAAGATTTCAAGTAGTGAATATACCTTATTTTGCGAAGCGATAGCGAGTGGTCGAAGCCTGCTAGTTTATTATAAGAAGATATGCTATTGAGAGTTGTGTCCCTTTAATTGAAAAAGTGTCACACGGTTACACAGTCATATTGGCATTTATTATTATATATATATATATATATATATATATATATATATATATATATATATATCTAACAACGTCCTAACATATCTTACACTGAGTTAAAGTGATCGAATATTTCTTTCTTTGGTTGATTTGTTTTCTACTGCTTATCAACCATTTACAGATCATTTAAAAACAGAAAATATTTTTTTAGATTGCAAGAATGTTTCATTTAGATGTAATAATTGTATAGTGATACAAGTCTTACTAATTAAAAGCAGAACTCGATTCATACCTTTCCCGAGGGTAGTTGTGTCTAAGACTAAAATAAAGAACAAGTGATTCCGTTACAGAATTCGCACATTCAAGTATCTGGACTTAGCAAGCGTTCGCCTATCTTGTTACTGAACAGGCTCGACGTTGCTAAACTTCGTTGATCGGATGGGATCGAATATTTCTCTTTGAATTTCTGGGATGATGAGTTATCATTATATATAATATTACTCTCACCAAAACTTAGTGTATAATCCGGCATGATCACTCCTTGAACAAGATCACTAAATTCAAACCCTCAATCACTCTGACTTGTAACTTCGTTGCTAGCACGACCATAGACGTCTTCCGAACGGTTCCGTCTACCCAATTTCATTCACATACCGGTGGTGTATTTTTCAGACACTTCCCGAAGGTACTGTACACTGGGATCCTATCTCCAGATCGATAACATCGATTGTATGATTGCTTGATTTGTAAGTATTATCAATCAGAAAATATATTTAATTTGTAAGGACTTTCTTTTTTTTGGGGGGAGATAATAATGATTTACGGAGGCAAATCCTAGTAACCTGTAGCTTGGTGATGGAGAAAATGTGTGGTCATACCTTTCACAAGAGCAATTTCGCATAAGGGACTATAACGACCCCGAGTGGAATTGGGACACGGCTCTCCGATTTCTAATACCGATCCATTATCCATTACACTATTTACACATCTAATCTTACAGTATTTCCAAGTGGTCACTTATCTAGATACTGAACAGGCTGGACGTTGCTTAACTTCGGTTATCGTATGAGAACTGGTGTTTCAATGAGGTATGACTGTAAACCAATAACTTCAGGATATCATCTTGTTAAATAGATAGACCATGGCGACATTCGAACCAGGGTATCATGATCAGAAAATAAGTTGCCGTTTCTTTCTTCAGTAGAGTGGTTACCAACCAAGTCTACTAAACCCGGTCTACACTGCTATTACACCAATATCTGGGAAGGGAAAAGATGAATTCATAACTTTCGCAGGGTTATTTTCGCTTAAGTAAATGTAAAAAACCCGACTGGAATTCGAACTCGGTTCTCCGACCTTTTCATTCTGAGCTGATATATATTACACGACAGTACCCATCTAGATATTGAACAGGCTCAACGTTGCTTAACTTCAGTTATCATATGAGAACTGGCCGTGATATGACTTTAAACCGATAATATCAGGATATCATCTGGTTAAATAGATAGAACATTCGAACCCCGGTATCATGATCAGAAAATTAAGTTGCTGTTTCTTTCTTCAGGAGATTGGTTACCAACCAAGTCTACTAGACCCAGTCTACCTTGCTATATCACCAATAGCTGGGGGAGAAAAGATGAATTCATAACTTTCGCAGGGTTATTTTCGCTTAAGTGAATGTAACGAACTCGACTGGAATTCGAACCCGGTTCTCTAATCTTTTCATTCTGAGCTGATATCCATTACCAGACAGTACTCATCCTTGATCACGCAACGCATATCCTACCTACATCTCGTGCATACTCCATTAATAAGCGGGTATAGGGTGTTATTATTTCCCAGTGGTATTTTTTAAGAAATTATCAAGCACGTGGTCGATTTATTTGGCACACAATAGTAAGGTTAGAATAAAAATAATGCACCATTTCTCGTCTTTCCATTCTTGGCCTTGTTCCAGACCAGTTCTTTTGATTATAGACCGAATAATCTTTTTCACGAGTTTTACATGAAATAGAATTCCCAGTGAATAATTTAATTAAAATTCTATTGAAAAAAAACATC
The DNA here is from genome assembly GCA_963932145.1 of Acanthosepion lycidas. Taxonomy (NCBI): domain Eukaryota; kingdom Metazoa; phylum Mollusca; class Cephalopoda; order Sepiida; family Sepiidae; genus Acanthosepion; species Acanthosepion lycidas. The sequence goes on along the minus strand of OZ010571.1, from coordinate 95,037,816 downwards.
CTTCATCAGTTTAGTAGCGTATGAATGTATCTTCCAAAATAGATAGTCCCCACACATATATTCATGTCGTTTTAGGCACGTATATCAATATATTTTCTATTATAATTCAGGAAATCTTTCCTGACGTAGCAACAGCACAGAGATATTGATTGCATACAACAATCCAGATGAATCAAATCTAATTATAAAATGAGATATACTTTGCATATCAGCACCCATCTGAAAAATGTCATATTTCCTATCAGTGTCGCCATATTAGGTTATATAATTTCTCCTGAATAAATACATTCCTCTCACAAATGAAAAGAATCTGTGTCGATATTTACCATTCTCGGTTTTGTCTGTTCGAAGGTATCGAGCTAGCAAGCTATACTTGAACGTGTGCATTGGTTTCATTGAATACGCCTCCTAATTTATTTTTTATTCCCTTTTTCTAGCGTTCTAACGAGATTTTACGACGAATAAGAGTATGTAGAAAGTGTTCATAATGATTATTGTCACAAGCGCTTTCGGCTAATGATTTAGACATTTGAAAACGGTGTTAATTTTCTTATAGTTTTCCCTGCTGTGTTGTTGGAATAGCAGTAATTTCGTTCGTATTTCATTCTTGTTTTATTGAACATGGCCCAATGATGATGCCCTGGCGGTGCCCAAAACAAGTAATTTTAAGCGCTTCACTTATTTTTAACCATTATTCCCAAGTTCGAGTTATATCAGTGGTATCTACAAGAGTTTTTTACTAGAAGTGCGGGGATTTGTGTGTTAATGTTTCAATTCATTCTTATCTAACTAAATTCGCTCAAGGGGTTCGTTATACTGATTTTCCAAGCATAGGTTAGATGTGGCACAAGGCCGAAAATATGGGGCACCCAGTGAGAATCGAACATCACTACTCAGTCGTAATTGTTCAAGCTCGCTAACCATTACAGGTGCTCAAGCCGTTTGTTATAAAGCTCGCTGTGTGACTAATGTATACTTATTATCTCATTTATCAGGAACGCAGATTAAACTTACTAGGTTGGTCGTCAGAATCTCTCCATATGTCGTCGCAGAAGTTTCGATAAAACATATATTATGAGATTTAAGATTTCAGGAATATGAATATTGTGTTACGGCAATTTTCTAAATAGCAAGGACATGACTGCTTTAAAATTAATAGCATTACTTAAATTAACGGGACCGTCCATGAAAAGCAGATTCACGTTTGGAGTAGGCAATAATCTTTGTAGACTAGCATTAGGCAGATCATTGTTGAAATCGCAAAATATTGATCTTTTATCACTACAGAAGGTCCTCGTCATAATATAAATCCAATATCAAATATTTCCTGACTTCTTAAAGAAATTACTTGGTTTCTACTTATTAATGTCAAGTTTGAAACTTTGCATACGCCAGTGATAACCTCATATTACTGAGGATGTTTTTCTTCCCAATTTAGAATAGCATGCCGCTATTAATAACATAATCACCATTTCAAACTTAACATTTGGAATTAAAAATCAGCTACAGATAGCTCTTTAAGAGGTCAGGGATCTATTTTACCTCCTGCTTATACTATGAACGCGAAACCAATTCTAAAACGATGAGAATACTTTTCTATTTTGTCAAACGTAATGGCTTAATGAAAATCTAATGAATGATAATCCTCAAACATTATTCCCGAAAACATGTTTCCTTATTTTTTACTATCGGACCAGTCAATTTAAGTCAGTCTAGATTTAGCATTTGATGACTTAATAATTGATAACGAGAATATAGTGATTTTCTAAGCCCGGCCGAAAGTATGGGGCACACAGTGAGGATCGAACTCCCTACTCAGTTGTAATTGATCTAGCAAGACAAACTTTCTAACCAGTGTACCAAGTCGAGGTACCCAAATCAACGAGAATATATAGGCATAGTATTTAAGTATTGCTTTGCTAATTTTGAATATAAAGCAATATCTATATCAGAACTTGTAGCTAACAATTAAACGTTGTTAATCATTATTTTAAAAATTATCCTGACACCAGTTAAATGCATATGTGAAATGTTTAACTACATAGGATAATAACATCTTCTTTTGTGTGCCTTATCCTTTCAGGATGGAAGCGAACATGGTTTACCATAGATTGCTGTTATTTGATTTTTTTTATCATCCGTCTTTGTTCCCGTTCAGCGACCCATTCACTCAACCACGATAAATAGTTAGCGCTGTCTTTCATTAACTCTATGTTTTGTGAGTTTTACATTTTCTAAGCCTTCATCGCATCGTCCCAGAAAATTTCAGCTGGGTTTTTCTGATTGTAATCCATAATTTGTTTTATGTTTCTATCTTTCCTAAAACTTCTTCGATACTTGCATATTCTGCCAAAGGTCTTCTTAGAATTCGTCAGTAAAATCACATAGCTGTCATTTTCAGATTTCTTCGCTATCAGTGAAATTATTCGATATACATAATTTTGACGATTTCAATACGTAGCTTCTACCGCTCCCTGACAAATATCTGGATTTTAAATTAAAGAGAACTATTTTAATTCCGCCTTCATTGGTTTCACTTTGAAATCAGGCCGCTAAGAGTTGCTGAAATTTTTTCTTTCCAAAAGTCTAACTAAACATGACATTTATTCTTTGGAATCCATTCCAGATCGTATCATGAACTTTTCATTACTTCATCGACTGGCTTTCTTGGATCAAAACGTCATGTAGAACGCAATACATTAAGCACCAAACATTGAGAATAGCAATAAAATCTGGAGAACTGAGTGAGATGTTACACTGAAAATTAGGTACTTAAACTCCACTGAGAACAAATTGTATGAATCCGAGATGGTGTGTAGTTTGCATGATGTCATCGATTGTATCGGGTTTCAAGAATGCCTAATCGTTTGCATGAAGTTGTCACCTAAAGCCTATAAACGTAAGAAATCAAGGGTCAAGTCATGTAATCGAGTGACGATTTACAAGTGGTAGAGAACGAAAAGATAAAATGACTTTTGATGAAAGTATTGGGTGTTTTAATAATGCCATGATTAATGTCGCAGCGGTATATATTTATTTTGCGCTGTCGTTCGGATTAAAATATTTAAATGAAATTACAATAAAAAAACTAAATTCTCCATGGGGTACTGGTCAGTGGGGTAGTCTCACAAAATATTACAAGCGTAGTGGGTTTAATCATAGCACCTCCGGCCATGGGCCAGTGTAAGCAAAATATAAAGATTCGTTATACATTAAATAATTCCAGTAACTAGACATTTCACTTTCTTAAATTCTAACTAAGTGTCTTCAAAAGATTTTATTGATATTTGAAATATATGTCTGGCCATTTGGACAAGCATGCTCATCCTGGTTAATATAGACAGAACATTTCAGGTTTTATATGCACCTGCCTTCTTCAGTCGTATTTAACAGTGGGTGTAGTTTTAGACCTCTACAACGGATACAATCGGGTTGTTATAAGGCCCACCGACAGAACAGCTGTATATATATATATATATATATATATATATATATATATATATATATATATACAGAAACATATATATATATATATATATATATATATATATATATATATATATATATATATATATATATACACAGAAACATATATATTAATATAAGTATATATGAATATGTATATATATATATATATATATATATATATATATATATATATATATGTGTGTGTGTGTGTGTGTGTGTGTGTGTCTGAAAAGTGTGTGTAAATAAATATGTATATATGTGTATAATTATTTATATATTATATGCGCGGTACTTATTAGAAAGCGCTCAATATCAGAGATAGAGCTAACATATATGGTTGGATAGATGTGAGCTTGTGACCCTGGGTTTCACGCTTTAGCGTTCGTCAAAAAAACTGATTATTTTTTTTTTAAATTTGGTTTTATGTAGATTGCGTGTATTGGTGTTATTGTGGAAGTGGTGGGGGAAACTTCGTCGTTTTTTCATCGTACTAACGCAAACATCGATGTATGAAGACACATATACATACTTGGTCGTCATCGGGACTCATACATATATAAACATATGTGGACAGTTTCAGATATGACATATGTATGTATACGGGTGGTGTTGTGTCTATACATACGCATTTGTATGTTGAAATTTAAAGACTGGAAGTGTGGAGGAAATGTCTCGTATATATATATATATATATATATATATATATATATATATATACAGAAACATATATATTAATATAAGTATATATGAATATGTATATATATATATATATATATTTATATATAGCGAATATATATATATATATATATATATATATATATATATATATATATATACAGAGTTCTTTCCAAAATTGTCGTCTAAATTACATAAAAATGAAATTGCCATTGACATCTCATTTTCATTTTAATTGATATATTTAGCAAAATCACTCAAAAATATATTGGAATACGTAAGAGTAAATTTATTCAATAAAATTTTCATTGGCCAGTCTCCAGACGACTTCGGAATCTCCTGCAACTCTTCGAAACGGTCTCCTTTATTAAGTTGAGGAATGCACACATAATTCTGCCCTAGTTCATCTTCGAGGTTACAAGGATTGACATCCACACTCTCTGAAATGTTCGCATTGGAGCTTCCGGTGAGAATACCAAGCATTACTGCATGCTGTTTCTGGCGTAGTGAATTGTGCCTTGGTCCTTTATTTTCTCACAGATGGTGCCCAACTCATTATACTATACTGTGCAGTCGACAAAAGTAAAAACAAATAACGCGCACGGCCGAAATTAAAATTCTAATATGGCGACAATTTACCCATCGTACGCTGTTCTCTCTCTCTCTCTCTCTCGCTCTCTCTCTCTCTCTCTGTCGCTGTGCGTATATATATTGTTAAAATATACACCCACGTCAAGCGCTCAACGTTTCCTAAAAGAAATTTAGTACGTTAATAAAATATAGATCACCAAAGTGTATCAGTATTATATCACAGTACTGATTTTATGTTTGCTGCAATCTTCAGACGGTGGGAGAGCACACACACACACACACATATATATATATATATATATATATATATATATATATAGTTAAATTCCCAGATGAAATTTAACTATATTGTCGGCATGAAAAAAAAAAGAAAAAAATAATAATCCCTTACTATAAAGGTAATTTACAATAACCGCCCCACCAAAAATTTTAAATTTGGATTTTTAATGTAACTATAACAACAAAAACATTTCGATTTCATTTTTGCCTTGAAAAAGTCGGAAGACGAAACGCGTCGGCAATATGTAAGGTTTATTTCAATTGTCATTTGATACCATATATATATATATATATATATATATATATATATATATATATATGTGTGTGTGTGTGTGAAGGACAATAGGAAAACTAATATTAGCCGACGCATTTCGTACAATGTGGACTTTCAAAGCAAAAATGCTACACTGAAAAAAAACAAAAAAACAAAACTCACTCAGAAGGAAAATCCTCGACATTACCACCATTGAATATTATGCAAATATTGATCTACGCCCAGGCTTTTTCCCTATTTCACCTTTCTTAACAGAATTACTATTCTCCCAATCCAATGTACACAACAGTATCAAGAAATCAAAAGAAAATGGCTGAATCAGTCATCACAACAATAAAAACAATATTTCCACACGTGACATTACTTATATGTATATGATAGCGTTTTCTAAATTCTTCCAGTTGCTAAGGACATTTTGTTTTGTCATTATTAATTGCTTTGTTAGAATAAATTAATATCGTTTTTGCCTTGAAAATATCCACATTGGACGAAATGCGTCGGCTAATATTATAGTTTCCCTATTGTCTTTTACATTTATAATTATTGTATTTTTCTACATGTTAACTCTGAGAAATTTTTCATATATATATATATATATATATATATATATATATATATATATATGAATACAGTTTTAAAAACTAGGAATTTATTGATTTTAATTTTATTAGTCTCTAAGGTCTTCTCAACCAACATCTCATCATGAGACAATCGTTGGTTAATTAATTAACGAAAAGAATATTAATGAAAATGAAGAGCAAAAAAAAAAGTGATTCGTTCACGTTTGTTGAACGTTTACAGGCCATACAGCTTTGCCCTGATACTTATTTTATGTGTTCTTTTGATGTGTCTAGTCTGTTTACTAACGTACCATTAAAGGAGACTATTAATATTTGCGCAGACTTTTTATATGAAGGTGACATTACTCCTCCTCCTTTTCCTAAGGATGTATTTATGGAACCTATGACACTTTGTACCAGTTCAGTGGAGTTTAGTTTTGATAATGCCATGTATAGTCAAGTGGATGGGATCCAGATGGGCAGTCCCCTTGTCCCTGCGTTGGCTGATATTTTTGTTGGCTAACACGAGATGTTGCTCTTTGGTAAAGTGTCTAAACAGTTTGTTTATGCCAGGTACGTCGATGACACTTTTGCAACTTTTTCTAATGAAAGTGAGGCTGTTAACTTCTTTAATGACCATAACTCATTATACAAATGTTTGTCCTTCACTATGGAAGGGAGAAGGACAATTTTCTTCCCTTTTTGGACGTTTTTGTTGAGCGTAGAGAGGGGTTTTTCTTAAAAGTATTTAACGCAAACCTACCTTTACGGGCCTCTATTTGAATTGGCGTTCATTTGCACCTACATCAAGGAAAATGAATCTTGTTAAAACCTTGGTGTACAGGGCGCTTAAAATGTGTTCTCCTATTAGACTGGACCGTGAATTTGAGAACATTAGGGAGATGTTCTTCAGTAATGGCTATCCGGAGGCCCGTATTGATTATATTATTAGTAAGAAGACTAAGGAATTTCATTCCCCTAAAGTCCAGGGGCCTTCTAAATATCCAGTGTATTTGAAGATTCCCTGGGTTGGGGATAAGGATCAAAACTTAATTAAGCAAGTTAGCAAGTCGGTTTCTGGTTGTTTTCCATCTGTTGCTTTACGTTGCATTTTTCGAACTAGGTCTGCGTTTCAGTCGTTTCGCAAGGATGAATTGTCCTACATCAAATTTAGAAATTTAATATATGAGTTTAATTGCCAGTGTGTTACTGGTTATGTGGGGCGTACAACCTTACATTTGGAAACTAGAATTAACCAGCATGTACCTTCCAAAATACGACTTTGTAAGATAGAGAAAATGTGTTATCTTCCCCCCATAAATATGGAATCGGCTATTGCTCAACACTTACTTGAGAATATGGCCTGTGCCAAGATGTATACAAAAGAGTGGTTTAAAATAATTCATACGGCTGGTTCCAACAATCACTTGAAAATTTTGGAATCAGTCTGTATAGGATTAAGGAAAACTTTTTTCTGCCGGCAGAAAGAATTTGTAAAGTCCCTTAATTTTGGGGCGGGGGATATTTTATTTTAACTGCCCCTCGCTAATTTATTTACACGTCATTTCCCCTTCCCTCATTATAGACTTGTATGTTATTTTAGCGTGTTTCCCCCACTTTTTTTTGCTCTACATTTTCGTTACTGCTCTTTTCGTTAATTAATAATCCAATGATTGTCTCCTGATGAGATGTTGGTTGAAAGGGCCTTAGAGACTAATAAAATAAAAATCAATAAATTCCTAGTTTTTAAAACTGTATATAAATTGTATACCTCTAAACATTTATATATATATATATATATATATATATATATATATATATATATATATATATATATATATATATATATATATAATAACAATCAACATCAAATAACAAATCAATTAATCATAGACTTAACAAATAACACCATAAATTAGCAATAAAATTGCATTCGGATCCACAATTGTAGCCCACAGAATAATTCGAATCATAACCGTTACTGTCTACGCAATACTAAAAATGAAGTAGAGCTACCCATAATGCACCACTGGCCAGACTATATAAATAGTAGGTCCAAAACACAAAGCACATGGCCAAAGGATTGTATTTAAGCGTGAAACAGACTGTCGCCAATTGGTCTTGACCTCAACGTCCAGTATATATATATATATATATATATATATATATATATATATATATATATATATATATATGTGTGTGTGTGTGTGTTTCTGTGTGTGTGTGTTTCTGTGTGTGTAAACATTCAGATATAAAAAAAAAACATTTCTGTAAAAAGACAATACGAATAAAAAGAAATGGACATCTATTCTTTACTAATGTTTTCGTTCTCTGATTTAGCCTATCAAAGTAAATACGTTCATGAAATCCATAAGAGGACGAAACGCATTGTGGAAGAATATTTTTTCTTTTGTCTTTCTTTAGTTAGATGTCGAGATGTAATTTTTTTTTTAAATTCGCGTACATTTTTCTTGATGTCATTTCGTTTTATCTATCTATCTATCTATCTATCTATCTATCTATCTATTTGTTCATGCCTATATAGAGAGAAAGAACAGAAAGATCTATAAAACTTGCAAATTAAACTTCTGTAATCTTATATGTAATATTATATTTTTTTACTGTTAAATTATGTCCACGATCTATCAATTTCAAATAGTATTTTTTTTCTGTTTATTATTCGAAACAGTAAACAAACGCTGATTAAAAAGGGATGTTTTCGGATTATGCCTTGCTCTCGGTAAATATTAATAACAACTCCAGAACTGTTTGCTGTTTCAGATTATATGGGAACTGGATTAGTGTTTATGCTGATATTCAAAATGCCATTGCAAATAAGATTTTGCAAATATATTTTAAATTGATTTCTTTTTTCATTCTTTTAACTATACGGTATATGAATAAAATTCGTAAGACATTCCAATTTTTTTCCAAAAGAACAATTTCAAGTTCATATCTTCAGATATTCATGTTCATTTAAATTTCATAGCCATTTCAAAACATTGAATTTCAATATAATGACATAACGTAACAATTAGACAGATTCTTCAAGTCTGTTCCATTCTTTCATTATTTTCGTCTATTTACTTTGTATTTTTTTAATATTTGATATTCTTTATTTTAAGATTGTAGAATAGTCAGTCATGGGTCCATAGAGCTGTCACTTAGTCGTATGCTGTCTCTAAGTGATGTAAAATATAGCTCTCAGCATCTGAATGTAGATTCCATCAAGACTAGACTCAAGGGTTTTAGTTAATGTCCAAGCAGTGACGCCATACATTAAAACCAATTCTACAGTGGCGCTAATATTTCTTCGTTTGAGATAGTCTGGCAGATCAGATTTCCAGATTACATCCATTTTATCCAGTACGTCAGAGGCTTTAGCAATGTCAGTTTTCACATCCTTTAGAATTTATTTCGCTTCCTAGGGTATGTAAAAGATTTGATAGATTTTATTGATTCACATGAGATAGTTTATACTGAACCTTGCTAAAACAAGGACTTGCGAGATTAGTTGATCGCCTAGCAAGCGCCAATTATATAATAACACAGAATGTCACGCCAATGACCTTCCGACCTTGATGCAAGACTGTGATGGTTGGCGTGATAGACTCAGGAATGACCGTGCTATCTGGACAGAATAAATAAATAATGTTTCATGAAGACTAACACGAATGAAGAAAAAAAACTTAAATTTTAGACTTTATTTTTCAGCCATTACTTCTTATTCAAATAGACCAAATCAAGACGTTCTCAACGATAAGACATTTATGTCATCTACAGTTGCAAAAATTTTGTGATGTCAATGAACACTTGTTTGACACTTCTGTGATGCCAACGAATACTCGATGTCACTTTCGTAATGCTCATCGTAGTAGAGACTTTGTAATCACAGTACACTATTGAAAAATGCTGGTGTCAGACGCCTTCAAATAATACTCGTACTAATAGCACTTTCTCGACAATACTCGGTCGAACAGTAATCTGTATTTTGATTCGAATAGAGAAATAATATATTAAATGGAGTAGAGAATAGCACTCAGTATAGTAATAGAGGATAGAATAGAAATAGAGATCCGTATCGTAATAAAAGATAGAGGAGAAATAATGTTCCGTATAGTATGGAGGATAGACTAGAAACAGAGATTGTTTGTCATGAGCTACTGCGTACATATATGCGTTTCTTCTATGGTCACGTGGTCTAACCAATTCAATTATGGGATAACCTGTGTTTGCTCACTGGGATTCTATGTTCAAACTCAAGTGTCGACAGCAACACTTTATTCCTATATAACAAGACCTACTTGAAATTTTAGTTATAAGCTTGCAAACTTATCTGTTGCGTTCATTGTCAATATCCCGACGAGGAATATCTAAAACCGTTTCATTTTATACAAATATAAAAGAGGCAACTTGAAATTCCTGTAATTATATGAAGTGATGGAAGCGCAACACTGCGGATGATAATTTCTCAATTGTGTAAGGCGTAAAAACAGATTTTGCTCACAATTAAATCATATTTTCTAAATCTATTATAAACGTCAGACCAAAATTCGTAAAGTAAGCATGAATCAAATGCTTTAAACGTTTTAATCGCTAGCAATCCTTTTCCCAATACTAGCTGGCATTTTCCCAATACTGATAATCAAATATATTATATAGTAAAAAAAAAAGCTGGAAATGCTTGAAGCAACAGTTATATAATAGAAACGTTTACTTCTGTGTGACCCTTTCAGGACACTGACGATCATATCTCCCCACAATTTGCTGTTCCTAGTAGCTCTTAGTAAATGTTGTCTTTTTACGCTCTCTCCGAAATCCTCTTCTGTTATCAATTAACACAACATCGTTAGGCCGTGCATGCGTTGTTTTCCTTTGTCGGATATTCCAACCCTCTTACCACATGATCTGTGCTTTACTGATGTAAAGTGTGTGTCCTTTTGATTACATTTTTCTCTACAAATTTGTCCTTCCTCAAATGTTCAGTCCATGGTATCCTTAGCATCCTTCTGTAGAACAAGATTTCCGTTGCTTCAAGACGCTCCATCACCTGCTATGAGATTGACTAGCAACGGAAATCTTGTTCTCCAGAAGTTAAATGTGGATAAATTAGTTAAAATACGCGTAAAAATTATGAGTAAAAGTTTATAGAATTAAATTATATATGGGCACAAAATATTCGATATATATTTTTCTGATGGTGCTTTAGTTTATAAAAACGTTCTATACCTGATGACCTTCATACGAAACACATATAATTACATATGAAATGCAATGTTCAAAAATGATACGATATACCCAATAACCCTTGCGAGTGATAGTGACAATATGTAGTTCCTTTTTTAGTTATGTAGACAGCAGGAATATCTCATAAGTATTTTATTGCTCAACTTTCATGGATTTCAGTACAGCAGAAAGTTATCAGTAATAACATAAAGTCTAAAGTTGTGAAGGTATATATATATATATATGTGTGTGTGTGTGTGTGTGCATGTTAAAGATGACAGACAAGGTATTACGATGAAGCTTTTTATTTTCTTGGGTTCGAACACGATGTTTCTTTTCTGGACAAACACTAAAACAAACATTAATCAACAACGGCTTCCCTAACCACCTTATAGACCACCAAATTAGACCTTTTTCTCCTCAAAGTAAGTAATAACGATAATGAACACACAGTCAAAAATTACATACACATTTATTACAAAAATCAAATGCACATTAACTACAAACAAGACGAATCTTCACTAAGACATATTATAAAGAAATACACTACACCAAATGACCCGAATAAAAAAATCAAATTAATTATCTACAATAAAAAGATTTAAGACAGTCAACCACATCCTCAAAAATAACAACACACCAACTAAGTCAAAATTACAAAGAACGAACATTATCTATCAGTTCAAATGCCCCTTAAGGAACTGTGTTCCTGATCAAACCGGACTCATAAATAATTACATCGGTTACACAACTATCAGGTCATCCCATAAGTTCTGTCAGAATTATACCTTTTTTTTTAAAAATGAACGAACTTTAAAGAGTATTTTATAATGTCTAATGGAGCTGAACATTATTTTTATGTTTAGATGCATTTAAACTGATCAAAGAGAACAATAAAATTAAATTTTGTTTGATTAAATTCCTGCTAACATAGAAGTACCCAAGAATCATTTGAGGCACATAATGCTTTATGATTTCAAGAAAAGAAAATTCAGCAGCCGAAGCCGCTAGAATCATTCACTCAGTTTATGGGGAGGAATGTGTGAATGAAAGAACTTGCAGAAGATGGTTTGCAAAATTCAGAGGTAGAGATTTCACCCTTGAAGATGAATATCGAACAGGACGTCCAGTTGAGTTTGATGAAAAGCTTCTTGAAGCAGCCCTTGAAGAAAATCCTGCTTTATCATGCGAGGAATTGGCAGTGGTTCTCAGTTCAAACCATACAAATGTTCATCGTCATCTTCAACAACTTGGAAAAGTTCCTAAACTTGGAAAATGGATGACTCATGAATTGTCTGAAAACAACCTCAAATCCCGAGTTGACATCTGCTCTACACTCCATTCTCGCCAACTTGTTTCACCGTTTTTTAGATAGACTTGTGACTGTCGACGAAAAATGGATCTTTTATCGAAATGTTAAGCGTCGTAGACAGTGGCTTGGTAAAGGTGAAGGACCCCAGCCACTGCCGAGAAGGGAAATTCATAGGCAAAATGTTCTTCTTTTAATCTGGTGGGAACACCAAGGAATAATACACTTTGAATTCTTACCACCTAATGCAACAATTAATGCTCAAATATACTGTCAGCAATTGGAGCGTTTGAACCAAGCTTTGAGGAAAAAAGAACCTGCTCTAGTGAATCGAAAAGGAGTGATGTTTCATCAGGACAATGCACGAACCCACACAGAAAGAATCACATCAAAAAAGATCGAAGTATTTGGTTGGGAGAAAATTCCTCATCCACCTTATTCCCCCGATCTTGCTCCTTCAGACTACCATTTGTTTCGTAGCTTACAGAATCATTTGGAAGAAACAGATTTTGTAACACAAGAAGAGGTTAAAACTGACATTGGGGAGTCCTTCGAATCAAAGTCAAAAATCTTTTACAATAATGGAAATGGTAAGCTTGTTAATAGATGGAAGGAAGTCATAGATAATCAGGGAAAATACATTGTTGATTGAATCTGTAATTAAATGTAACATTTGCTCACTTGTTTTCTTTATTCAAAATTCGGACAGTACTTATGGGATGACCTGATAGATGCTTATCCAGACGCCATACATTACACCTATCTGATCACAGCTCCATTAGAACCCATTTAAACACACACACAAACCTACCAAACTCCATTAGGAACATACTAGTAGAAAACACAAATATACTAACTTCATCCACCTGTAAAAAAGACTAAAAATAATGGAAGCTTTAATAATAAAAAAGAAAAAGCCAACTCTTAACAATATTAACTACGAACAAGGTCACAATGACACAAGGTCACAATGGACTAAATGTATTCGTAAATTCAAAACATCTCTACAACACACTAAAACACTAAAACATACACATAATGCGCAGACTCAATAAAGCTGAAAAATTGAATCATCCTTGATAATGGCTAAAGGCATAGCCGAAAGCACTCGGAATTATAAAATATTTGAACGGTTTTTACACACTCTTTGCCCAGAAAAGAAAGCTCCTGTATAAACGAAAGATTGCTGTCTCTCTCTCTCTCTCTCTCTCTCTCTCTCTATATATATATATATATATATATATATATATATATATATATATAATTATTTATTTAAAATATGATTCCAACACGCTACATAAGAGGTCTCATGTTTCAAAACAAGAGCCGAAAACTTCAATATAATTATTTAAATTAAATTGAATTAAAGTAAGCTCTGTTCCATCTTCAAGCGAATTTTTTGGGGAATAACTTATTTCTGAAATTTACGTGTTATAATAGCATATTTATAAATAATTGAAATCAAAATTTCCATGGTAACAGCCAGGGCGAATTGTTTAAAAAAGGGAGGGGTGTTGGGTGTTAATAATTTTTATCAGTATAAAGTTACTTTCATAGATGTTAAGTTAGGGTAATGTGGGGGTGTCTAAATTTAAAACGGAAGATGTTTTCGCCTAGTCTGGTTTACGTGTCTATGGAGATTTACTTATTTTTTTTATTTTATTTCTTTATGAAAGGGTTTTGTGTATATAAAAACTGCCGTAACATTTGTTTTTTGACGACTTCATAAAGGGTTATCTTTTTTGTGGGGTATTTAAACTATTTATTGGGGCTATGGATTATAAAGGTTATTTTATTGTATGTTTGTTTTTAAGCTAATTATTCAATGCATAAATTTGATGATGTCGGAAAAAACCGTTAACTCATGTCTATTGTTTAATAGATTTTTATTATTTAGAAACTTAATAATGTGCAGTTTCTCATGGAGGCACAAATAGCATGGGTCATCCCAAGTTTTTCAAGTTCTAGTCCTGTTTATAATTTTTCATTTTACTTTAGGTGTCTTATTTATTTCCTTCAGATGCCAAACATATTTAGATAGAGAAGTCTGATTTCTTTTATTTATATTGTTGAAAGATCACTTATGCTGCCTCCATCTGGCTTTAAATTCATTCTTCGTGGACCCAATTAGTATTAGGACTCTCAGTGGATGAGATAGTACATTGGTATACCACAGATTTGATGCAGCATTTATTTTCTAATGGTCAGTCTTCTGGGTTTCTACACAATTTTTCACACAATTATTGTCTGATTTAAGTGTAGGGTTTTTATTAATACTATTCAGGCATGGGGGTTTGTTCAGGATTTTATTATTGTGTTTTTTTTATTATACTTCCTAGATTTTCAGTGCAGCTGTAACTCAATTTTAGGGTGTTCTTATTAAATATATTACTAAGCCTATTATTGGTGGGGAAGTGTTTTTCAATTAAAGCTAAGAATTTCTGTCCTAGTTTAATACTAACCATTTGGTTGAACGGAGGGGTATACCAAATGATTTTTCTTTTCCTGTTTTTTTTCTTCTGGCTAGTGCAATTGTTTCTATAGTTAATGTTTGCATTTTTGTAACCACTATTTTTTAGGGCAGCGTTATAGAAGCTATTGTGTTGTTGGAATATTTCTTTTTTAGCGGAGTTAATGCTAATTCTATTTTCTATTGATGAGGGTATATGTTTAATTATGGATGAAGGGTGGTTTGACTTCGGGTGTATATATAAGGGGTTAGTACTTGGTTTTCTATAAGGTTGGTATGTGTTGCTTGCTAAATCTAGAGTTACGTCGAGGAAGTTTACCCTTTTCAATTTAGTACAGACTGTTATCTTTAAGTTTAGATTTTTAAATTCACTAAATATAATTTTTCTGATTTTCTCTATTTTAAAACTAGTAGTACTCCTCACCACCATGAGCCCGTCATCTCTATACAGTCTGATGTCCTTAATATCAATTTCGTGGTGCGCGGTTAAGTTGTACAGTATTAAAAGACCAACAAAATCAGAAGACTCTGCAGAGTCTAATGATCCCATAGTGATGTCAAACAGGTCATTATTGTTTTTTATCCATTGGTCCCCATTATGAATGAGGACAGATTTTTTTGCGCTGAGAATTATATCTGTTTCTTCATTTGTCAGGTTAGAATACACAGCAGCAAAGTCCAGGGCAGTCGTAAATAGATCCTTCGAAATTGACGGGTAGTAATCCACGATATCGAACTGTATTAGGGTGCAATTCGGTTTATTATCAATATTGTTAAATCAATTGATGACACCTTTAGTATTGATCCATAATTTTAATCCAAGCTGTGTTTTATTTAGCAAGTAATTCTTTCCAGGATTCTTTTGCTGATCTTTCCTATGTCGGGTCGGGCAGGGTTAATTATTCTAGTAGTAGAGTTTTCCAAAAAATCATGTCTATGGTCCTTAAGAGTTATGTAAAATTCCTTTTCAGCAAGTTTGCCTACTCTATCGCTAATTTTTAATTTATCAGTTATTTTTTTACTTGCGCTGTTTATGCTATTTACCATATTTATGTTGTTGTTGCAAGCTTTTTTATAAGTCCTGGTTAAGTTTTTTTTTAATTAAGTTGTTGTAGTCATCAACAGCCAATTTGTAGAAGTTGCCGGTTTTGTCAGACTTAACTAGTATTTTATCACAATCATTTATGCTTTTAACTATTTGGTCGAGATGTTTTTCGAAGTGGCTTTTCTTCTTTTGAAAGATGTTATTGATAATTTTGAGTAGGTCTTTTTCAAATTCGTATAGCTGTTTGTTGAATGGTGCAACTTTTTTTACTTTTAAAGCCGTAAACTTCGCGTTCTTTATCGGTTGAGTTATTCCCACGAAAGTAGAAGTATGCTTTCCCTCTCATTCTTCTAATTAATGCCTCTGTTTCTTGTAAAAGTTTAACAAAATAATTCCGTTTGTTTGTTTGTGGAATGTTTTTCAGAGAAATCCCGAAATTTACTTTTTCCATATTCTTAATATATATATATTGAAGTCTGCTATATAAAATGCATAATATAACTTATGGCCTGACGATTACCTTTAGCATTAACTGTCGCCTCTTCGTTTTGACATCATTATTCACTTATATATATATATATATATATATATATATATATATATATATATATATATATATATATATATATATCATATCGTATATTGTGTGCTCGATGCGATATAATTATTTATTATTTATAAATATACCATTTTATTTTCTCACCAGTATTACGGTCTGAGTTTTCCTGCACAAAGCAGAATTCAGCACCTAAAGATTTATTATAATATATATTGCACATTTAAAAGTCAATTGATATCTACCGTCCTTTTTCAATTCCTACAACCATAATTTCCATTCATAATTCACACCCCATTGACAATTACCATTCCATCCCCAAACTTTTCTCTCAAATGGCGTCCGAGCGTTGTATTGTGTGAAATTTAGTGATATATATATATATATATATATATATATATATATATATATATATATATACATAGTGCGAGTGCTATTTGAGGACATTTTAGTATGTTAAATAAACATCAATATCTTTGTAAACAATGTATATATTTAATTTAAATTAACACAAATATCATTCATGATACTTCTTTATCTAATTATTCTTTAAAACCACCTCTGGTTTCAATGTCTGCTTCTATTCGACCTCGAAACCGTCCACAAGCTGCAATTAAGTCGTCGCTATTCATTTTGGACATCACCTGGACAATTGCGGCCTTCAGTGCAGCTATGATACTATGAGAATGTCGATTAGTCTCCCTTTCAACGACAATCCACATGTAATAGTCCAAGGATTTAAATCTGTCGAGTTAGCGGACCACATGTTGGAGGTCACATGATCGTAAAAATTCTCTGATAACCGATCCTGGTTTACAATTGCTTTGTGAGAAGGTGCAGACATATGGCCCTCCATTGCATACTTTATTCATCCAGGGCTTAACGATCGTTTTAAGAACATTAATGTATCCAGCAGCATTGACCCTAAGACATTGTGGGAAAATGTAAGGTTGCATGACATGACCTTCACTGCTCAAAACCCCTAAAACCATCACAGTAGCCGGATATTTGGTGTGCTTCACCCTGGGTACTTCAGAACGAGGTGTACATATCCACCTGTCATCCCGTCTGTTTGTTTTCTGATCTTGGTCAAAGTTTTTTCGTCAGTGAAAAACCAAAGCATGCCATGTTCGTGGGGATTTTTTAGTTTGTTCAGCAACCGTTTTGAACGCATGAAACGGTTTTCCTGTGTCTTCGACGATATGAATTGGCCTTTCCTCATTACATATAACTTACATCGAATGTCCTGATGTACCACGGTTCTGATAGCCCACTCTGATACCTGGACTTCTTTGGCGATGGACCTCATTGATCTTCCGGGGTTCTCATCGATGATGTTTTGAAAATTCTGTATAAATTCTGGTGTTCTCACGGTATCTGAGCGCTGTGAATGCTTTTTTTTTCTTTTCGCTACAGGGAAAACATTGCCATTATGTCCCTCTAGCTCCAACCCAACCAGATGTACAAATGATCTGGCAACATGTAAAAAGTTACTGGTTTTTAAATCACTGTTTTGCACCTAAAGCAACAATGACTTCATGTCTTTTCATTTCTTGGGTAAGCATTTTCCTATGACTGGGTTATCTGAAATAAATAAAAAATAATATTATAAATGATTTGAGTGTGTAGTGAACTTAAAACAATATGTCCTCAAATAGCACTCGCACCCTATATATATATATATGAATTTCATTGAATATTGAAGTGAACACTTTAGTTAATCTACGCCGATAGATTGTTATCGTTCCGCTGTTCATGTCTAGGGATATTTCATCTTGTTCTCTATTTTCTAATTTTCAGATAAATCTCGCTCTGTTTTCGCTGACCTTAAGTTTGTACTGTCTGGCCTAGGAATTGAACCCACATTTACTATGTCATCAGATTAAAAAAACAAACGCTTTATGACTTTAAATGTTGTACTGCGTCATTAATGACCATGAGTTGATCAGAGACGTGGATTTCAATCCGATTTGCCTTTAATCACATGTGTCAAATGCGATAAAAACATAGAAATAAAATTCGTTTAGAAATGTACTGCTGTTTGCTTTAACTTGAAAACATAGCGTGAGACAGTTTACGTAATGGGCATTAGCACCAGCAAGTAATCAGCGTTGCAATTATTCATTTGCTTTTAGCCATATCGTTAGAGTCTCTTTATGGGCAGGTCATAGAGTTTTCTGTTCATTATTAATTTACACTAACATGCAAAGACAGGATGATAATTTAAACACAAAAATTAACTATTTCACAATAACGATCCTTAATTAACCTTAGTCCTATATAACAATGCAATAAATTCATACAAATATTGATATCCTAAAGAATACACGAACAGAATCTGTTGAGCAAAAGACTTAATGAATCAGAAAATATTTGATTGAAATAATAAGCAAAATCCAATATACAGTGCTTATGCCGTAAAAAATTGCATGGCCTGCTTATTGGATGTTGTTTAGCATTTATATATGTTTAAAAGTTAGGATGTCGAATAATGCCTGTTAAGGCCATTGAGTTATTTCCACTAGAAATATTAGCCCGAATCAATAATCCTATTCCTATGGAATGATACCTCTGCAGGCACACACCGAAGCATTTCCTATCTCCGAAGTCCTGGGACAAGGTTACGTTCTGGCTCCAGCCCTGTTCTTCATCTAACTGGTGGCAATGCTCATTGTGATCCGACTCAATACTCCTAGTGTTGACATCTTCTATCCCCTGGACGGCGGACACTTCGACTTTGCGCGCCTGAGATCCAAAATTCGAACATAAAAAACAGCATCAAGAAGCTCCAGTACGCAGACGATAATGCCACCCCTTGACTGCTCCGTTGACGACCTCCAGCTCTACTCGATTCTCGTCACCGAAGCCTACTACTACTGCTTAAATATATATATATATATATATATATATATATATATATATATATATATATATATATAATTATTTATTTTTAAAGAAAAAAAAATTTATAACATAAATATGTTATAAAATCACTACAAAAAGAGCCATTTTGTTTCAACACCTTTGGTGTCTTATCAAATGATGACGCTGAATGTAAAATAAATGGTTTTAAAAGTTTCAAATTAATTAATATTCTACGCAAGGGGAAAACGTTGTTACAAAGGCTAGATGGACCAATCAGAACACAAGTACAGGAAAATTCAAAAAGCTCGATAACGAAGTCATGTTATAATATCTATTCAGATGTTTAGTATTAAAAAATAATTTATTCCAACGAATAATTACTAAATTATATGATAAAATTTAATATTAAAATTTAAAACTGCTAATTACAAAATCAAAATTTAACATTTATTCGCTATCAAGTTTACAACTATAAAATTACTGAGGAGAAAAGAAGAAATATATATGTTATTCAATTTATTTTTTCATTGAAGTTACTTTAGCTATATTTAATATCCGGTCTTTTTACAATGTATACATTTTAATCCTCATGGTGTGTAAATGGGGTCCCAAACTCACGCGTAAAACAAACGCAGTCAGATTCTAATACATATATATATATATATATATATATATATATATATATATATATATATATATATATATATATATATATATATATATATATATATATATATTATCTTTTAGACATAGACAATGTGCTTATAGCAATCAGCAATGCATTATGACCATCAGTTTCACGCTTGAATACAGTCTTCAAAATTGATCAGAAGTCTTTGACCTGGCATAAACATGACATTGGAGTGTGAAACTGGTAGTAACCATGTAGTTTTGATTTCTAAGTCCAGTTTAGCTATAAACGTTCAATCTCCAATACGTAACAATCTTTCCCTAATTCAAAATAATCTATTTTTATCACCCTTTATAAGTTGTATTAACACCCCTAAATAAAACTGTGGTTGCGTATATGTTCATTTCTGTGTGTCTTTCTCTGTGTATAACCCTCTGCATCTATATGACTTTTATCTTTACATTCACTTACTTACAAGTACCCATGAAAAATTTATAAACCCATCAGCTACAGGGTAAATAGTGGGCCAGACGATGCTCTTTAGCGTAGTTTGGTAAACCGTCTATGAGAAAAATAAGATTGAAGACAAAACCGGTTATGAATGAGGCTAGAAACTCCACCCCATAAAAAAATTATTGTTATAGAAACCACTGCAACAATGCCTATCGTGCTGAGACATGTGGCTATCTACACCTCAGGGTGTTTATGTGACATTAGTGTATGCGTATATGTCATGAAGTAAATGACAATATTTTTGACAAATATATTTTCAAATTAATTTCTAATTAGAATAACAGCTTAAGTTGGTTCGGCTTGTTTTCATCTTTTTCCACTGACAGATTAAAATTCCCAAACCCGAGATTATTTTCATCTAAGCAGCGGATAAAATTTATCCGCACTACGTGACCAATAAATCCTCTCCTTCCTACACAAAGAATTGAAACATTCACATTTCCGCAAGTATAAAAAATAGGATAAATGTAGGCTGACGCTCACAGATTCCCATACCCCTAGATGGGGAAACGGTGCCTAAATATGTAAACTTTAAAAATACATAACTTTTTTTTTTCTAATTTTTAATAAAGTTGATACATGGGTAGTCATGGTTGTCAGCGGCTACAATAGAATCTGCTAGCTGAGTTCAATTCGCAGCCAAATTTCTAGCGTTCACTCTCTCAAAAATGTTGTTTTGAAAAGGCATGAAACCATCTCTTCTCTCTCCAACTGCATGTTAGTTAACTGGGTACACTTGACTCTCTAGACTTGCTTGGTAATCAATCTAAAAGGAGGAGATCTCTGAATTCCAAAGTGTGGTGATAGAAGTCTCCCTATCAACTCTCTTTAAGATTTATATCTATTATACTGGCAATATTCGGCTCCTTCAAATGGCCGAAATCGTCTATTTTACTCGGACAAAATCAGAAAGGAAAACAGGAACTTTAAGAAGTTGCATTCATAATTTTATTCCAGACCTGCAAAACCTTATTTAAAAAATTAGAAAAATATAATAACGTAATCGTTTTTTATTTTATTTAATTATTTATTTATTTATTTTGAAATTGACATCTCTTCACACCTCAATCAATGGTGTCTTCATTTTTTCACTACACTGAACTAAAATATTTTTATGCTGGGTATTTTATTTTCATAATTAAGTTCACTAATACTTAAATTTATTATTTACACTGTTGTTCTCATATCTATTGCCATATTCTTGACGTTTCGGCCGTTGTGACTCAAATCTCCAAGTTTTTTGTTTACCATTACAGTAGCCAGATATTAAACACATCGGATCCAACCAAGGTTTTTGTCGACTGAGCCTCAACACAGAACATCAGTGTATAAATTTTGGGGTCTCAGTTTATATATATATATATATATATATATATTAATTGATTCATCGAGTCTGGGACTCATCAGCAGTGCGCATCCACTACCGAGGGAATCGAAACCCCGACAGTTAGGTTGGCAAGCGAACACTATACCAACTGCTCCGCCGTCACTGCTTCAGTGACGAAGAGATTGCAAATCAGACTCTAAGAAGCGCCGATGAATCAATTAATATAATTATCAAATCCTCCTCATTACTATGTGTGTTTATCTTCGCTTGAACCAGCTTCTAATGCTCCAGTTGGAGCGGCTTGGTGAGAGTAGTCGTAGGAGGCTCAGTCCTATGGTCAGAGAGAATTTCAGTTGAGTTCCACCACGGAATGTGGGAGTGAGCGGCGCTTCTTAGAGTCTGATTTGCAATCTCTTCGTTCGGATTTCTTGAGTTGTTTTATTAGTTGGTCAAATGCTATTTAACTAAAATATTATCTGAAAAATAAGAAGTTAACGGACGTGATAATGCACTGATTGTGTAATCAATGTATATGTCATTAGAAACTTTATTGTTATTAGAGAAATACTTTTGAAATGGGTCAGCAAATTCGTTGACGTAGGTTTACTGAAATTTTGAAGTTGCATGTTTGGTTATGATCATTAAAGCTTTTTAGATTTTGAATTAAGAGATATGTTTTGGTCGATATGTGATATGTATTTATACATAGGAATTTTATCATTTGTCTTTTACTTTGTGGTTATTGCATGGTTCGTCTCTGTAGAATATTTTGATGGTGTTTTATGTTATCTTTATTCGTAAGTTTGTTATTCTATAGATTTCTTGTAATTTTTTATCTATTAAGTAAATCGGGAAATTTTTATCTAGTGAATAGAGAAATAATTTTTTATATGCTTGATTTTGATGTAGAATATTTTACCTGTCGACCACAGTAACTCGATTTAAGAAGTTATGTAGGCATTCTACAATGCATGAATTAAGACCTTATGCACGAAACACCCATCAACATTGAAAAGATTGTAACAGCTACTAGATCTGACAAACCAATCTTCCAGAAAAATTGTATTAAGAGAAAGACTATAAATTTCAACCGAAAAGGTAACTTGTTACTTAGTCATTAAATACCAATTTTTTCCTTGGCGACAAACGCTATTATTATAGTTACCATTATAAGTCACCGTGTCTATTTTGTATATGCGCATTCGCTATAATATTAGCTTAAGTCTTAAGAAATTTCTGTTTCGGGGAACCAATTGTAATAACGAATGTATAACGTAACTAACTTCTGTGATGCCAACGAACACTCGTTTGACACTTTCGTAATGAGCGTTATAGTAAAGACTTTGTAATCGCAGATACAATCATAGTACGCCTTTGAACAATGCTGGTGTAAGACACCTTCGAATAACACTGGCCCTAATAGTACTTGCTCGATAATACTCGGTCGAACAGCAATCCGTATAGTGATCCAAATAGAGAAATAGTATAATGAAAAGGGTAGACAAATAGTATAGACTAGAAATGTTGATTCGTATAGTAATAGAGGATAGAACAGATATAGCGATCCAGATACTAAAAGAAGATAGACTAGAAATTCATATCAATTAGACGTCACGCAACCTCCTACTGATTCGAATAGAGAAATACAGGGTGTTTCAAAAAGAATACGCCAAAATCATTACGCTGCTTTTCAGGTCTATAGCATTGTAGTGGACTGAATCAGTGGTTATTTGATAGAGTACATATCAAAGTTTGATTGGGTGTCAGTTTCATCGCTTCTGGTGCAGCTGAATTGTGGGAAGATCAATCAAAATGGTGACTCCTCAGCAGAAGGCATTATGCGTGCTTGAGTTCGCGAAACCAAACGCCATTGTCGCGGTGCAGCGTGCTTTCAGAACAGAATTCGACATTGATCCGCCCCATCGTGAGAGCATTCGACGGTGGGTTAAACAGTTTAAAGAGAGTGGGTGCCTTTGCAAAGGAAAGAGTCCTGGAAGACCACGTGTTACAGAGGAGCAAGTGGAGAGGATTCATGATGCCTTTGAGAGCAGCCTGCGTAAGTCCGTACGTCGAGCAAGTCTTCAGCTTGCCATCCCTCATACCTCTGCCTGGCGTGTGTTAAAGAGACGATTACACATGAAACCATACAAACTAAGCCTCGTCCAAGCACTTACTAATTATGACAAGGTGATGCGGAGGACATTCTGTGAGTCAATGCTGGAGATGGAGGAAGGTGATGAAACTCTCTTTTCACGTTTAGTTTTTAGTGACGAAGCGAATTTCCATTTGAGAGGCACAGTCAATCGTCACAATGTGTGCATTTGGGGAACAGAGCACCCAAAAATGGCTATTCACTTTACTGCAAGCAGATTCGAATGACTTCATTTTTCAGCAAGATGGAGCACCACCCCATTGGCATCTCGAGGTTAGAGCTTATCTGAATGAAAACGTGCCTCAGCAATGGATTGGGAGGAGAGGTGCTAAAGACCTTGCACCCTGTGTTTGGCCTGCCAGATCCCCGGACCTCTCTGTGTGTGACTTTTTCTTGTGGGGTTATGCTAAAGACCAAGTTTATGTGCCAGCACTTCCAGCAAGTATCGATGACTTGAAAGATCGAATAACAGCTGCAATCAACACGGTGGACCGTGACATGCTGAGGCGCGTTTGGGAGGAATTCTCATATCGGCTTGATGTTGTCCGCGCTGCCGGTGGTGGCCATATTGAGCACTTATAAAACATGAAATGAAACTTGAATGTATATACGACACATGTGTTCATGCTAGAGGTTTGTATTTTTTTTTCGTTTTTGACACATCACGTGATGATTTTGGCGTATTCTTTTTGAAACATCCTGTCGTATAGTGAATAGAGTAGAGAATAGCAGTGCGTATAGCAACAGAAAATAGAATGTCCATATAATAATACCTGAGTAGGTATTGTTTTAATTGTTTATTTTTATAAACGCAAGTTTGAAAGTCATCATTATCGAATCGATGATGACGCCTAAGAAGAGGATTATTTCAGAAATGTTAAGTTCAGCTGCGGACACGAGAAGTGCCGTATTTTCTTCGCAGATGTTTAATTTTTTGGCTTTATTACAGTAGAAACAGTAGACGTACATTTTTTGCTAGCATCTAGAGTCTTGAAAGTGTTGGAGCGATAAGTGAATCCACGGCAACGCCATGATTTTGTGTGCAGATATTCCTTAAGTGGTCGTAATCGTAAATTTGTGTGGCACAAGCGAATAT
Organism: Acanthosepion lycidas; assembly: GCA_963932145.1. NCBI lineage: Eukaryota > Metazoa > Mollusca > Cephalopoda > Sepiida > Sepiidae > Acanthosepion > Acanthosepion lycidas. The sequence goes on along the minus strand of OZ010571.1, from coordinate 95,012,779 downwards.
TATTTTCGTGACACCAGTTTGTTTTATTTTTTGGTGATGCAAGTGACTTTTTTTTTTATAAATATTGTTAATTATAATGTCTGTTAATTCACTGGCAGTTATTTTATTGAATAAAATTAAGCGACAAAAATGACTGAAAATATTGAACTAATTGATTCATTTTCTCCAGCTTATTAAATTTTGTCCGTTATTTAATGTTTTTTTTTTAAATTGTAAAAGTTTTTGAAAGATAATAATTATTTACTGGTACAAGTCCTACTAATTAACGCACAGATGGGAGGAAAAGCGGTGGATTCGTAGTTTTCCCAAGAGTATTTGGTTGTTAGGAAATATATTGAGCCCGACTGGAATTTGAACTCGGCAATACGTTTTCCACTTCGGAGCCGTTTACACCCATTCAAGCTTACAGTACCTGTTTTGCACAAGTGTTTTACCATCTATGTACTGACAGATTCGACGTTGCTTAACTTCGGTGATCGTACAAGTACTGGTGTTTCAACAGGAAAATATTAAAGCATTACCTAAAAGCAACATCCTAAATATATTTCAGAATAAAAAGAAAAGCAAAATATATCATAAAAACAAAATGAAGCTACCACATCCAATAACGCGAGAATATGCGAAAGTCGAAAATCAGGAAATAAATATAATGTCTATATTTCTAGTCATTTGTTAATTGTTTGTAGTCTCTTTTGTCATTCATTTTTTTGGAGATAGGTTTGTGAAGAGCAAATAGTTGTAGCCTGCAATATTTTTTTCTGTGTGTACGGCTAGGCAGATTTTTTTAAGCAATTTATCCCAAGCAAGGCGGGAGTGACACTAGTAAGAAAAGGGCTACAGAGATTGTAAGGGAAAAGACTGGGCATAGGGAGGGGTGAAGAAAGGATAAAACGAAGAACAGAGGAGGATAAAAAGAAGAATGAGGATGAAAACAACATATGTCGATCGACATTACATGTAATTTTTGAAGATTATAGTTATTAAGGAACAAGTAAGAGGAAGGGAGTTGCCCTGTCGGGAAGCGCGAAAGAAGAATCTGTTGGAATAGAAGATGCGGTTACATTTAATTGCTTCAATAGTAAAAGAGTGGTACCGAGATGCCAACCTAGTGGACGCTTAAATTCATTCAGTCGGGGCACCAGTGAAAATAGCTCCTCAGAGTAGATGCCATAAAAATATTTATAGAAAAGACAGGGGAAAGCTACATTACGTCGTTGAGAATGAGACTAGAGTCGAGACCTCGTCAGGACGGATCAAATTGCATATACTCCACAATTGATGAAGGAAGAAGGCGTTTCTAATGTCAGCCAAAGGAAAATACTTCACAATTGGTACAAGAAAGAATCAAAACCGTTTTCTTTTTCTTGGTGCTGTGTACTTTCAGGACCTAGATGTTAATAACTCTACATAGAGTTTTTTATTTATTTATTACAGTCTGTTTATATTTGCCAGGAAACTGTTAACCCCTTCAAAAATGAAGTTAATATCTAAATAATGTTGTAGATGCATTGGTTATTTTTTCTGCGTGAGTAAAGTACGAATTATCTGTTTTTGTATATAAGTATGATATAGCGATATATAATTTTGTGTAATTTTATATATCCCCAAGCAGTATTTAGAAAAATAATATGACAAATTGGAAAAAAGTTTTTGTGACGTGTTTCATCAATTAGAATTTCAGTGGACTGGCTGTTTTTATGTTGCCAATTCTACACATGTGCACGAAACGATAAACGCTGGTAGCTTCAAAAATTTGAAAGAATTCTTTTTTGAAAGAATATTTATTCTATCTAGCCAAATTCATCTGTATTCTGTTTCTTTTTCTCTCCATCACCGTTGTCCCTGACTATTCCACATTGTGACAACAGAAAATCTGCCAAGAATGATGATACATTGTAAGAGCCTGGAAGTAAATTTATCGTGGCTGAATCAGCGATCAAGGCATTTTCCAGACATTTTCGTCTTCGTGGATTATTTTCTCTTTTAATCAAAGTAGCATTCCGAAGGTATTTTAATATAAGTATTCTCATGTTCAGACCATTAAAACTAAAAAATATCTAAAGATAATTAATACAAAACAAAAGAAATAAAAGTAAATCATTAGCAACCTGATTACACCTACTTAGTAGTGAGATATTTCGTTGTCATAATATAACAAAACATCTTTGTTTATTGGATTCGATTAATGCTACCTGTTAACATAATAAAATAATATGTCATTACGAAAGATGGGATACCAAGAGTGGAGACCCATAAATATATATAAAATCACATGCAGGCGGAATGAATGGTTGTGGGTATGAGAAAAATCCCAAGATTCGAGTTACGAATTGGAGATTTCATAAGAGTGTAGAAGTTGAAATATCTGGGAAATATTTAATCATATGACGGAAAATGTAACATCGAAATTGGAAAGCACATTGGAAAGACAAAATATGTATTAAAAAACTAAATAAATATTAGGCTGGTGCAAAAATAATTTCGTTTTCTGACATAGTAACATATGTTAGAAAACGAAATTATTTTTGCACCAACCTAATATTAAGAAGCAGGAAAATGTTATTAGAAGCAAAGACAATGTCATATCAATCATCTTATATGGCACTGAATGGTCGAAAATTTCCTCACAGATAAAGAGATGATTTGAGGCAACAGGAATGTATTTCCTCAGAAAGATAATAAAAATACCTTGGAATGCAGCGTGTGAGAATCAACAACGTTTTAAGTAAAATTAAAACAAAAACGCTACTTAAACAAAATTGTAAAGAGACAGTTAAAGTTAGCTCATTTAGCGCATGTCGGGCCGCTGTTGTCACCACTCCCGTCCATCATACAATTATGGTTCATAGTGACATTCAAGGCAGAATAGTGTAATGGCTTCCGGGTTCCTTTTGCACAGGATATGTTAAGGTAACCCTCCTCTCAGAAGTTAGAGGCAGACATACAAGGCAGCAAGTCGTTTGAATTCAGAGATTTCCTTCTCCTATATAGGTTACCAACTAAGACTATAGAAACTAGTTTTTCCTGCTATTTTACGCATAGCTGTGAAGAAGAGATGGTTTTATTCCTTTCCCAAGAATATTTGCAAGTGAATACTCGGCCCTCTGATTCCTCAATGCGAGCATCTATCCATTATTCCCTCGTGCCTCCTACGAAATTACTTGAACATATAATGAGAGAGAAGGCTTGGGAATTTGACACTCACAAGACGTATCAAAGACAAGACGGATAGAGCGAAACAGAGGCTAACCTAACAAATCTGTGTAAATAGATAACAGAACAGGAAAAATAATAAAAAGACAAACATAGATATGGGCAACAAAGGATAAGAAGTTGTGGAGAGCTACAATCACCCACTTCCTGAAGGGAGATGTCACATGGAAGAAAGAGACTATTTGCTTATGGGTACAAGTTGACGGTCTAAATATTACCTATGAAAAGCTAACATTAAGGGTGAAAACAAATACTACTCAAACATTATCGCAAATAATCTTTGGCAACATTTAAATGTTTCTCCAATTAAAGAATATAAAAATATATTTCAAACATAGACTCATAGAAATCCGATTATTATGTAAATTTTTCTCGTTTTCGATGATCTATCGAATTATTTAAATCACAAACAATAATATTGTAGTGAGATAATATTGTATCTTAAACGTACTGAATTTCCGGACGTGAAGGCGCTCTTGTATCGATTTTAATTTTAATCCCTTGAGAAAATCAATATCTTTAATCGAAGCTGAAATGTCCTGCTGCCGTTTCTTAAGAAAATTATTATCGCAGTTTTCATGTGCTACACCAGCGGAAGATTTGTATGCTTTCGGGTTTCAAGAATAGATTTTGGCATGTGAACAATTTTTTCAGGGCTAATCTTTTCTCAAAAATAAAATCAGTGGAAATCAGGCGTGAGCTGGCGTCTACATTTCCCAGAAATAGCTTAATGGCACAATCTTATTATGCAAACTCACCAATCTCATGCACTGGGATTTCAGAAATTTGTGACGTTGATGGCAGCTTTTTCAAATTTGCAGTGAAAACCAAAGTTATGCACACGGAAATTAAGTTCTCATCGCCAGACCAAATGGAGACTGGTAGCAGGGAGGTAACGCAATCTCATTCGTTCTTATTCACTCCGCCAACTATCGTCCGCCTAACAATTGGTGTCTTCTCCACAAATTAACCCGATTATAAACAGTCACCTTTACTGGGCTTACCTTTCTGGTATTGTCTCGCCATAAAATGTTGGCATCTTTGCATAACGGATAAAAGTGGTTTGAATGAAAGAGCTCTTGTCGCGTGATGTGCCAACTTGGAACGATCAATCCACGCCAGACGCTTTGAGATGCAAAGTCTGCGGTTCCATTTTGGTCCAATTACAGCTGCTTTGAACTCCTTTCACATTTGCCATTCTTGGAGATCTTCATATATTCCTTGTTTCGCATAGTTAATGAAATAGCTATAAAACCTACTTCATAAATAAACAAATGGAATGGACTGTTTGGGTCTGGTTCGTATATATATATATATATATATATATATATATATATATATATATATATATATGTGTGTGTGTGTGTGTGTGTGTGTGTGTGTGTGTGTGTGTGTGTGTGTGTGCGTGTGTGTGATATTTAGCTCTATTCTGTACTGAGCCTTCTTTTAAATTAAATGAAACGGACAGTGGAATCTTACTACATTTGTTGTCTTTTACCTGGATATATATATATATATATATATATATATATATATATATATATATATATATATATATATATATATATATATATATGGGGGATGTAATCATTCAGAGATAAATAAAATATGTTTCGGTAAATAGAAAATACAAATAAAAAAGGAAATCTGTTCTTTAACAACGCGTTGGTCCTCTGGTGGATCTTATCAGACCAAATATCTTTATACAGACATTTTATTGTACGAAACGGGTTGTGGAAGATTAGTATCCTTTTCTTCTAGTTAGATAGATGATTGATAGATAGGTTTTTATTAGATGAGTGTTTAAGCAAATAGCCTTTATTCATATGAAACTATGCCTAGATCAAAATCTGAAAACGTTTTTCTTTAAATGAGCGTACGTTTTGTTGATGTCCTTTCGTATTATATAGTTATCTATTAGGTTGGTGCAAAAATAATGACGTAATAATGTCGATTTGACGTTAACAAATACGTCAAAAAAACGACATTATTACGTCATTATTTTTGCACCAACCTAATAGTTAGCTAGCTTTTCATACCTATATAGAAACAAAGTTCAGTGAAAGGTGTAAATCTTGCAACAGAAATACACACACAGGCACATTTTGTTGAATACCAATAAAAAGCTGTTTTTTTTTTTAAATATTTACCGTATTTGACGGCATATAAGTCGAACTTTTTTTTTACTATTAGGTTGGTGCAAAAATAATGACATAATAATGTCGTTTTTTGACGTTAAAAAATACGTCAACAAACGACATTTTTACGTCTTATTTTTGCACCGACCTAATAAAAATATCTTTTAGAATTCCCCTGCATCTTATATGCCATATGTATGTTTAAAATTCGCAATATTTGGCTTAAATTAGCTATCTGGCAACACCTTAGCTTAGACTTAAACGTGAAGGAGCAATGGAACACGTAGATGGCAATGCCTGATCAAGACCTTACACTTAGAGGAAGAATAAAAAGACCCAGCATTACACAAGTCTGCGAAGCAAGCTTGGGATAATATTAGACCAGAAATTGTTGTGAAATCTTTTAAAAAGTATGGCATTAGCAATTCTCTCAATGGAACGGAAGACGATGCATTATTTAACGACGATGATAGTAGTATTGAAAATGAGTATCAGAGTTTTGATGGCAAAGACAACGAATTTTATGGATTTGAAGATGAATAAAATTTTAATGGTATAAATTGCTTGATTTATATTTTGTTTTCTTACCTTTGGATATAATAAAGTTTTTATAGGCTCGTGTTCTTTTTTCCTATTATTTTTCGTTTAATTGTAATCATGGCTTGTTTAACCAAAATTATACCTCATATATATAATATATTTTTCTTGATTTTCCCTGCTGAAATTGGGGTGCGCCTTATACACCCGTGCGTCTTATATGTCGTCAAATACGGTACTTTTCTTTCGCTTTACCTTTTTTCAGATTTCCGTGTACAGTCTGAGCACAAATTGCCCAGTATCTTCTAAACAATTTCAGATTTCAAAAACCACCATCAAAGAAATTTTATAAACATACATTCCGACTGCATGTGATTATATATATATATATATATATATATATATATATATACATATATATATATATATATATATATACATATATATATATATATATATACACACATATACATATAAATATATATATATATATATATATATATATATATATATACATATATATATATATATACATATATATATATATACATATATATATACATATATATATATATATATATATATATATATATATATATATATATATATATGTATGCATATTTAATTGTATTGATGTGAGTTTGTGACCCTGGGTTTCACGCTGTTTGCGATCGTCAAACTGATTAATTTTTAAATTTTGGATTTATATAGGGTTGCGTATATCGGTGTTTTTATAGAAGTGGGAGGAAAAATTATCGTCGGGACACCACTCATACTTGCGCACAATTTCTATTTAGTTTGTAAAAGCTCTACGCCTGTGGGACTGTGGTTATTCGGGAAACAAATGAAAATCGAATCGGAGACTGAAAAGTCAGTAGAAGTTTGAAAAATCTATTTGGTACGACGGCGACTTCAATGAAACTGCACAAACCGCCAAATACAGACACAGAAACTACGAACTAAGTAACTTCAACTACGGGCTTACGGCTATATCACGTTGAATTGCCGAAGTTAAGCAACATCGAACCAGGTCAATACCTAGATGAGTGCTATAAGCTTGGATATACGGGTAGTTTAATGGATAAACGGCTTGAAATTAAAAATCGGAAAGACATGCTCCAATTCCAGGCGGATTCGTCATATTTACATACGCGCAAATTACCCTTGGGAAACGGTATGAATCCATCTTTTCTCCTCCCATGTATGGGTTAATTAGTTGGACTTGTATGAGTAAATCATTATTATCTCCAAAAAGTTCTTACAATGTAAAAATAGTTTCCTCCTATATATATCAAACGTCGTCCTTTCCCATAAACTCAATGGCTAAGAAATAACTAAATAAAAGCGTTATTTACATTATTCGGACTATTGTCCTCATCTTTTTCGCCATATCTATCACAACGTTTCGGCCGTTGTACGCTCCGGCCTTCTTCAGGTGGTTGGAATGTCGAACTGAAGCCTTTATTTCGCTCACTGGGGTAGACTGTTCTAGATCCACGTAATAGGAGTGCCAAAGAAAAGCAATGATAACAACATAGTTGCAATATGAGCTCTGGTAAAAGCATTCAATGATAACAGCAAAATTGCAATATGAGCACTGGTAAAAATGGTTGCTGAAGACATTGGGTTTATAATAGCCAGAAATTCATACCCAGATATCCTCATGGACTCATGGCACAGTGGATAAAGTCGTTGGTTACTATCTAGTGACAGGACCCAAACCGGTTAAGGCAGTGGAGAACTTGGGGAGGGGAATTAACAGGACATAACTGATAACTGACATTCATTAAATATTGCACGTGGAACTAGAACAGTCTACACCAGTGAGCAAAATAAAGGGTTCAGTTCGACATTCCAACCAACTGAAGAAGGCTGGAGCGTACAACGGCCGAAACGTTGTGATAGATATGGCGAAAAAGATGAGGACAATAGTCCAAATAATGTACAAAATACCTCATCTCAGAAATATAAACAGACTCTAAATAAAAGCGGTTTTATTTTGGAGGAATTAAGATTTACAAGTCATTTCTTGACCCAGTTAAACATCGGTTGTCCTTTTCGAGAGCATTTTCCAGTTTTACTTTGTTGGACCCGTCGGACTTGATATTAACACGGGAGTAAATAATTGTGTCAGTTGGGAACTGATGACATCAGGCAGACCATTGTCGTAAATCAGAAACAGTGTAGGTTCGAGAATAGAGTCCTGGGTAAACTACTACATTATTGTGAGATGAACTAGAAGCGTATCCGTTCAACATTATCTTAATTACACGATTTGTTAGGAACGATTGGAGAAAACCAAATATTTGTCCAGCGATACAGTAGCCCTTGATTTTATGGAGAAAGGTATACACGCTACATTGAAATATAGACAAATAGAAAGAAACAATGATAAAATGAAATTGAAATAGACGAAAGCATTAAAGGAAAAAATCTTATTAAATTTTAAATGGATGCGCGAAGAGTTTAAAAAAAATTGGAATCGGCAAGACTTCAAATTATGTTTATATTCGTACATATGAATTTGGGGAAGGCATACTTCTCCTCACTACTCGTTAGTTAAAATCGCAAGGGAGACTAACTCTGGGTGGCAACCAGTCTAGAGAAGAAAAATGATCAATTTAAAACGTTGAAGAAGACAATTGAAAATGATTTCACTATTTCCCAACAATATATGGTAATATTCAGTTTAAAAATAAAGTAATTTGTGGAGAGACATGACCGTCCATGTCTTGAAAGGACATAACATAAAAAAGAAAATTAGCTTAAGTTATTCTCTTCACGAGCTTATTTGAAACGTCTTGTTTGGAAGCACAGATTCACCTTGTTCCTAAATTAACTTTGAGGGAGTTGAGGCAGAACAAATCCATGTCCTTCCTTCAACAACGAATTTTATTCATTCACCCAATGAAAACACAATTATAAGGCTGTAACTAATACGAAAGATTAATCTGACTTGAAGCTGGCTTGATTGTATTGCGTTTGCAATAAAATGATAAAGAATATACATATAACGAGTCTTAAACCTGGGATTGAGAAGAAATTCAAATTTTACTAAAAAATAATATATTTACAAAAAATAAAAATAAAAAGACGATGTATTTGTTTTATTTTATCTTATTGATAGAGACAAACGTATAGGCATATATATATATATATATATATATATATATATATATGATAACAAGTGCAAAAAGTTTTATGACAATACTTTTCGTTCCCTGGGGAACTCTAGCAAAAGCAAACGCAAAATTTATTGAAAAACCTGTTTTTATAAACACAGAAAATAACATTTGGAACAAATATTACAGGTTCAAATTTGAATTACAGGAAGTATTAAAATATTTCTCGACGTTGAGAAAAAAAGCAAAAACTGCAGATATATATATATATATATATATATATATATATATATATATATATATATATATGTATGTATGTATTTATGTATGTATGTATGTATGTATATATAAGATAGATAACTCAAACTGCTACAATCAAGTGTTTACGTGTATACGCTACGTAGCTGTGATACTCCCATAAGCCATTTGTCTACTTTAACAAAATAAATCTTGTGTCGGATGAACTAGTAATCCAGCGAAATTTTAGTCGCACACCACAACGTAGGTACAAGTATATATATATATATATATATATATATATATATATATATATATATATATATATATATATATATATATATATATGCCGGGTATGTTGTGTGATGAGTTATTCGATCTTATCGGAAAAATCTATATAATAAAAAAAAAAAAAGTTTATATAAATAGGATTAAATCATCCAAACTATCCTCCGTCTGCAGTATCTTTGAAAGTGTTGCGAATGTATCTCTTGAAAATGTAGAACCATTCTCTTTGATTACAGACTATAATTGTGCAAGCGCGCTGAGCCTCGTAAGATAAACAAGGTCTTTGAGGAAACTTTTTGAGAAGAAATCAGGTGCTGTTAAATCTAGTGAGCGCGAAGAGCATCAATAACAACCTCACCGTCCAAAGCATCTGGCTGGAAATATTCAATTAAGATAAGATCTAATACCCCAAATGAAAATGGAATGTTACTATATCTAGTGAGGAATAAATCCTCCACCACTTCATCAAATAAACAAAGAAGCCCTGTCAGACTAATATTTGAAAAATGTATGGCACAACGCTGTTTTATGATTGAAAACGAATCAGTCATAAAGAAAAATGAGGTTCGGTTTTTTGGTTCTTTTTTTTTTGTTGTTTTGTTTAATCCTTATATTACTTACGTTTTATCCATAGTGACTGTTAGCTTACCGACCAAAAGATTTAGGTTCCAATTTTACCGTTGTCGATTTGTCTAGATGATTTCTTGATAATATTTGCCTCGATTTGATTGATTGATTGATTCGTTTTCTACGGTTTATCAACCCTTTTTAGATTATTAATGTCAGTAAATAATTATTATTTAGCGATAGAAATCTTAATAATTGGGCCCATTATTTTACTCACACACAGATATATATATATATATATATATATATATATATATATATATATATATATATATATATATATATATATAACAGCGATTAAATGTTGATTTAGAAATTAGCAGTTTTTAATTTTAATATTAAATTTTATCATATAATTTAGTAATTATTGGTTAGAATAAATTCTTTTTTAATATTACCCATATTTTAAACATCTGAATTGCTATTATAACATGACTTCGTTATCAAGCTATTTGAATTTTTCTATACTTGTATTTTGATTGGTCAATCTAGGTTTTGTAACAACGTTTTCCCCTTGCGAAGGATTGTTAATTAATTTGAAACTTTTAAAACCATTTATTTTACATTCAACATCATCACTTGATAAGACACCAATGGTGTTGAAACAAAATTGTGATTTTATAACATATTTATGTTATAATTTTTTTTTAAATAAATAATTATATATATTTATATATATGAAATAATTGTGTATTGGGAAGCAATAACTCTTTAATACAAGTTTCATGAAAAACGACAAGGTATTGTTGGTTGCGGTTAAGATTTTTAATTTATTTTTTCTTGTGTTCTTATAATTTCTTTTTTCCGAGCGTAAATTAGGATGAAATCGTCCAAATGTGTTGTATGTTCGAGCGCTTTCGCCTATACTTTTAACGATTTTCAAGGATGATTTAATTTTACTTTTAACTTAATGTAGGGTTTGTTTTTTGTATGCATCTAGAGTTATAGGAATGTTTTATTTTCAGAACATTGTAGCCGTGTTCACAGATGATATTATTGAGTGTCAGCTTTTTCATTTTTATTTAAAATGCTTCTATTATTGTTAGCATTTTTACATGTAGATGAAACAATTATATTTGTATTATCAACGTCTATGTTCAGGATAGAAATATAGTTTGATAGGCCTCCATTATATTTGAATGAGGCATAGCACTCAGGCTGATTGGCATTTGTTTACATTCGTAAAAACTATAAGCTAGATTTAGCTGTTTCTTATTGTCGAATGAAGATAGCTGAGTGGTAGAAACTCTAACTGACACCAAATTGGTTGGATTTCGATCCGGACTTGATTCGGATGTCTAGTCTCACTGGGGAGCTATGATACAGCGAAACATTACTGTCTGGGAATCATACAGACACACAGAAACATATACACATACATACTATATATATATATATATATATATATATATATATATATATATATATATATATATATATATATGTAAAAGGCTCAAGTACTAACATTCCATGGTTATAATTTATTACATTGTCATAGTAATCACGATCCAATTCATCAGATGTAGTAGGTATGATGAACTAGACCGTGATTACCTGGATTTTATCCTCTTGGTAATATATATATATATATATATATATATATATATATATATATATTGACCACCAACATTATATATATATACATATATATATATATATATATATATATATATATATATATATATATATATATATATAGGTGCATGGATGTATGTGCGGCTAGGTATGTTCGTATATTTTCCTGTCCCTCTCTTTCTGTGTGTATATATGTGTGTGTTCACTGATGGAAAATAAGAAAGACACATTATGAAAGAATAATTCCAATATTGAATAAAGTACAGTATATCCATGCAAAGATCCAATACAATTTTCAAAGTCTTCAGCTATCGTTTTGATAAATTACTACTTGTACTATTGCAACCTTTGGTCTTTATATAAGATTGGACGAATTTTTAGTTCTTATAGACTGGATATACACTTTACTGAATTAGTACACATTTTAGACTTGGAATTTCGGTAACTCTTCGATGTCGGCAGCAGATATAAATAAACACACAATATATCCCTACACAATATTCTAGACGGACGCATAATGCAGACATTCTGCAAGATCTCATCATAGAAAAGCTATCAGTGGTAAATTTCCCGCCATTCATAGATTAAGGCAACTGCATGAAGAATTTTCGAATCATTTATTTGTAAAAAAACGACAGAATGCCCTCGTGTATTCCCCAGTTGGAGGCGCGAGTATACCAGGAGCGAAGAATCAATCGCAGACTCTCGCATTCAGTGCTGAGAGCATATACTGTATTAATGCAAATTATAATCATTTGCACGTACGTCATAAGAATGCAGAGTGACATTTTACATATACCCCCAAATTGTACAGGCCCTCACATCATGCTATAGATTTTAATGGATTGCAATTCACACTTAGGTCTGGTGTTTGTGGAGAGAATACTAAACGGGACGATGGAAGTCCAAAATATTCTTCAACCGATTTTGTTACGATTCCTTTCGACAAGAATACGATGTACGTTTCAAGTAGAATAATGCCTGCCTATCTGATACCTGTGCTACTCAACATATTATACAAATTGTACAAAAGGTCCCCAGGCCTTCACAAATGTAATTCTATTACAAATTCCTCAACAAGAAGAGGATGTGCGTTTCAAGCAAAATAATTCCTGCCCATCTGATACCAGTGCTACTGAACATACTCTACAAATTTCCAAGACTGTCACACTCATGCCATTGAATAATTTTGGGGGTAAATGAGCCAACATCTCAATTCTTGCTATGCAAAATCAGCAGAGGCCTAACAAGATCTATCAGAGAATAGTATTCGCTATCTGTATGATTGTATAAATGCGATCGTATATAACTATAAGTTATACAATATATTATTATGAAGTCTGGGTACTGTTGACAATGTCCGATTTTGAAGTCAATATTTAAAATGTTTTATTGTAATTTCAGCTATAGTTTGTGTGGTTTTAACGTAAACTATATATTCAATATCAGTTTCCATGCAAACACACAGACACGCACAGACACACACACACATATGTATATATGTTCACAATAGAGATTCCTATAATAATATTTAAATCGAGTTAGAACTATTAATCTAGATAGTGATGAACACTCGATATCCTTGTGTGTGGGTATATATATATATATATATATATATATATATATATATATATATATATATATATATATATATATATATATACTGACATATATAAATTGACAGATGTATTATGGTAAATTCTACCCAATATCAGTCTTCAACGAAAATGAAAAACGTTTCATTTGCAAACCAATACTCTAAGGTCTAGACAAATTATTACGAGTGTCCACTTTATTTTTTACGTTAGGAATTAACTCCCGAGATCTTGTTGGGTTTCTGTAAAATGTCCATATACATTCCTCTCACTTATAAAACTTCTACAATTTTTTTTCCTTGCCTATTGGATGAAAAGACAAATTTTATGTCTTCCTTTATTTGCAATTATTTTCCTCTCTACGTCAACGTTGTTTCCGCTAGGTCCACACCCCTACGACAAATCAAAACAGGTTATTTAGGAGTGGTTCTTCTACTATTAGAATTGCTTTGTATGTAACATCATCATAAACAGTGATAATAGTAGTAGTAGTAGTTTTAGGTGTTGTAATATTAATATTATTAGAAGTAGTGATGGTAGTGGTAGTGGTAGTGGTATTAGTAGTATTTGTATTATTATTAAAATTATTATAAGTAGTAGTATTATTATCAGTTTCAAAATAATCTTAATGCTTTAATACTGCTTCAACAGGCGAAAAAAGAAAGGAAAATGCAAACTCTTTTTACGAAAAAAAAGGGAGGCGTATAATATATCATTAACGAGATCTCGTTAATGATATATTTCAACCTATTATAAAAAAATATTACCAAACCCAATTTATATTCACCCCAAATCTAAGAACCCTTTATCTATAATCTAACATATACATTCGTCTGCAGAACGTCGATTTAGCAACCACTCATCGCACAAATCTGGACACACACATACACACACACACACACACACACACACACACATATATATATATATATATATATATATATATAATAAACGGGATATACACTTTATTGAATTATTACACATTTTAGACTTGGCGTTTCGGTAACTCTTCGATGTCGGCAGCAGATATCAATAAAGACGCAATATATCCCTACACAATATTCTAGACGGACGCATAATGCAGGCATTCTGCAAGATCTCATCATAGAAAAGCTATCAGTGGTAAACTTCCCGTCACTTCCCGTCATTTACAGATTAAGGCAATTGAATGAAGAATTTTCGAAACGTTTATTTGCAGAATAACTACAGTATGCCCTCGTGTATTCCCCAGGTGGAGGCGTAAGCGTACCAGGAGCGAAGAACCAATCGCAGACTCTCGCATTCAGTGCTGAGAGCATATACTGTATTGATGCAAATTATAATCATTTGCACGTACGTCATAAGCATGCAGAGTGACATTTTACATATACCCCCAAATTGTACATCATGATATATATATATATATATATATATATATATATATATATATATATATATATAATGAACACTCCTGTTCAGTTCGAAAGCATGAAGAAGCAACATTTCGGTTCTATTACTGAACAGTATATCTACCCAAGCGGATGATTTGATTATAACGGTGAAACCATGTGTAGAAACATTCACACTTTTAACAAGAACTTTGCCTAAAAGTGTTCCAACATATCTGCTCATGTTTTATTTTCCTGGAGTTTGAGGTAAAAGCAATAATGTCAATTTTTAAACATACTAGAATTACATATAAGAATTTTCAGTTCTCAATTATTCTTCTCCTTGACAGGCCCTCAACCAAGCAAGATTGCCCAATCTGTCTTGACATTTTCTCCATGGTTAGAGGAAGAACTGAATTTTCGAAAAGCATTTGCGAGGTGTCAATGAAACGAAATCGAGTAGAATTTGAAGTGTTAAGTTGTTTGGCTAAAAACTTCCCAAAATCTTACCAATCTTAGAAATATTTGTAAAAGAGGACTTCTTCCTGTCCAGGCCAAGCATTTTTCAGCACCATCCAGTGATTTTTGGAGGGAGACGCTATGTGTGATGGCCAAGGACGCATTTCAAAAGCTCGGCAAAATATAGCGAAACAGGAGGATTTCTTTGGTAACAAAGAAAAAAGTTCTGAGCTGTTATTCAAAGATGAAGAAGAGACTCGAGGCGACGGGGATGTGGTTCTACAGAAGGATGGGGTCTTAGAAAGGATGCAAACATGGAGGAGGTTTATAATTAAAAGCAGGAAGAGGCAGCAGAAATTCCTGGGACATGTCATGAGGAAGGAGGGCCTGGAGAATCTGATACTCGCGGGTAGAATAGAGGGAAAGTGAGACAAGAGAAAACAACGTATGACATACCTAGCGCTCTTAAGTAAGAGGATGACAGAACGTCATCAGGGGGTGCAGTGGAACGGAACTTGTTGAGAGCTGCAAGGGATAGAGGGAAGTGGAGAGCCGTGATCGCCTACGTCGTGAAAGAACACGGCACATAAGAAAGAAAGAAAGAAAGAAAGAAAGAAAGAAAGAAAGAAAAGATTAATGCTAATGAATCGGATGTTGCATTATATAAATCTTAACGCTAAATATATTTATTGAGGAATGAATATATCAGAATCGTTGTTTCTCACTTAACATAAAAAAAATATGAGACGTAAATGTATTAGTTTTATTAAGCTATTGATTTCTGATCGAGTAAATAAATGCAACTACCTCGTAAAATATTAGTGACACTGAAACTTCGTCAGTAAGGAGCGACTTTAAAACGGTGCATAATTCGATTAAAAGATTGCCAGAGACATCCCCAAATAATAGTGATTTTCCAAGCGTAGCTTAGACGTGGCACAAAGCCGAAATTATAGGACACCCAGCGAGGATCGAACTCACTATTCAGTGGTAATTGTTCTAGCGAGACAAGCTTGCTAAACATTACACCGCCCCGAGGTTCCCATACATCCCTAAATAATATTACTCAAGAGAAATATGCAACAGCACTAAGCATAATCAAAATATTATTTACAAAATCTGGAAAATTAATAAGCTGTTGAATGGTTTGTTGAATGATTGTTGAATGATCCTTGATCGTGGCTCTCCACAACATCCCACCCGTGCAGCTCATAGTAAAGTTTGTCTTCTTACAATGCCTCGCACTAGGAGTTATTCTATCCATTCTCATAAACTCATCAGGTAGGTGGTCGGATTCCTGCCTCTATTCTTTCGATATATCCTGTGTGCGTTAAATTTTCCAAGCATTCTTTCCTCATTCAGCGTCACAAAAATTTCCGCTTATTTTAAGGAAAATGCAAGCAAAAAGAACTCTTATACATATAATCCGAAAGTGACAATTAACATTTCTAGGAAAAATAATGTGGAATGGGTGTTTAGAGAATCTGATACTCACAATGTATAATAAAGGCAATACAAACAGAGGAAAACATCAAATAATCTAACAAACTTTTGTATATGGTTGGCAAAACAGGAAATAGATGACATATCAAAAAGACTAACCTTACACTAAAAAAAAAAAGGAAGTTATGGAGAGATATGATCGCCTACGTCCTGAAGCGAGATGGCGTCTAGAAGAAGTATTAATTTGGAATGACCTTGTCGCTACGCTATTGCTTTTCTCACGGCAAGACGTCCATTCTTTAGTTCTTCTCATTGAGACATTTATAGTTAGAACAGGCCGTGCGATTCACCATTGTTTCCTCCGCGTTAGAAATGTAAGACGAAAATTCGACTCAGACATCTTTCTCTTTTTTTCCCAAGTATCGCTACGCTGTGAAGCAGATACTCACCCGGATGCTTCCCTGAAAATTTAATTATTAACTTCTTCAACTCAAGGCACAAACGTTATCTACCCTCCTTTTCCTCATAATCCCTATTTATTACAAATTTCCCTTCTATTCATATCACACGGATCATTCATCATTGCTATTTCTATTGTAACCGTCTATTTTGAGTTGCTTCACGGGCCTTGTATTGGTATTGTGTATAAACATTCTTATTAAAAAGAAACACTTTGATATTTTCGAAAACATTCTAATGTTTTATTTTGTTAAAAATAACGTATTTGTTATTAGAAGCTGTCACATTATGTAACTCCCTAAAGTACCAATATTTATAGAAAAATAAATTAAATATGTATATTTTACAAACTTCCTTACCATGAAGTCGTAAGTGATGTGCTAAGGTATTTTATAGCTAAACTACATTACAATTCAAATGATAACACCATCATTATGCGGGATGTTTCGACTTGAAAGCGCACTATAAATCAGTTTGATTTCTCATCTTCAGCAGCTTTGTAAATATCTCTTATCAGTCCTCTCTGTGCTGTGCTAGCATAGGAAAATGCTGCGGGACTTCCAAGATCTTGAAAATGTTTACGGCGATAAAGGAATTTTATTGATAGTTCTTTTAATGCATTTGTTCAATGTGTATACTATGGTTGTTCATCCGATGTCTTTGAATGTTATTCTTCCATTTGCTATTCATGATAAGAATATTTCCATGATACAGTGTAGATGCAAAAATACGTATAAACTAATGAAAAAACAATAAAAATGTGAGCATAAGGTGTATTGCATTGATTATACAAACAATATCAATAATAACATATCACTGATAACAATCTCTAAAAATATATCAATAATAACATTTATCTAATAACATCACTAATAACATATCACTAATATATCAATAACAATATATCACTAATAACATATCGATAATAACATATCAATAACAATATATGAAATATAACATATCAATAATAACATTTCACTAATAAGATATCAATATTAACATTTATCTAATGACATATCAATAACATTTATCTAATATCATATCGCTACTAATATATCAATAATAACTTCACTAATAGTATATCAATAATAACATATCGATAATGACATATTAATAATAATATTTCACTAATAACATATGAATAATAATATATTAATAATAATATATCACTAATAACGTATCAATAATAACATATCAGTAATGACCTGTCAATAGCATTTCACTAATAGCATATCAATAATGATCTATCACTAATAACATATAACTAATAACATCACAACCCCTGAAATGTTCAAACTGTTTTGCTCCGTCATTTACACAGTCCTCTTTACTTACAAACTATTTAGTATTATTATTTATTAAATAAAGAAAATTAAATATATTATAATAGAAATTATGAAAATAACGATATTAAAAATGATTTTAATGAATTGAATGAATTCTAGTATTAAACGAATTCTAGAACCATGATTGTAATACTGGTAAAATACTTACTCTATGACTATTTACTGTTTTCAAAGATAGTAAATCAAATAGTAATATTGAATTCTATGATTTTGGTGTCTTGGAGACAATATACACTACTGTTATATCTATCAACATTCCGAGATAATAATTCCTGCATTTGTTTTTTTTTGTTTTTTTTACAAGTCTTCTAACGTTAAATGAGGACTTGTAAAAAAAATAAATGTAGCAATTATTACTTTATTATTTACTCTACTTTGTGTATTGAACACTTTTTTAAAATTAATGTTCTGAACGCTGTAATCTTACTGTTCGTTCTTCTACACTTTGATATATATATATATATATATATATATATATATATATATATATATATATATATATATATATAAGGTAGGATGTGTGTGCAATTTCCGACTGATTCGCGCCAACTTTTGCATGCACATGCCCCAAGTTAGCGGGAAAGCCAAGACCTACTTTGCATTTCCCAACTCCCATCGATACTGGAAATAATCGATTTTTCATGCTTCTACAGCAGTTTTCATGTAGTTTGCGGCCATTTTCTACTGGCCAGAGTAATAGCCTATAGCTGGTTGCCACGAATAGGCAGGAAGATTCAATTGGCCAGCGTGAGAGCCAACAGGTGACTGACACGAATGTTAACTAGCATGCTAGCATGCAAAAAAAAATTGATAGCGGCATTCGTCACAAGTGGGAAAAATTTAAATCTGCATGGCACTTTACTTCAATTGGCTCATTCGCTTGCTTAAACTCAACGTTGATTCTGATTCCGCAGAACTGGGTTGGGTGTGAAAAAGTATTTGTTGTTAACATTCTTTTTTCATTCGGTTTTTCCAGTTACGAGTCCTTTTTTAAAGCTGATCGTTTTGTGTTCATTTTGTTTAGTTCTTTTTTTCGTAACAGATTTAATGTTTAGTATAGAGCTTAGAAAAAATTCGCAGTGTGAGATAGGCAAGAAGTAAGGCATGTAGCAACATCAGCACGGAAAAAGGCACTCCTTTAAAGGCAAGGAAGAGCAAAAATATTTTAAGTCAAGTGATAGCGATTGCTGTATGAGGCGTACGATATTTGAATCAAGCATGGGCAACGCCGGGCTATGCTGCTAATATATATATATATATATATATATATATATATATATATATATATATATATATATATAGGTAACTATACTCGTTTCGAAAAACCCTAGAATTTTTGATTTGGCAATAATCAAATCGATCCCGAGGGAAAAAAGAAAGAGCTAGAAACATGAAAATCTGTCGAAAAAAATAGCACAGATACAGGTTCAAATCCCAAAGAAAAAAAACCCGACACGAGTAAACAACTAACTAGCAAAAGAGCTCAATACAACCGCAGAGCAGACCTAGATAAACCTAGTGATGCAGTCAAACCTACCCAGGTTTCACATATGCGACGATTCACTTGGGTGAAACCTGGGTAGGTTTGTCTGGCTCACTAGGTTTTTATATATATATATATATATATATATATATATATATATATATATATATATATATATATATAATCATTTCACCCCAAACGAGGCGAGAATACCACTGGTACGCAAGGGTTTACTGCAAGTGATGGTGAGAGAAAAGATTACGTATGGGCGGGACCTAGGAAAGGATAAAAGCTGAACGGAGTTCAAGAAGGTAGAAGATGGCGAATGACGTTGCATTCAAATGTTTGAAGTTTGTAGCTATCAGGGAAGCAAAGAAACGGAAGAGAGTTCCACAGGCGCGAAGTGGAATAAAATAAAATTTGGAGTAGAAGTGTCGGTTACATTTTACTATTTCAACAGTAAAAGTGTGGGACCTAGACGCCAATCTAGTAGCACGCTTAAACTCATGTAGTCAGAGCTTGTCAGAGCAGTTACCATGAAAATATTTGTAGAAAAGACAGAGAGAATCCACGTCACGTCGGTGAGAATTTGACTGAAGTCAAGATGCCAAGTCAGGATCGATTACATTGATATATATGTGTTCGAGTGCTGTTGTTTAAATAAGAATGGGTTTCCTTTTGGAGTATTCACGCGCGTAATACCAGTAATCGACGAAAGATGTATAAGCGCGTCTTCAGTACACATTTCAGCGTATTAAAATGTAAAATAAACAACTGATGCATAAAAAGATGGCCAGCTATTCTTTGATTAAACAAAACAAAACTTTTTTTTTTCCTAAGGAGAGTGACTATAATAAAACAGAGGCAAAGGGGTGACTTTTCCAAAAGACTAATCAAGAGTCCCACACTCATATGCCCGAGGCTCTGCTAGCTTACATATGAGAATTCGCCGACCGTTCGAAGTTCCGGATAAGGGAGAAAGTTAATTTCCTTTTCGTTTTCCCTCGGGGAAAGTTTCCAGTGATTCTTTCTACAGAAACTAACAACAACAATATATAACGAACTCTGACGACGAAGTCAGAAAGCAGAGATTTACATGTTCCAATAATCTTGCAATGGAGAATTGGCTGAATTACTGTCATTTTCTGAGCAAGTATTCACTTAGCCGGAGACAGAAAAGACAAGGTATAATTGATAGCAGCTTTTCTAGGATGCATACCTCATTTTTTTTACTGGCTCTCCACCAGATACCAGGCCCAAGAGCCAGTCACGGTAGAGGGCTACTGATTTTTTTTTCTTTTGGCGTAAGCGTAGGACTAAATGCGGTATGATGATATGTAAGATAGATAAAGTTTGACCCTATAATTAAATACATGTTTGGCGAAAGCCTCGTACGTTTATACGAATTTACCATACATTTGCAAGAGAATATTATCTGACAAACCAGGTGAAAGTTTCTCCCTCTTTCTCTCTCTCTCTCTCCTCTCTATTTTTTTTATTTAAAATAGTTGCAATCATAGTAAATCCTTGTTAATTATTTTAAATTTAAATATAAGAGCAATTATTGAAAGCTGGAAAGGAAAAGCACAGAAGTTCCTTGCTTTATAAATATACAGGATTGATTTAAAAATCTTTACTGCAGCTAAAATCTTTGGATAAACCATTTAAAAATTCCATTTCCACAATATTTTCTATCGGGAGGGAAGGTTTAGTAAAAATGTATTGCCTCAATACATATTAATTTTACCAAATACTTTGAAATTAAAGGTTAGTCAATCTTGGTACCAGTTTTGGTTTTTGATATCTCTTGCCTGCTTTTTGACTCCTGTGCCACAAAGTACTACCAAAATCTGAGTATGGAACTGTATGCAATTTTGCAGACTTAGACTTTCAAAATTTGTCTTATTTGAAAACACTAAATATATAGTCTATCCCTTTTTATGAAAAAAAAAAGTTACTGCTAAATTTTTCTATAAAAATTAGAAAATGTCTTGTAGAATAATTTAACCTTTAACAAGATTTTCAGTTTATGAAAGAATCCTGTCACTGCTGAGCCTTCATCTATAGGATTGTTATGTTATGCAGTGCATAGTCCTTTTCGGTTCCTCCAGATTACAAGCTATTCCCCTTGATATACATTTATTTGGAATTCGGTCCCATATAGATGTCACTCTTTTTACCGTATGTTCTTCGAGGAGGGTGCTTAATCTTTCGTGCGCCAATGTAAGACGTGTAGCAATTACAAGGACGTTCGAAAGTAGCATATTATTACTGTTAGCATATGCTCTATATTTTAATTACACCGAAATAGACAAGCAGTGCAAGTAAATATTTACCTTATTTTTAGGACATACCTCATAGTTTAATTTCTCTCTACCTATAATCTATTTTTCTGAATACAAAAGGGAGGAAACACTCAACTATATTTGTATTGGATATATATTTTGTAATCATTCATGGAATAGTTATTTATTAAATGTAACTTAGTATGACCGAAGGGCACTAATTTGAAGCACTAGTTTGAAACACTCAGTTATAAACAAACTCAGCAAAAAATATTATTCTGTGAGCATGTATGCTAACCATTACTTAGTGGATTGATGTTCAAGGTGTAGTCATACAAAAAAATGCATAAATACTAAATATCCACTGAGAAAAAAAATCCTAAACTATTATGATGTTTCAAGATATTAATTTAATTTTATGACCAATCGAGTTAGAAAGCTTTCGCGACAGAACTTATGCGGGTTTAATATCTTATAGAAATTGATATCTGCTGGTTTGATATCTTATAGAAATTGATATTTGCTGGTTTGATATCTTATCGAAATTGATATTTCCTGGTTTGATATCATCGCCTAATCTTCATAACGCTGTCTAAATCATACCGAGACCATCTTTCTTCGAACCATATGAACTAGCGCTAAAAATTAAAAAAAAAAATCTGTACCAAATAAGAGAAACCACATTACTTGATGATTTTCAACAGCAACAACTAAAATCAATATTACATATATCTTTATAATTAAAAAAGAAAATAATGATATAATCAAGATGTTGACGTTCCATATTATTTCAAACAAAAGGGTAGGAAAGAAATTCTCATCAGTACCAAAAAGAGCGAAAATATTTATTGTATTTGAGAAACCTATTTTCCAAAATAAATGTTTTGCTAAATTGAATTTATAAATTTCAGTCGAAATTAGTAGTTGCTGCTTGGTCAATGAATGTGTTATGTAGTCGTTTCACAGTGGAGGCTTGTATTTGTACTAAGTCGGTCCTAAAACAGGTTCGACGTGCAATATGTTAGGAACTTGATATAATAGGTAATGACGCAGTAATATAGTTGGTGTGGCTGATTCTTCAATATCCGACTAACGGTCGTCCGACATCGACTGACTAACCAACTCCCCGACTGACTCGTTATTTTTACTACTTCTACTTATTATAGGTGGGAGAGTCTATTAACTATAGAATAGGTGTGTTCCACTATAACAGAATGCCGAATGTTTCCTTATAAAGAAACGCTTCATATTACAGCTACTGTCGCCATTCTTAACGGAAAGTGCGTAGAATAAACAAAACCAAAATAGAAAAAATTCTGTCGTCTTTATACATTTGCTTCACTTATTTTCTAAACTTAGTTTTGTCTGGCACAAGATCATACAATTTTGGGGCACTCATTTTGGATCACTTATTCGGCGTTATATTGAAAGCAAAGTCTTCTGTAAACGACAAGGCTACATTTTGAATGATCCGCCAACTCACCACTGTAATGTTTGTCTAGTAATTAATATGTTAGTTGGGTACGTGGCCAAGTCGTTTCTAGCCATGAGACACGGAATCGAATGTCCCCATGGTCCATTTGTCAGAAAGGTGACTTCTTATATATTATCAGTCTGGTGGGGGGGCGACCTTAGCATGCTGAACCTTTTGAAAAGTGCGTGAAATACCATGCCATGGGCTGACCCAATCCTTGTGAGTGAAATTGGGTAGACGAACTGTTTGGGAGCCGTCAACGGTTGTGTTAGCACGAAGTACATAAATCATCGTGACCGAGTGTTTGAGCGTGCTGGCCTTGTTCAGCTTGTTGATCACGCTAGATAATGCCCTCTCTCCCAGAAACTGGAAGGTCCATCATAGCTACAGTATAAACAACAGGTGGGCTCTGTCGGTGTTGAACAAATACATATGTACCTGAACCGACGTCTGCAAAAAGGATTGATTAGCTGCCCTAATAGACAGACATCGCCGCACACGAGAAGACATCCATTATTATTGCATGAACTAGATATAGTGTTTTTTTTTTTTGTTTTTTTTGTTTGTTTTTTTGTTTTCATCGAGGTGATAGTTTTAAAATTCCTGCATTTAAATATTATACTCAATATCAATGACTGAACAGTATAACAAGAGCACATGATGGAATCCAGCGGAATAATTGGATATTTCTACGATAATATTATTTAATTTTATTTTAAATACACAAAGATTCTAAATGATCAAAGTGAGGAATGACTGCATGATGCTAATTTCCAAAGTAGTGACAATCTAATTGTCTTAAATGCTAGCGTTCAATATGCAGCATTTTGTTCTGGCTTAAATTGTAAATTGCAAATACTGGAATGCAATGCGAAAACCTTCCAATCACGAATAAGTTTAAGTGCTAATAGAAAGAGAGACAGAGAAAAAGAAAAAGAGGGAGAGAGAGAAAAAAAAAGAAAATGCGTGCATATGTTTGTATGTGTCTTTGATATACTACATTTTACTACTTTAGTTGTACTAATCATGTTATCCGAAAAAAATCTTATATGGACATATTTTAAATTACGTATATCATTTGCGTAATTTCCATTATAATATTATTAGATATATCAGCGTTGTCTCAATTTTTTTTTTCGTGTAATAAGAAAATAAAATTGATAAAATTTGGAGAATATTTGAAAATCGAAGTGGATTAATCGATATTAAATCGATGAATGCAGTTAGTAATATTTTAAAACTGGTAATAATTCAGTTTAAAGATGTACCTATCTCTCACTGTCCCTTCCTCCCCATTCTCTCTCTTACTCTCTCTCTCTCTCTCTCTCTCTCTCTGTATATATGTGTGTGTGTGTGTGTGTGCGAATCTATATATAAATAATATATAATATATATATATTATATATATTACATATTGTGTATATATATATATTTATATATATATTATATATGGTGTGTATATATAGATATAGATATATGCATACATATTTGCATATAAATGTGTGTGGGCACCACCTTGTCTCGCTAGGAGAATTACGACTGAGCAGTGAGTTCGATCCTCACTGGGTGCCCTCTCCTTTCGGCCTTGTGTCACATCTAATTTACGCGTGGATAATCACTCTGTATGGATGTGTGTGAAGTGTGTCTGAGTATGTATACATGTAAATGTAAACGATCAGATAAAAAAAAAATAATAATTTTACATTGCGGCGAAATTATTCACGCAGGAAAGTAATAGATTTATCTGCAAAGATGGCTTATCAGTAACAATTATTGAATATATCATAAATATATATATATATATATATATATATATATATATATATATATATTTGCATATAAATGTGTGTGGGCACAACCTTGTCTCGTTAGGAGAATTACGACTGAGCAGTGAGTTCGATCCTCACTGGGTGCCCTCTCCTTTCGGCCTTGTGTCACATCTAATTTACGCCTGGATAATCACTCTATATGGATGTGTATGAAGTGTGTCTGAGTATGTATACATGTAAATCTAAACGATCAGATAAAAAAAAAATAATAATAATTTTACATTGCGGCGAAATTATTCACGCAGGAAAGTAATAGATTTATCTGCAAAGATGGCTTATCAGTAACAATTATTGAATATATCATAAATATATATGAATTATATATATAAAATGAAATATATATATATATATATATATATATATATATTGTAACAGATGTATTTTGTATCAAAGCACGTCATGCCGGCCCCATTTCTCGTCTAATCAAATTTCGTTGACCAGACATCTCTGGCAAAATAATTTTACATATTCTGAAAATTGCTACCAGTGACAGATTATTGCCAGTTAAATGTTCTTCGTAGAAGGAGTTTTCTTTTACCACCAACATTGCCCCAAAAAGATGTAAACAGAAAAACGAAATACCTGTGTCATTCACGAAACGAGAAATATAATTATGCATTTTACTTTTACCTTTACATTCAAGGTCCAGTGTTGAATTCCCAAATAATGTATAGGTCTATGTCTATATAACTATATACGATATGGTTATAAAAAAGTTTTCTGAGCAACCTGCCTCCTGAAACATGACCATTTGACCAAGATTTTTAAGGTTATTTTTGTAGAGATTCCACTTATGCACACATATACACACACATATATTAATAAATATGAATATACTTATAGTTTCGTTGTTCTTCCAACTCATCTGGCACAAATTCTTACTTTTGATTTTAAAAAAATATACTGGATCTAATGGAATGAACGGTAATTAAACACAGATTCAAAGCTTAAATTTAATATAAATTAAATATATTAGATTGTAAATACAGAAAGTAGAGTGTAGGTAGGGGGCTATTGTAAAAAAGAAAAAGAAAAAGGAAAGCTTAACGTTTAAGAGAGGAACGGCGCGTAACTCGTTAAGTCATAATAGATATTAAAATTTAAGCTTGCCTTTTTTTACAATAAAAAGAGAGAGAGAGGGTGTATTTTACAAACAATTTAGGGATGGTTCTTCACACCAAACCTAAGACAAAAGTCCATATAAACATCTGTCCCCAAATCCATCGTTTTTGAGTTATTAAGCTTAAAGAAAGTTTACGGTAGATGGAACATTGATGCCATGTAGACGAGATTACATTTCTCTTTCGTGTACATATCAGGCTAGATTGTCTTCAACTTTTAACGTGTGTAATAGTAAGTTAACTAAGAACTGTTCCGCTTAATAATGACAAGATATTCATATCGTGAGCAGGCAGATATAATTTTTACATATGGCCTCATGAATGGTAATGAACACAAGGCGACATAGCTGTAGATGCCGTTTCCAGACCGAAGGCAACCGATTCATCTAACTTTTGCTACTTTTTATCGTCGCGTTACTGATACGGGACATATGTATATATAGACTTTCTCCTTATTAGGTGTGAGGAACCCATCTCTGAAAAGTTGTAAAAGTATATATATACACACACACATATATATATATATATATAGATAGATAGATAGATAGATAGATAGATAGATAGATAATATTAGTGGTAAATATACACAGACATATGCAAAATATATGAATATATATACATACATGCATACACGTACATATATATTTTGGGGAATAAAAAAAATTCCAAGAGGATAGAATGCAGGTAGAACACAATATATATATATATATATATATATATATATATATATATATATATATATATATATATGGGTGTGTGTGTGTTTGTGTGTGTTTGTGTGTATATATATATATATATATATATATATATATATATATATATATATATATATATATAATTAGCAAATGTTCGATCAGACATGGTTTGTTAAACAGAATGGACAATGATTGCCTTTTAAGCCTTTCATGAGTTCTTTTAATAATAATCAAATCTTTTGATAAAAATTTGAAACTGCAAAGTTCCGCCTTAAACATATCTTCTCTACGCTATCAGCTGAGTATAAAAAATTATATTTTGCTCCATTTTACCCGTTTGGTGTTTCAAATAATTTCTGTCTCTCTACTTACTTCCCATTTCCAACAGAAAAAATATTCTCCTTGTATATACTGTCCCTTCGGGGCATTGGCGATAATGGCTGTCTACAATTTCCTTTCATTTGTAGCTCAAAAATATAAAATTTATTAATTTGAATTTTTGTCTTTATTTCTAAACCTTGTTCCACTATCCATTTACATAAACTCACCAAGTAGCTTATGCCTACCTGGTCTTTAATTTGTCCTCTCAGTATCAAAGTTTCCAAGCCATCTTTCCTCATTACGTATCCTGCAAATGTCAACAGTATCTTTCAGATGGTAAGTATATATGTCCTTTTTGCTTTCTTTTTCTCTAAAATTTCGCCGTTGCTCAAATGTTCAGGCCATGGTATTTTCAGCATCTTTCTGTAGAACAACATTTTTATTGCCTCACGTGTCTTCATCATCTGTTATTAGATTGCCCAACATTAACTGTCATATAGCAAGACTAATATTACATAACAGTTCAGTACGTTTTTCTTTGTTTCTAATGAATTGTTTTTTGTTTTTTTTTGTTTGTTTTTTTTCTTTCTTAATAATTTGTTTACCTTTTTAAAGGTACGTTTCCATAGTTCGTTGTCAGTGTCGCATTGTCTCTCCCCTTCCAGAAATGTAACCTGTTGTATTCGTTTGATTTTCAATTTATATTAGGTTGGTGCAAAAATAATGACGTAATAATGTCGTTTTTCGACGTATTTTTTAACGTCAAAAAACGACATTATTACGTCATTGTTTTTGCACCAAGCTAATAATTGATATGTTGAGCTGTTTATTCTTTTCTTCACGCTTTCCTTCATTACCTTCCGTATGATGTCATGTAGTTTCGATTCCGCGTCTGCCATCAGCACTATCACCTTGTCATCTTATATACTTAAGATTGTGGCCACCAATAAAAACGTCTGGAAGGCCTCCTAAAGAATTCTCATATCGTATAGTTTGAATAAATTAATTATTTAATGCCGAAATTTTCAACACTATATAGTTTGTAGCTTATTCCAAATCTATCCTCCAGCTCCTGATGTTGGTTTGGTTCACTATTTATTAATTCCAAGACGGGTATTTTGAAGGTGATACTTGCAAAATGTCTATATATCATTTTATAGAATGATAGTGCGTATTTCTAGTCTTAGACAGAAAATCTTTCGGTAGCATCTTGGACATAAGACATAAAAAAAAATTTTACAAGAATCATTTCAAATAATATTTTTGATATGATTTATACATTTATTTCTACCAAATAACAGATAAAAATAAAAAAAGAAATGCCATATTTATTTTAGGAAAGTCAGCTTTAATTTTCTATTAATTCTGCCTTTTACTTACGCTATGATTTTTATATAAAATCTATAGATGGATTCACAGTATCAAATGTAATATTTACGATTAATTTATTTGTATTAGATTGCAATGAATATATAACCAGTTTGAGAGCACTAGTGATATTTTTTTTTATCGTTGGCCAGTGATCATCTGCTGTATCGTTACTACAATCAATTTTTTTTTTAAAGGTACGACCTGATGTTCTTTATGGGATAATTGAAATGATGAAATAAGTGGAATGTTGAAAGGGGAAAATTAAATATTGAAGAAGAAGAAAGATTCTATTTTTTGAAATTCTCTGCCCTACATCAAGATTTCGGTATTCAAAACTACTGCATCGTCGTTCTGGGTGCTTGAAAGAAATTAGAATCATAGAACCAAACTTTACGCCCGTAATGTGCTCCTCTTGCTCATTCCCTTCGATCAACCTCATTTAGTAACTCTCTACATTGAGTGGCACTTGGGCTTTGTTTTTGGTGAGCAATAGTAAAAGCTATTAATAGATGAAAAACTAGACATTTAATAGAGTATAGATGGTATTAATATTCTATAACAGAATTCAAATCCAGGAGCTTTAAAGGCTTAATATTTCAGTGATTAGAAAAGTTCTGTTTTGATGCAAAGAATATATTTTCTGTTTAGTTCAGTTCTTATATCCATGTTTGTCATTCTATATCCTGTATTGAAAATTAGCCACCAAATGGATACTTGGACACGAATTCGCAATAAGCATTTTCCATAGGCGTATCCTGCCAACGATAAACCTTAAATCTTGGAAGTGGGTCCTTTAATAGGACTTAATATATTTGTTTTTTTTTTCTTTCTAGCGACATATCAATTCCTTATGGGCCCTTTAATGCCGAAATTTTAATTTTCTTGGGAGCATTAATAAGTTCTTTTACAAAAATATATTGCTTGTAATTTTTTTAAATGTATGCTTGTAATTTTTTTTTTTTTAATGTATTACTGATAATTATTTTATTATGAAAATGAATTGCTGGTAATGTTTTACTATAAAATTTATTGCTCGTATTTTTCTATAAAAATGTATTTTTATACTTTCATAGTGTTGTGACCCCAGTTTGAGTGTTAACAATTTGCCCATAGCTGGGACCCTAAGAGGTGCTACTACCCCAAGTCAGGGCGAACATGGGAACAACGACAAATAAGAGATGGTTCCACGCACCTCAAAACCTCCTAATCAGAGGCTTAGCTGTCGGATGTACTTTATCGCCATACCCAGGACGCATTTAGTGGGTCACAAAACACTTCGATGTTTCTTGTTCTCTAACCAATTCAACATCAGTGATCTTTTTTTCCGTTGAACTGTTGGAAACATTGCGCAATTTCGATTAAGTTATCCCCATGAAAATGGACAAATTAAATTTTTCTATAAATATAAAGAAACTCTTATGTACTATCAATCATCTGAGGAAAATGGTAGGGAAAGTGCCTAGGAAAGTGTCTGACACCTTTTGTCATGCTCTATACTCAAAGTGCCAGACGGACCAAAAATGGAATATTGTTGCCACGTCTACTGTGAAGCTGCTAAATTTATATTTTCCAACGTCGATAAAGTTAAAAAAAAAAAACGTTCCTCCAGTTCAGACCTTCATAGCTAGAACTCGGCAGGTCACGTACACGAAGTCGACTCATATTCCATTCATATTCCATTGGTAAAACGGAAGCTTCACTCACATTGATTCTTCCCCACCAAAAAGTGGCATTATGAAATTTACACCCTAGCGGATGCTTCCTTGGTCATTAAAATCTTAACCTCTTCGAATCTAAAGCCAAACTTTATCTATCCTACGTATCTTCCTAACATATAATTTGTTCCGTCCTTCCATCTCTCCATACGCTCTTAAGGTAACCTTATTTAGTGAGTTTTCAGTGGTTTCATTTGGGGACTCGTATTGGGTGAACAATAGTAAAATATATGGATGAAGACATAATCATTTACTAGAATAAAGATGGAATTAATATTGGATAGAAGTATAATAAAATGTAATCCCAGAAACTGAAGCCTTAATATCTCAGTGATTAGAAATATTCTCTTTTCATGCAACAAATGAGAATATATTTTCTATTAGGTTGGTGCAAACATAATGTCGTTTTTTGACGTTCAACTTCAAAAGAAAAACGACATCATTTTTGCACCAACCTAATATATAGTTTATTTATTTTCTTTTATATATTCATGTCCTCCATTTTATATCCTATATCTAAAAGTAACCACCAAAACCCTTTAAGGTTACGAAAAATATTCGCTAATAGAAAGATTTCGCGTGTTTATCTTGATTATTTAAAAAATGAGTTTGATTTCAGTCGTTAAAAAATTGCTTCCAGTGGTTATTGGTTACTTAATTATAACAGATTTCTCGGCAGATTAGTGGACATGTATGAATATATATGTCTATTCTCGGTTGGAAAAATTATAAAATATTATATTAGGTTCAGTTATATCCGGGAACCATTTGTAATGACGCGTGTATCATCCGAATTACTAATCATATGTCTGTTCTTGGTTGGAAAAGTTAGAAAATATTATATTAGGTTGAGTCATAAGTAATTTCCGTTCTGAGGAACCATTTGTAGTGACGTATATAGCATCCGAACTACTAATCATACGTATATTCTTGGTTGGAAAAGTTATAAAATATTATATTAGGTTGAGTCAGAAGTAATTTTCGTTTTAGGGAACCATTTTTAATGACGTATGTATCATCCAAACTACTAATCATACGTATATCCTTGGTTGGAAAAGTAATAAAATATTGTATTATATAAGTCATAAGTAATTTCCGTTCTAGGGAACCATTACTTATGACTTATGCACCTAATTATTATCATTTTTAATTCGTTTCAAAACGATTTGACGGTTCGTGGACGCGGAGACTCTCTAAGTAAAACCTGATTTAAAAGCTCGTCGATAATTTTTTCACATCGAATCCTGCGGAACTTTCCATAAAAAGAAATCTATCGTTGAACGTCTTGATAAGTGAAAATTAATCCTGACAATTATGAATATATATTTGCATAAAACGCAATTGTGCTTTATTTTTTTAAAGAGTAAAATTGGTAAACTAAAAAACAGAAATTATTTATGATTCCACCTAATTTAGTGGTTCGTTCTGACCATTTCTTTTGATTTCATTTTATTTATCACAACGTCTCGATCGCTCTACACGCCTTCCTTCTGTCGCATTTTGTAAACCTTCTGGCGATGCCGAAGAGAAACCATTTTTTCATCAACGTTCTCATTCCAATAACTTAAATAGCTGGTTTCAGAAATTCTTCGAAAACCTATTCTATATGTCGAGCTTTATTTATGTGGGAATTGCGAGGAACTGTGGAGTAATAGATAACAGCTCTGATTAAGGAATCGATGAGCCAAGTTCGAATTTCAGTCAAGGACATTACGTTCACTTACGTGCTAATATCCTTTTGAAAGGTATGAGTCCATCTCTTATGTCGTAGGAGAGACTGAGTTCTATAGCTCTAGGAGAATGACAAAACCTGAGTACCTCTTTTACGGACCAAGGCTGACTCGCACCATATTCTGTGATCTTCAACAGCATGTAGAGATGATCAGCCGCCAAGCTATCTGAAAACCCACTAAAATTATCACGAAGAACGAGAATCGAGCCCTGTTTCTTCTATCCTCAGGTTTCCCCAACGATTGAAGCAGTCAAGGGACTGATGATGAGTTTTATCTGATTTTTTAATGTGTTTGCATAAATGCTACGATATAACGTTTGTAGCTTCCGCTAGTAATGGAATAAGCAGTCGTATAAATGTAGCTTCGCCAACCTTCACAGAGGTTCAGATTTAGGTGTAGGTCAAATTAGACCAATATCCTTATGTAGATACTAGTTATAAACTTAGTAGAACTTTTAAATTCTATAATGTCCTAAAGGAGATTTATAATAAAAGCTGGTTCCAAAATATGCTATTGGGTTGGTGCAAAAATAATATCGTTTTTTTGACGTATCTTTTAACGTCAAAAAACGACATTATTTTTGAACCAACCTAATACATCACTGCATCATACGTATGATATTTAGGGAGGTCTTTCTTTTATCTTTAATAGTTCTTGTTATTTTGTGACATACATAAATAGCGTTCGTATATATCTTCAGCCTTCTCATTGGATGTTCTGAGTATAATTACATTGTTCAGTTTCTTCTCTAATTTTGTGCGATATTCAGTATTTTGATCTCTTTCCAAGTCTAAAATCCTTCGTCCATTAAAATCATTTCGGCGGGAAAACCAACGAATTTATAAAATCATTTTGATAAAACAAGCTTCTGCGGAGAATCTCGTCTTTTAGTGGTGTTGAAACACGCGTCTTGGCTATCATTTTAGCGTCAAAGAATGAAGAACACACCATGAAAAAAGAATATTTCTATATCCATTGTTTGGAAAAGGGTTAAAAATGTTCCGTACGCCTATTTTTGAGACTTGCAAAATTATATAAATATAGTAGACATATATTTACTCAAATAAATCATGTTTATTTCAACCAGACATATACACAAAACACACGCGCGGCGCGGACATACATATGCACATACACGCAGACACATACACAAACACACGCACATGCATACACATACACAAACACACACACACAAATATATATATATATATATATATATATATATATATTTATATATATATATATATATATATTGATGTTTTCGCAAAAATAATGTTTTTTTCTGAAGACATTTCTAAGCATAGAAGTCAGATAACGTGCATCATAGTAGAGAAAGCTAGTATATATATATATATATATATATATATAGATATATATATATATATATATATATATATATATATATATATATATATATATATATGAAGAAATATACTCTTATGGTGTGCTATATTTATGGGATAAAGTGCTCAATATCAGAGATAGAGCGTGTGTATATATAAAAATGAACATTTAAGTCAACACTTAGAGATGACAAGCTGTTTCATGCTAGACGCATTCGTCAGGCCATATATATATATATATATATATATATATATTCGCTGTCATATGAGAGTATTTTCTATGGTTCTAATCTTACTTTCGTGCTTTATAATATGTTGTTTAGCGTTTTTCTCTATTCTAATGCACATTTGGCATTCTGTATCGAATTTTTCACTGTCTGTTATAGCACTTAAATGATAGTTAAATTTCTATACTGACATCTTCAATTCTTAGCTTGCGTCTAGGGATCTCTGACTAACGACTATACATTCTGTCTTCCTAAAATTCCTCGTTAGTCATTTTCATTCTCTTTCTTTTATTACCCTGTCTACGATTCCCTGCAGTTTGTTTTTTTTCTCTCTATGTCTGCCATCACAAAGCGGATGACAATAAGATCAAAGCGGCTCTTCTACTTTTCGAATTGATTTGTATGGACCATCATCATAAAGAGTAATAGCAGTGGGGGTGGTAGTAATATTAGTGGTAGTAGTAGTGCTAGTAGTTAGTAGTAGCAGGTTAATAGTAGTAGTAGTAGTAGTACCATTATCAGTATCAAATAATCTGTTTAAATACTGCCGAAATAGACGAAAAACATTTAAAAGAAACGCCCACCCTTAAATACAGGATGTCTTATGACGTATGTCTCTGTATGACTTCTGTACTCACTCACAAGATAAACACGCGCAAACAGATAGATAGATAGATAGATAGATAGATACGAACAGATAATACACACACAACACGTGTATATATGTGTATGTGTGTGTCTGTGTGCGTGTCTGTGTGCGTGTATGTGCGTGTGTATGTGTGTGTGTGAAACTTGTCATATCTGACTCGTTTCGTCTCCTGATTGACTTTATCAAGGCAAAAGTAAGTAATTTATTTTGAAGTACAAAGTAGAGAGTAATACCTTCCTAAGGCAACATACGTGACTATTTTTTTTAAATTATAAGAAAATTTTTAAATTAAAATCCTTCTATTATTTAAAATATATAATACATTACTTAAATTCTTTAACTCTTATAATATAAATGATAATTACATTATAAAATTCAACATTAAAAACTTTTACTGATTACCATTTATTGGACATTAAATAAGATTACTTGACTTTAGCCATAATTTACTTCCGTTAGCCTGAAATATATTTATGAGCGCTCTTAATTTCTACAATTCTGAAAATCTAACGCCAATTTTACTTCTATGTCAAAATAATAATTGCAAAATAAAATCCTTACATTTGCCTTGGTAAAGTCCAAGAAAGGACGAAATACTTTCACTTAGATACAATTCCATTTTTTCTTTATTCATATTGTTTTTTTTTACAGATTTATTAGTTTCGATCTCTGTAAATTCTAATGATCCTGTCTTGCGAACTTTTTTTTAATCCGACTTAATTTAACTGAAAAATATTTCTCTCATTAGTAATTATTTATGTTTCTATCAATCCATAAAATCACAATCAATCACAACCTCTCTCCTTGCAATCGATCGACAGTCCTTTCTTACCAATTTCCATTGATACTTTTTCTAGGTGTTCCTGCACTTTATTTTTTGTGTGCTCTCAATATGATGTCATCTGCGTATTTTATGATATTAAGATTGTGTCTATCAATAATAAATCCCGATAGTACATGTACTTCACTTCAGATCGTTTACCTATAAACATTAAATAAATCCATTAAGATACATCCTTGTCATCCTGTGTATTTTTGTGTACTTCATTTTGTTTTCAATCTGGATGCAACCGTGGCTCTCCATATATTGCTGTTAATTGGCATGGTTTCTTAGTGCGATAGTTTCATTTTTTCTGCACCTTTTACTTTCTCTTATGTTGGTTACCGGACAAGTCTAGAGAGTTCAGTTTAACCTATCATTTAATCTATACCTGAAGGAAAGGGAGAAAAAGAAGGACTGATGTTTTCGGCGAGGCTATTAGTATGAAACTGAAACGAACAAACTAAGCTGGAATTTGAATTCGTATCAGCCAAAAGCGGATAAGTGGCAAGCATGCTCTCCTAGTATTCTAGTAAACGCATAGTAGGCTCGACGAAAAATGTATAAATAAAAAAATATAACTATAATTAGTTGTATTTTACATGGAAAAGTACATTATGGAGCTTTGTATTTTTAAATGATATTTATACTTATCAGCAGTCATAGGCAGTTTAGGATCGAATAAATACACATATATGTCTTCAATATCCAGTACTATAATTGTTAACATAGTAGATACAGTGTAAGCCGGATATAAGAGAGTTGTCGGGACCGGTGAAGAAGTCTCTTATATCCGGGTTTCTCATATATCCGGGTTTCTCTTATATCCTGGTTTGGTCTATTTAACATACATTAACACAGGCTCTAATTTGGGACCAGAGAAAATCTCTCTTATAATCGGGTTTCTCTTATATCCGGGTTTCTTATATCCGGGTTACGCTGTACTTCGTACTTGAAATAGAAGCACCACTTTTATTTGTTAGGTCGTGTTTATGCACGATAATAACATTTGAAGTAATAAAATTTTCGGATTAAAAATAGATCCATCAATACTTTTTAATATATATATATATATATATATATATATATATATATATATATATATATATAGACAAATATATAATTACATAGACAAATATATATATATATATATATATATATATATATATATATATATATACATATATATATATATATATATGTATATATATATATATATATATATTATGTTGGTTCAAAAATAATGACGCAATAATGTCGTTTTTTGACGTTAAGAAATACGTCAAAAAACGACATTATTACGTCATTATATATATATATATATATGAGGAGGCATGGTGGAGTAATCGATATCGGCTGGATCGAGGAATCGGGGAGCCGAGTTCGAATTCCGGTCGAATCCATTACATTCACTTACGTGCTAATATTTGAGAAAGCTATGAATCTTCTTCTTCCTCCAGCTACGGAGAAATAGCAGGATAGACTGGGTTCTACCCGTGCATGGCCGAGGGTCGTTTGGGGACCTTGTGGCACGTAGTGCACCAGGTCTCTGTATTTGGCCCTTCAAGAAGTGTGGATGGTCCTGCACGAAACCTTCACCAATTTAATGAATACTGATTGTGCTGTTGTCGGGCTGTCGGTTTCCTTGGAACTGATCTGCTTGACCCCCGTACGTCCGATTCGATGGATTCGATATATATATATATATATATATATATATATATATATATATATATATATATATATACATACAACATATTACAGAGACGATGTTTTCAATGTCGTGCCATTTAGAAAGTCACTTTCTTGATTAACTGTTGTATAGTGTAACCCGGATATAAGTGAGTTGTCGGGACCGGAGAAGAAATCTCTTATATCCGGGTTTCTCTTATATCCGGGTTTGGTCTATTATATATACATTAACACAGGCTCTAATTTGGGACGAGAGAAAATCTCTCTTATATCCGAGTTTCTCTTATATCCGGGTTACACTGTAATGGAAATATTTTAGAAATTTCATCCAACTGTAATGCAACCTGTTCGGTCAATGAATGATGAAGTTTTCCTTATAAATAAACGGCAACTCTCATTATTACAATATTATTTTATTGTCTGGCGACAAATCATTTTTCATTTTAAACTTAAATGAATTATTCAAACTTATTTTTTCTGTTCTTAAATCGATAAGAATAATATCTACGGGTTAAATAATTATATCTGAATAAAAAAATACTGTACTTTTTTATTAGAACAACATTTATCGTTTAAAATGAAAATTGCGTTTCAGCGTCACCCTCTGTGTGTTCGCTTGCATACTTACACTGGGCATTGAAACACCGAAGTTAAGTAACGTTGCGTCTGGTCAGGACTTAGGTGATTGCTTGGGAATACAAGGTACTGTAAGCTTTAATGTGCGGGTGGTGTAATTGATAGCGGCTCGGAACTTGAAATCGGAGAGCAGAGTTCCAATTCAAATCGGGTTCGTTATATTCATTTACACGCAAATAACCTTGAAAAAATCTACCTTTTTCCATTCAGCCATGGGTTAATTAGTAGAATTTGTATGAGTAAATCATTACTATCTGAAAATATTCTCGCAATCTAAGAATATTTTCTGGCTTGAAATAAACCTCCAAAAGAAAAAAAGTCAATCGATAATGACTACGTCAGATTTGTTCTCTGTACAAGATAATATTTATCGGAATGTATAGATGAATTATCACATCATGAAGGTACGCTCTTATGATCAAATCGGTTAGTTCTATACAGCTATAAACAAATGACAGCTATTTGTCTAAAAGTTCTTCAATTCTGAAGTTGTCCTGGATATGATGATAAACTACCTCTAGCAGCAAGACATCTGATCAGGAGAGTCGGGGTTTTAAGGAGCTTGAAAATTTTAAGGAGCTTCTAACCACGTCTTAATTGCTATTTTTCCCAGGTCCTCTTGTTAAGGGTTCCAACTATGAAGAAGTAGTTAAATCCCATCCAAAACATTATGAAAATATAAAAGCACATTATTATAGAAAAAATAGCAGCAATATATTTTTATATAAATAATTACCAATAATACATTTATAATAAAATGACCAACAGTACATTTTATCTGAGGTTGAAGCCACAAAATTACGTTCAAAATGTTTAGATTTTGCCATTAAATAACTCATAGAGGTTGATATGGCGCTAACCAAAAAAAATAAATAAATAAAAAAACAACCAAACATGAAAGAACTCTTTCATGACATTAATCCACAATATCCTGCAATCTCTTAAATAAAACTGTATTTCAAAATATAACTTCAAAAAACTACAATATAAAACACGCATATCAGCCCCTCCAGGAATTATGTCCAGGCAAACATGCATCTGCACAAACCCTGAATATCATCTACCATGTATTCAATTGTGAAAGTAGAAATATATATATATTATTACTTCAAAGCTCCCATATTTCGGTATTAAATGACACGTAAGAAGTTGATATACCATTAAACAAACACAAATTCTGAAGTTTTAAATTAACGGCTACATAGAGATTTTGATGCCGTGTCGCTAATTTGACGGTTAAAAAGAAATGTCTAATCGCTTCGAAGATTTCAAAAGCAATACCAACGCTGAAAAATTTCAAAGTATTTGGTAGGTATTACTGAACTACTAAAGTTCTTTGAATTTCTATGGCAACCCCGATGCAAATCTGATAAGAGCAAAGAGATGTCTTCTACATAACCTTGTTGATCCGTTTTTCATATTAAATGAGAAGTTATAAAAACAGACTTTGTACTACCCAGCCCAAATTTTGAACACACAGTAACTATTTCACAAAACCCACGAACCAACGATTTATCATACACGGCTACTGTCCCGTGGTACAGACTAGCTCTCAATGGAAACATAGTGAGCGATAAGACGTAGTACCAAATAAGAACAAGATGAGACATCCTTAGACACAGACTGAAAAAAGAGAACAATATGCACACGTAAATTAAATAAAATGTCCAGTTTGAAATTCCCTTAAAATTACCCTGTTCGACAGACACAGGAAATAGCCTGAAGATGGGGATATTATTCCGAATGTAAATAATGCAAAGACAATATTCAGTTCTTGGTTTACTCCCTTAGGTTTTACAAAAGAAATTATGTTTTACGTATATAAAGTTTTAACTTATTTAAAGTTGGTTAAGCTTCTCTGGTTTCTACTTTCTCATATAATATTCCACCATTACACGCCAAAAAACACCATTAATTTTTATATTAAATTAAACACAGACAACAGGAAAATATCATCTCTTCTCTGGCTTGACCGTAACCGGTCAACAATGAAAAAATATATATTTCATCGTGGCTCATCTATGTTATGGCAAAAGTTAGACAGAATTAAAAAAAAAAAATGGTAACAGCATGGATTCAAAACTCTGCGAGAGATTAGCAGGATTGGTTTCTTTTCCTTAAATACTTGAAGTTCCAATATAATTTCCGATATATGGCCACTTTGTAAAATACTTGTATTTACCGTACTGAGTGATGCGAGAAAAATTGAAATCATAATCTCTGGCCAAATAGCCTTCTTAGAGGAAGGAGTGCCAATGCTATGCCCTGACGCATAAAACAGAATTTTCTTCAATCAGAATAAAAACTGATGTTTTCATCATTCGCTTGATTTATAGTTTTATATTGATAGAAATATCCGTTCTTATCTGTTTTTTTCCTTGACAATTCAGTCAGAGTTTAATGGATGAAACGTTCACGTTCTAACCACTCCACAGTGCGCCTTTTAATATTATTAGTACTATTAACAGTATTATATAAAAGATTATAGTTACGGTTCTACAGAAGGATGCTGAGAATGCCGTGGACCGAATTTGTGGGCAACTTTAGAAAAGAAAAAGGCCGCTTATATTAGGTTGGTGCAAAAATAGTGACGTTTTCTCACATAGTAACATATGTTAGAAAACGTCATTATTTTTGCACCAACCTAATACTTCACTTCAGAAAGAGACAGTTGTAATATCTAGGGCACATTATGAGGAACGAGTGTTTGGAAAATGTGATAGTCACAGGAAATATTCACGGCAAGAGTGACAGAGAAACACGACCCACAAGCTACCTAGTGAGTTTCAATAAATGGAGGGCTGGAACAGGGTGTAGGAGAGATAACAAAGACAAAATAATAATAAGAGCTACAAAGAACAGGAAATTGTGGAGAGCCATGGTCGACAACGTCCTGAAGGGACAAGGTACTTCGAAGAAGAATATATTATATTAAACATACAACGAGAAATTGAGGGAAATATATTTAGAAATCATCCATTGCACCAACATCGGAAGGATTTCTTTTAAAATCCGTATTCAGAGTCCATTCAGCTCTCTAATACAGAAAACAGAAAATAGTATCTCTATCTATAAAAGGCAGGTTGTGTGTGTGTGTGTGTAACGAATGCACGGCCGCAATTTTCGACGGATTTGCACCAAAATTTACATGCACATGCTCCAAGTAAGAGGGAAGGCCAAGACCGACATTGCATTTCCCAACTCCCATCGATAGTGGAAATAATCGATTTGTTCATGCTTCTACGGCAGTTTTCATGTAGTTTGCGGCCATTTTGTACTGGCCAGAAATTAATAGTGAAATTGCTACATGGATAAAAGAAGTTTGAAACCCACTAGATTAAACAATAATGTGTACCATCAATATTTGTACAACGCTTTGCATTGCTGAACAATAATTCGCAACATTAAATATTTCTTTTTGGTTTAGCATTTCATAACAGTTCTGCTTACCAAATGTGGCCTAATTGGCGTTCGCATTCTTCTCCCAGCCCACTGAACAATCAGAGAACGAAAAGCGTCGGCTAAGAAAATTTTTTTTTTCTTTTATCATTATTCATTAAAAAGTGATGTTTATTTTCACATAGATATCGAAAAAAGAGCCCTAAAAGTGATCATGAAAGAAAGGTGACAAATCTTTCTTTCCAACCTGATAGAAGCAAACAAAAATTCAAATTCTCATAAATCTTGAAGAGCCATTTTTCATAACTAATATTTGACCTAGTTTTATCTAAATCCATTACAGTTCTTTTATTGATCTTCTGAGATGCAATAAATAACTTCATAATCAAACCAGCCAGTCAGTCTTCTCTGTGGAACCGCCAAACATATCCCTGCATCAAATAAGAACCGTATTTTTTGCTTCCGTCTCTTTTCCAACTCAAGCGTGAGCTGTACATCTTCGTTTAATGTCTGGAGGAGAATATTTCCTCCCCGCCACACCGCCAATATCCTCAGGTCACAGGACTTTACATTCCAGATTTACCTACCCAATACTACCAATTTTTTTCTTATTATTTTGCATATACTTATATGAAATCTTAGTTTTCATGTCCCTTGTAAAATGTCCATGATACATGATACAAAGCATTAATAGGATTATTACAGGAAAAAGTAGACTTTTCGATCAGTTCTTAAAAATACTAGTTCCAAGGCGGATGAAATCATATATTTAAAGAAATCTTTCAATTACGTACAGCCAAAGAATTACCTATCAGATATTAATATATGTAGGAAATGATTCTGGGAACCAAAAATAGGATTTTATTTCTTTGGAATATCAGGACGAGAAGCAGAGATCTTCTAACCTAAGAGACGACATCCAGCTCGATAACTTTTTTTTCTTAATCTACGAGCCAGCAATTCAATCATGATATTGCCTCTTTATGTACAAGCGTCTATGGTATGTTATTAGCGTCTGCTTTCATTCCTTACAGACACCTAGGCCAGATTTATTGGCTTTTAATCGATAGATGATCATTATTTACTATAGTGGGAATTGCGATTTATATATATATGTCATTTTTTATACCGTTATAGATAGGACGTTTTATTCCATTTCTTATCATTCTTAAAAATTGAACTCACATAGTTGTTGAATATATATATATATATATATATATATATATATATATATATATATATATATATATATATATATATATATATATATGCATATTAAAAAGAAGAGAGTTACCGTAAACGTTTTGGTTGTAATGTGGATTTTTAAAAAAATATATATTATGCTTTATTTTCCATAATTCTACTACAGG
The DNA here is from genome assembly GCA_963932145.1 of Acanthosepion lycidas. Lineage (NCBI taxonomy): Eukaryota > Metazoa > Mollusca > Cephalopoda > Sepiida > Sepiidae > Acanthosepion > Acanthosepion lycidas. Next base: position 94,970,210 of record OZ010571.1, on the reverse strand, counting down.
TGTTTCTGGTCTCGCGACCGTCTTCAGGTAAATAATTAATTTTTTTCCTTTATGTTTCTCGATGTTAAATATTCTCGATATGAGACATTCTCTATTTTTGTGTTGGTAATCCGAATGGCTTTCTTGAATTCAATTCACCTCTATCCTTTTTAATATACACACTTTTCTCTCTCTCTTTGACTGGGTGCAGGAAAATTCTTGTAAATTTTAGTGCCTGCAAGGCGAAAGTGCTCACATTTAACCATCATAGAGAAACCTCCCTGCCACATATCAGCATGGTTGATGCTCAGCTTCACAAGGGCGTCACACGGCTCCTTGTTGGTCTCACGTTTTCCACTCACTGAGGGTGAGGGTGGAACAACTACATTCAAGCAATAGCTGCATCTACCGCAAGGAAAGATAGTTCTTTGTGTCGTGCCAGAAAGTTTTTCCCGCCTGTGTCCATCCTTTCTATCTACTAATCTACCATTCCTGGTGCCCCCACTGTTCATCCCGAGATTATCGACAAAATCCAAAGACGGATATGCAAAGTGATCGGTCCTGACATGGGATCTCGACTCCCGTCACTTTCACACCGACATAATGTGGCTTCTCTCTGTCTTTTCTACAAATAATTTCATGGCAACTGCTCTGATGAGCTATTTTCACTGGTGCACCTACTGCATGAGTTTAAGCGTACTATTAGATTGGCATCTCGGTCCCACCCTTTTAATGTCGAAACAGTTCATTTTAACCGCCTCTTCTACACCAATAGCTTCTCCTATCGCACTTCCTTCCGTTAATTTCTTCCCTGACAACTACAATCTTCAAACATTTAAATGTAATGTCACTCGAAATCTTCTGATGACTTGTTTCCCAGTCTTCTTTTTATCATTTCCTCAATCCTCCGATACCCATACTTTTCTCTTACTTTCACTCTCATATATATATATATATATATATATATATATATATATATATATATATATATATATATAGTTTATGAAATACTAGGTAATCCGTATGGGTAAACCTAAGGAGGATAAAATCCAGAGAGCTCAATGTAAATCCAGAGCAAATAATTTAAATAAAAACAGAGGTTTCATGTAATAAATTATTTCACCAGAGCCCTTTTAAAAGGACTGCGAATCATCAGACTTTACTTCTAAACAAAAAATGAAAAGAAAATTTACACATTTTTGACGGGCCGTATTAAACATATGTAAATTAACGAAGTGAGGAAGTGAGGGCGGAGAGAGAGAAGACATGAGTGAGTTAGCAGATATTGACACATTTAAACGGTTAACGGTTAACGTAACGGAAGTTGTATATTGATATCGAAGGGGTAGAGAAGAAAAAACCCATTGAGAGAAAAAGAGAGAAGGAAGTTAAGAGTCACTAATTTTCTTTGTAAAAAAAGGCTAGAAACAGACGCTGTTATTTTGCTTTACTTTGAAAGTGTTATTTTGGGGGTTCATAAAGATTATAATGTTTGATATAAATTTGAATGTCTAAAGACTGTGTACAAATAATTTAATTTGATGTTTGTTAGTGATTTTATTTTTTTTTTAATTTTGGGGATTTCCTATGAAATAGGCGATTAGAAAAATATTCATAGAAAGTACACAATTTTATTTTAAAATATAAGTTTACCTCTAGTTACCTTTTTTTTAATCTCTTTAAAAAAAATTATTATTGATAATTAAGTTGACATCTCTATCCATTTGAATTTTGTTCATGAATTTAACTCTTCACTGTTTCTAGATAGGTAATCTCTTTTACTTAAATTTCAGTTAAGATGGGGTAATATATATATATATATATATATATATATATATATATATATATATATATATATATAGAGAGAGAGAGAGAGAGAGAGAGCGGGAGAGAGAGAGAGAAAATAAACTTGTGAAAGGTATGCTTCCACCAGTACACCAACGAATTGTGTGTTAATTATTAGTAGTTTTTTTTCGGAAAATCGTTATCTCCAAGGAAGATTTAATACAATATTCATTCAGAAAATTGTTGCAAAAATCCCAAAATATGTTTCGGATTTAAAATTACCTAAGGAAGGTTGATAAGTTGTAAAACCAAACAACCAATATTTATCTACACAAACAAACATATATAGATATATATGTACATATGTGTGCATTGCTGCAGAGTCGCTATGTAGATCTGATCTCGCTCTCTCCCTCTCTCTGTGTGCGTATATATATATATATATATATATATATATATATATATATATATATATATATATATAAGATAGAAATTAAGGAGGATTTGAGATAATTAAGTAATTTATTGAGTCTAGAAGAACAGTATTATATAAAAGATTAGAGAGGGAGAGGAAGAGAGAGAGAGAGCGAGAGAGAGAGAGGTGATTGGAATTTTGAACTGAAACCTTTATTTCATCCATCGGAGTAGATTGTTCTAGTTACCGGTTTAAATAAAAGTAAATATTTTTTTTACCTATATACAGTGTAACCCGGATATAAGAGAAACCCGGATATAAGAGAGATTTTCTCTGGTCCCAAATTAGAGCCTGTGTTAATGTAAATTAGACCAAACCCGGTTATAAGAGAAACCCGGATATAAGAGAGATTTTCTCTGGTCCCAAATTAAAGCCTGTGTTAATGTAAATTAGACCAAACCCGGTTATAAGAGAAACTCGGATATAAGAGAAACCCGGATATAAGATACCTTTTCTCCGGTCCCGACAACTCTCTTATATCCGGGTTACACTGTAGTTGATTATAGTTGGTTATATCATCAGATTTTAAACAGCAATAAGTTGTCCTGTTCAACGCTGCTGTCATCTGCTGGCTAATATATGATATTTACGCATACGTTATAGATAAAATCAAGGGTTATCAGTTAAATGTGAATAAATTTTTTCCTGATAAATGCCAGTCTAAAGTTCAGCTGTTTGTTTTTAAATAATACTTTAAGTGTTTAATATGGCTTACTGAGGCAAAGACATCTCACGTTTACGAGAGACAGAGTAGAAAACGTCAACATATATCTTTTAATTATGTGGCAATCCTCCTTGATTTCGAAATGTGTCAAAAGTTTATTTGTTTATGACAAACTTTTGTGAACATAAATTAGTAGTACGTAATATAAGGGGTCAATCCCCCTCTTTATCTAAACAGCTTTCGGTCATGTCGCGTTGAAACATCGTTTCTCGCACGATCACCGAAGTTAAAGCAACATTGAAAAGGGTCAGACTCTAGATGGATGACTGCTCCGGAACACCAG
>OZ010571.1:94914464-94964464 GCA_963932145.1 Acanthosepion lycidas | reverse complement strand
TACTGACGGCTCTGTAACCGTTTGTTAAATAAGTCTTCTATCCCACTTCTCTTCACTCAGTTTGATGTGTTATCACATGCTTCTGATAATGCAAACTGGTTTGCTCGTATATTCTTTCAATCTTACTCGTGACTCATCCGGCATATGTTTGCCTGACTTTCCACTTAGAACTGTGTCTCTACTGCGTTAAATGCATATAACTACGTCTATGCTTTCTGCTAACATCCTTAAGTTGATCCCTACAAAGAAGGGGACTTCATGTTATCCCTGGTATAGTTCTAAAGAAATGTGTTCCTGGGCAGGGTCTTGTTCTCTCGAAACACTATGCTAAATGTTCTCCTACTTCTTGCTTTCCTGCTTTTTGTAAATCCTCTTTTGTATTAGGTTGATGCAAAAATAATGACGTATTAATGTCGTTTTTTACGTATTTTTAACGTCAAAAAACGACATTATTATATCATTATTTTTGCACCAACCTAATAGTTTCTCTGTTTAAGAATTCGGGTAAACGGTATGATCCTTCGATCTACGGATCTATCAGTTTTATACTTCCTTTTGGCAAGTCCTAACGGCTCTAATCAACTCCGACTTGGCTAAGCATCTCATCGCGCAGAATCATCTACCACACAAGTAATACCACTTTATCTTTATCTGACGATTGCATATAGCATGAAACAGATTGTCGCCTCTAAGTGTTGACTTCTATGTTCACTTTTATATTTACACACGCTTCACTCGATTAGCTGCTGTTGTGTAAACAGTTAATGCCTTAGATAAAAATGGGGAAGCTTGGGTTGTTACTTTGAACATCTTGAAGGCATTTGACAAGATTTGACCTGCTGGTCTTCACAAGTTTAGGGGTTGCCATATTTATTGATGATTTTTTAAAAATTTGATTCAATCATTTTTATTAAATCATAAAATGATAATTATCTTGGACGACAACCGTAGATAATTTCAGATTAATACTTGCATACTCCTTGGACCTACGTGTTTTCAGATTTTCATCAGCGACTTTTCCTATGTCAACATTTCTCAAGGGAGTGTCTATGCTGATGACAAAACTATTTATTTCTTAATGGTAAGTCTGATAAGTTCATAAGGCCAAATCAGCCTCTTCGTTAACTCCAATCTCTTGTTGACATGTAATAGCTTGTCAGTTATAAACACCTCTAGAACGAAAATAATTTCTTTTGGTCGTCATACAGAACCATGTTTGCCTTTCATCAACATGGCTGATCAGAACCTCAACGTGAGTGACTCATTGTGTATTTCCGGGATAAAATTTCCCACTGGGATTTAATGGGAGTTCACTCTGCTGTGATAGAGGTTTTTTCTTCCCAGAATCTTAACATTTATAAATCTACTATTCGTCCATACGTTAAATATTAGAGCCACATCTAATTTGGTTCTGCTATGTATCTTGACAAAATCAAAGAATCGGTGCTGCCCTGATATCTCAGCTTCAGTCACTTTCCACCACGTAAGGCTTAAATTCAAACTGAATTTATACATGTTTTTTTATACACACATTTCAAAACTGAGTTGAGTTAGACCGTTGAACATGACGTCAATTTTAACTGACTTAAATTCTAATTTCTGCTATCTAAATATGCCGCATGTTCACGCATGTTTAAATAAAAACAACTATGAGTATGGCATCAAAGTTCTTAAATATTTGTAGCAGCAAAATATGATATAAAAATACTAAATTATTATAATTAAAAAAGATTTTTGAAAGAACACATAAGTTCACAGCAGTGAAAAAGATATACAGTCCCTGAAGATTTGCTCAGATGAGATTGAAAGTACTTGGGAAAATAAAAATTATTTGAAAGAAAATTTTAGTAATGTTCTTGATCAGTTTTCTACAGCCACCAAGAAATTAATTCGTGGACTTGAAAAGATTAAAACTAAAATAAGTAGACATAATACGTCTAAATTATTTAACGAAACATACTTGATGGAAAATACGCTGCATATATATATATATATATATATATATATATATATATATATATATATATATATATGAAAAGAGAGAGAGATATACAAAACGTATCGCAATAAAGCTTTTTCATTTTGTCATACTTCTTTCCTCTAAAGTTGTACTTGATATATACAATATGTTTATATTGTTATTGCATATGTATATATATATATATATATATATATATATATATATATATATATATAACGAGAGAGAGAGAGAGAGAGAGATGCGAACAGACAGGGAATGATCGATAAATAGATGGATAAAATTCATGCATAGATATTAAACGACTGAGATAGATAAATAGATAGATAGATAGATAGATAGATAGATAGATAGATAGATAGATAGATGACAAAGTGGAAAACGTCTATCTAAGCTATTTTTGTCTTCTAAAGACACTTCATTGGGGTAAAAGTAATCTTCTTATTCATATTAGTTATATTTTTCTACCGGGATGGGAAAGAGATAAACGGAAATTTAGTTTAGAATTACGCATAGAGTCGAAATGCAGATGGAGTAGAAACGCCATTTTGTTTAAAATTTTATCGAGATGCAATGCTCAAACCAACTCATTATGTTTCCGAAAGCTTTTGTTTTAGCTGGTATCACTGTAGTTTTAAATATACCAGATTATGACAACAAAAGATATGTTAAGAATATTTTCACATTTGTCATTCAGTTACCTAACACTTTTCGAAATCTAAAAATGAAGGTATCATATTTTCCCATAGATAGATAGATAGATAGATAGATAGATAGATAGAGAGATAGATATTGACCAGACTTAAAGAGATAGATAGATAGATAGATAGATAGATAGATAGATAGATAGATAGATAGATAGATATTGACCAGACTTAAAGAGGTAGGTAGGTAGGTAGATAGATAGATAGATAGATAGATAGATATTGACCAGACTTAAAGAGGTAGATAGATAGATAGATAGATAGATAGATAGATAGATAGATAGATAGATATTGACCAGACTTAAAGAGATAGATAGATAGATAGATAGATAGATAGATATTGACCAGACTTAAAGAGATAGATAGATAGATAGATAGATAGATAGATAGATAGATAGATAGATAGATATTGACAAGACTTAAAGAGGTAGGTAGGTAGATACATAGATAGATAGATAGATAGATAGATAGATAGATAGATAGATAGATAGATAGATAGATACATAGATTTTTAAAGTGAGGTTGAGTATTACAGAATACAAGCACACTTTGTGGAGATATGTGCGGAAGATTGATGCTAGACTTAAACGGACAGTGATTGTGGTGATCGAGAAAGCATCACCTTGGGAGTCTGGGAGACAGTTCTACAAATCGGAGATTCGTGGGAAGAAACTGCACGAGTGGAATGTAAATCCCACCAAAAAAGGATGAGGGTGGTTCGCTACAATCTGACGGTTCTTAGAAATGGTGAAATTAAGAAGTATAGTTCGTCTGAATATTTTCTATGGAAATAACAACAATAGAACAAAGATAGTCATACTGATTGTCGCCTATGAGAAAGAGGTTGTAGGTTGGGAAATAATTCCTCACCCACAAGGATGCGGAGAGGTTTTTGAACTCTATCAAAACAGGAAAGCTAAGACTGGACAGCTCCTGCCTCCCCATATATGGCAACAGTATTCAAATTTTGGACTGATCAATGTCATGTAAAATTAGAGTATATAAGGAGTCAGATACTTACAAGACCGGTTCAGGAAAGATATATATATATATATATATATATATATATATATATATATATAGATAGATAGATAGATAGATAGATAGATAGATAAGATTTATGACATCTGTACTCGTAAGTAAAGATAAACGCGCGCAAATAGATAGATAGATAGATAGATAATGACCAGACTGAGATAGATAGATAGATAGATAGATAGATAGATAGATAGATAGATAGATAGATAGATATTGACCAGACTTAAAGAGATAGGTAGATAGATAGGTAGATAGATAGATACTAGACTTACCATAGATAGATAGATAGATAGATAGATAGATAGATAGATAGATAGATAATGATCAGAATGAGATAGATAGATAGATAGATAGATAGATAGATAGATAGATAGATAGATAGATAGATAGATAGATAGATAATGGTCAGAATGAGATAGATAGATAGATAGATAGATAGATAGATAGATAGATAGATAGATAGATAGATAGATAGATAACGAATAGGCATACATATAAAGTAGGAATCTATGAAGAGTATAAATCGTTCGAGTTTAATGCAGAGAAGTTAAGATGAGGTAGAAATACAAAGTGAATGTTATCTTCCACGTCCTATTTATCTTTAAAGTGTGACGCGCGGAGAGCGCTATATTTCATGACTGCATTTCAAATCTACACTGACAGTGCCGTCTTGAATTTCTGTATCTGCTAACTGGAGTTTTATGCCTCTAATGATCTAAATGCCAAAGACGATTAAACGTGGAATGGCAAACCTCTGTTCGTGACATATTATATTAAATGCATGATAGTGACTGACCACAAATGAATGAACTTCCTATCGCTAAAGACAAATTACGATGGGCGTGTATTTCTTGAAAATGAATTGAAGCTAATCGGAAAAGAATATCAGAAACGCGTGAAGCTTAATAAGAAACTGACGTTAGTCGAAAAAATGTTTTATGTTTATATGCACTGGATCGTGCACCTCCGCACACACACATACACACACACGCACACATACACACAAACATATATATATATATATATATATATATATATATATATATATATATATATATATATATATATATATATTGAACAATAAAAAAATAAAAAAATAAAAATCTTTAGACACACTGTGTTGTAGATTAATATTCTTTCGTTTTTTTTTATTATTATTCCACTTAGATTCCTCGACTAGTTTCGACCGAAATGGCCATCATCGGGAGGAGAAATATTTTTGCTTGCTGCTAGCACTAAACTACAGAAATGAATGTCTTGATGGAGAAAATGAACTTTTGTCTGTAGTTTTCATTTGTTTTTTTATCTTTTTAACATGAATTTTTTAACATTACTTGTGTTGGTCAAACAGTCTCTTTTAAGTTGTTATTTGAGATAAGAGCTGGATAGATACATGCTGCTATGAATTCTCTGGTCAGTTTGACAGTTTTATTGGACTTGGTGAGGGGATGTGTCTCTGTTTAGTGTTTGTGTGTGTGTCATTTGGTTCTTAGGGAGTGAGTGAGTAGGATGTGTGTAAATGTGTATATTCGTGTGGGTGAGTGTATAAGTGTGAGGCCTCCACACTCCCGTAAGCATGTCTGTCTTGAGTGGATGAGAAATGTGGGTAGGTTTTGATTTGTTGAGTTATATATTCGTACTACTATCTATATATTGTTAAATTTATGGTTCAGCCCGGCTGGATATTTTGTTTTTAGGAGTTGTATCCACTTATTTTCATGCGACTCTAAAATCTTTCTAATGTTATCTGCTCTGAACTTTTCTATTCTCTCAATTATAGTGAATTTGGCATGGGTTTTGAAATCATGTTTTTCCCGGCGGAAATGTTGTTCTACAGGTAATAATTTTTCATGGGATGTCGACTTAATTCGTTTACGATAATTGTTAATTCTGTAGTGAAAGGGCCATTCAGATTTTCCTACATATTGTTTCTGGCACAGTGTGCATTCTAGGAGGTAAATTATGTTATGACTTCTACAGTTAGAATCGTGGTAGATTTTGAAAGTAGATTTAGTGATTGAGCTAGTGAATGAATTCGTGCTTTTAATATGGTTGCAACATAAACTTCTTTTGTTGTTGCATGGTTGGGAAAATCCTGTTGTTTTTGTTCTTAGTTTATTACGGATTACCTTGTCCCCTGAAATGTGGTTACTACCTATGATTTCTTTTAGGTTCTTAGGTCTACGATATGCAAGAAGGCCGGTTTCCTTAAACAGTTTTTTAGGTTTGGTTTGAGATGTAGTATTTCCCAGCAACGTGTGATTATTTGGGATAGTGGAGGCAGAGTGGGGGGGGTCTTGTTTTCTTCTTTTAGTAAGTGCTTCCTGAAGGGCGGTTAGCTCTTCGATGTTTTTAATGTTTGAATAGAGCGACCTAACGTCCATAGTCACTAGAGTAGCATTCTCTGGTACTGTTTGTATGTGATTAATTTTGTTCAGTAGATCTGTTGTGTCTCTGATGTAGGATTTTACTTCCTTAGCTAGCGGTTGTATGTAATGATCTATGTATTTGGAAATTTTTGTCGTGTGGCAGTTGAACGATGAAATAACCGGCCTTCCTGGGTTGTTGCTTTTGTGTATTTTAGGAAGGAGATAGAAGCGAGCAGGTGTAATGTTTGTGGGTGTAAGTGCTGTGTATGTTTCCTTGTCGATTAGATTGTTGCGAAGCATGATGTTTAGTCAGCTAGTTAATTCTTTTTGGTATTCTGGAAGGGGATCTGTAGGAAGGCTTTTATAGGTTTCTTTGTCGGCTAGCTGTTTGTTGTTTTCTTTAATGTATTCTTCGATTCCCCAGATCACTCACACCTCTTTTGTCAGCCTGTGTTATGATTATGTCATCTCTATGTGTCAGCGTATCGAGGGCTATACGTTGCCCTTCAGTAATATTGTCACGTGGCAGCTTACGTGCTATTGTTTTCTTTATGTCATTTGCTACGGCTAGTTCAAATGTCTGTATAGTCATGTCTGTGTTTTGTAGGGTGTAGGTAGTGTCCTTCTCTTTTAATGTCTCAAGTATGGAAGGTGTATGATCATTTTCCCCGTAGTGGGCTTTTAACCGTATTCTTCTGAAGAAGGATTCCAAGTCCTTTGCCAAGGTGTCTTTATCAAACCTTGGGGGACTAGGGCAAAAGCTTAGTCCTTTATTTAATACCCTGAATGTATTGAGTGAAAATTTATTGTTACTCAAATTTATAACTCGCCCGTATGGGTCAAGTTTGTATTTGCAAGCATGGCGAAGTTCTTTTGTAAATGCTCGAAAGCTTGCATCATATCTCCTATTAGGGATGCTATACCCCCATCCAGGTGTCCTGGTTGGGGTCTTATTCCGTTTTTTTTAAGGTTGAGTGTGTTTGTTGTTGATTGTCTACTAGGGGCTAATCTAGGTGGTTTGGGATGTCTAATGGGGTTATGCGTTCTGTAGAAGGGCTGCTGTGATTTGATTTGTGTATGTTTGTACGGCACCCTAAGGATGTCCGCGTAAGTTAGTGGTTTGTTTTGTGTGTGTGTTTGTTTTGAGGTTCTAGCTTTCGTTGATGGTGGCGATGTTGTTATTGTTGGTTGTGGTGCTGCTGGTTGTCTGTTGTGAGCACTGTCACTATATATATATATATATATATATATATATATATATATATATATATATATATATATAATATGTAAAAAAATACAGTATATATTATTCTATATACGTATTTTTCATATTCTGTATTATTCCTATTCCGTATTTTCGTATTCTGTAATATTATTATTCTGGATTTTTCCTATTCCGTATTGTTATTAAAAAATAACAATACGGAATAGGAAAAATCTAGAATAATAATTCATATCCCATATTTTTCTTATTCTATATTATTCTTATTCAGGATTATTTTTATTCTGATGTGTTCTTATTCTTATTATTCCCATTCTATCTTATTCTGTTTGTTTTTTTCTTATATATTATAGGTCCTACATCGCATAGAGTACTATTTATAAGCAGCTTCAATATAATTTGATCTAACTATTATTGTATTTCATATATATATATATATATATATATATATATATATATATATATATATATATATATATATATATATATATATATATAGTACAGTTAATAGATTCATTGGTATATAATCCAGGTGGATCCTAGTAATATCAAATATTTAAACTCATTCACAGAGAGCTCAATATATTTTTTATAACAGAGCATATATATTTTTACAGCAAGAATCCCAAACTACCTCATGTGGTATAGTCTATTTCATCCCAGCACATCTTAATACCGATTCTCATCAGCCCTCGAATGGCCGTCTGGAATTGGGGCTTTGAATTTATTTTCTACTCAAAGGGATGCCTTGTTTTTGATAAGGGGCTTGTGTTCGGGACAAGGGGAGGGCGTAAAATATCTCTTTAAGTGGAAGTGGTCTAGAGTCGTAGTTTATTTATGGCCATCGCCTTTCATTTTATATATAAATGAATTTTGGTTCTTACTCTCGGATACTACACTATTATGTTTTTACTGGTATTTAGAGTAAGTAGTATTAAGACAATAACTGTTTAATATTATTAATAAGTGATGGGGGATTTAAATATAAAACATTAAACTTAAAATAAATTAGTCGAGTCGAGTGATAGATGCATAAATTTTACCAGCAATACCAAGACACCCAGTTGAATAAATAACATGTACAACACATATACATATACCCGCACACACATGTGTACGCTTACATACACATGTGTACCCGTCTATATTTCTGAGATGAGATATTATGTACACTATTTGCATTGTTTGGACAATCATCCTTTTCGGCCTTCTTCAGTTGGCTGGAATGTTGATTTCGCTAGGGTAAATTGTTCTAGTTCTACGTGCCCTGTCTAAAGGATCAATTATCTGCTGTAAATTCCCCTCTCCAAGTTCTCCAACGCCTTAACCACGTATTGAACTCACTGGATCTAACTAACATCTTTATCCACTGATATTGATTGTATTGATCCTGTCACTGGATCTAACTAACGTCTTTATCCACTGTGCCATGTGTCCTTGAGGACATCTATGTATGAATTTCGTGTATTATAAACCAAATGTCTTCAGCAACCTTTTTTTACCAGTGCTCATATTTCAATTTTTGCTGTTATCATTATAAGTTTTTACTAGAGCTCATATTGTAATTTTCGTTGTTATTATTGTTATCCACGAGTCGTGACTCCCTTGTCTGATGTAGTTTTAGGTCATACCCCAAAATAGCCACCACCCCCAATAAAAAAGTAAAAAAAACTCGACAATAAAAAGAAATATCAATCGCTACATCCTTTCATCTCCTTAGTGACTACCAATGACCTGATCTTTTCAACCATAAACATCTGGTGGCTTCTTCTGCGGCCAATGTCATTGAGCGGATAGCCTTATTTTTTTTTTCTAAACCCGTTACACCTAATTTTAGCAGCATCTTACATAGTGATCGTCCAGCAGATCCCCTGCAACCCGTTTCAATCGGTTCGCACTGGGCTCGCCAACCACATGTTTTACTTTCACCTACAATCTGTAAATATTTTTCCAAACTTCCTTTCGTGAGCTTTGTCTATATTCTCTTCCCAATAGACTGCTAATTCTAACATGATGATTTGGTTGATCTTTTCAGAATGAATAATCATGTCTGGACGAATCTTAGTTTGTATTATTTCCAGTGGAAATTTAAGCTACTTGCCTATATAAGCTACTTTCACTTGCCAGTCCGGGGCAGAGCTGAGGAGGGATGTTTTCTTCTGTGATGTCTTTACTTTTTCCCCGGCTTTGACAGAATTCATCGTATTTTAATTTGGTTCATATCTGTTTTGTTTTAGACTCCTTGTGACTCTTGTTGCAAGGACTCCTAAAATTTTATCATATCGCCATCGGTATTGCTCCGTTCAATACGGTCCTCCCTTCTGGCACAATGGGAAGAGTTGAGACTCGATCTTTCCCTACGTACGGATGTTTGCCATATCATACACTGCCAGAACAAGGAAGCTTGTATTAATGGGATTAGTATACCAGAGGTCTTTCCAAGAAATCATCCTTTTTTCCAGATTTCTCCATTTCGTCCATGCCCCCTCTTGATCTATGATCACCCTTTTACTGGATCTAATTTCGTCCACACCCGCTCTCACTTCATATTGAAGACAATATTTCTGTTCTTTTCTTTTTTTCTCTCCCTCGTGGACTGGTTTGGTTTGGTTTATTTTGTTTTATGGCATATCAATCTCAATGGATTATTTAATGCTGACAAAAAATTTTATTGCTAGTAATATTTTGTTTTGTCAAAAATCTATTTCTGGTAATATATTTCCTCCAAAATTGTATTGCTGGTAATAATGTTTTTAAAAAAAGTATATCTGGTAATAGTTAACTATTTGTCCATAGCTTGGACCCTAACAGGTGCTACTACCCCGGGTCAGGGTGGACCTGGGAACACCAGCAATTAAGAGGTGGTTCCACGCTCCTCAAAACTTCTTGATCAGAGGCCTTGCATCTAGACGTAGTTTAACGTCTTACCCAGAACGCGGACGTAGTTTAACATCTTACTCAGGATGCCCTCGTCGACTGAAAGAGTAACCTAGGCCTGATCTGCCCACTGCTACCGTTCCTACTAACGCTTTCTGTCTCAGCCTTCTGCTATACTAAACTCGTACGATGCCTTCCACTTACTCCCAGTTGGTAACTCGATTCCTGCTTCTGCAACTTTAGGATCTTTTGAATTCCTATATAAGATTGCCTCTCTCGTCTTTGTCACTTTAAACTCTTCAACCAATTCTCTGAAGGGAAGTTGCAATGCATTGGATACTCCATACAGAGCTGTACTGCTTAAAATCCTCGGTAAGCCGAGTCATCTTCTCAAATATCCGTTTACTAATTTCTCTTCTTTTTAGTAATCAATGGCACTTCATATAACATCAGTGTCCACAGAAGCTTTGGGTATATCCATGATTTAAGACGGCCTGGCAACCCTGACATGTCCACTTTGCTCAACATTGCTTCGAGGTCGGCAAAATATTTCTGGGTAGCATCAGTATCTTTCCAATTAGCATTGAATGTCTTTCCCAGAAACTTAACTGTTTTTTTTTAAGTGACGGGATTATAGTTCCTGCAATTTTGAAACGGATCTTTTCTGTCACAATCCCTCTTTTCAGTAGTAATAACCTCGACTTTGTCAGTTTAAAATTCATTCGTGCCTAGGTCATTATCTTTTGTAAGCCTTGCAATATCCACCGACATCTAGGTACTGTGGATGTTGTAACTGTCATGTCATCCATATATACACGAATTATAGCTTGTCGTACGCCGTTTCTGATCAGTGGACCTCGACACTCAACTTCTACTGATTTTACTAAAATGTTCATTGTCATGGTAAATAATATCTCTGAGATAGTGTACCTAGTTATAATTCCCTTTTCTAACCGATGCCAAATCAGTTGTTGTTTTTATATTAAAATCATTATAATAATCTTGATTCTGTACTCTAATAGAGACATGGTACCTTCTCGACTAATTTCTGTGGAATAGATCCATATGCTTTAGAAAAGTTCAGCCACAATACGACTAGATCGCCTCTCCCTACTTTTCCTTCTCTTAGAAGCTACGTTATATATATATATATATATATATATATATATATATATATATATATATTAGGTTGGTGCAAAAATAATGACGTAATAATGTCGTTTTTTGACGTATTTTTAACGTCAAAAAACGACATTATTACGTCATTATTTTTGCACTAACCTAATATATATATATATATATATATATATATATATATATATATGTGCGTGTGTGTGTCTATACCATTTCAAGTTCAATTTGAGACTAATCAAAGTCATTTTAGGACTAAGCAAGTTCATAATGAAATATCCTAGTTCAGAACGGGACGTATCGAATTCAAAATGAAATAAGAATGTTTGATTTGTTTCGAAGCAAATGCATAATGAAATAAACAATTTTCAGTTGGGACTAAGCAGATTCGTTATGGAAAAATGTTTCGAAATTATCTGCGCATTCCAATAAACAAATATCATGCATTAAAAAATCAAATCAGAGCGAATCGTTGGTAGATTTTACTATCAATTCCTTGCAAGGACCTATTCTTAAACGGATAAATTTTTGTCAAAGTTAGAGTTTCTGGAACTTTCATTGGTAAGACAATCAGGGAGAAGAGATGGATAGACTTTAGTGTTAAAAAAGGGAGAATAAGAGAGAGCTATTCAAAATGAAATGATTTGGGAGACAACAGCACAAATCTTGAAATTCCTAAGAAAAAGCAGCAAGGAATTACTGAATGCATATATCAAATCAGCGTTTGAAAAAGATAGGTATAGTGAGAGATTTTAAGCGCTGAAAGTTGCTTCCAAAAAATACACCTTTCATGTATTTTGTTGAATTATTGATTACTCCTAGAAGATAAAACATGTTAGTTGAACATTATTATTTAATCATGAAAATATTTTATTTTCAAGTCTTTTCAGCAAAATAATTGCTCCGTCCCTAATTGAATTTGCCTAATCCATGTTGAACTTACTAAATGCCAAATCAAACTTGCTTATTCCATTTTGAATCTGCTTAGTCCCATTTTGAATTTGACTATTCCATTTTGAATTTGCTATGTCCTACTTTTAATCTGACTATTCCATTGTGAATTTGACTATTTCGTTTTGAACTTGCTAAGTCTCAAAATGACTTTTATTCGTCCCAAATTGAACTTGAAATGATATAGATATCTTATATTCTTAAAGTTTTTAATTGAGACACAAATAGACCAACATAAATAGTATCTACATGGTAGATAGTATTCTTGTTTTTAATTCTGCAAATTTGGTTATTAGACACAGGATCGACCTCTTTTCTACGCAAAGAATTAATATAAATATGCCCAACCTGTCCAGATATATTATAAATACAATACATACAATAAATATAATGTAATTAATATAAATATCTACCGCAAAGTACCAGAAAGTGTCTGTCACCACTTGTCATGCACTAAATTTACAAGAGTCAGCACAAACGCAAAATGGAGCTACAAAGCCCTTTCGGAAGCCTCTAGTTCTATCGCTATTTTCCACGGGCAATCTTACTCTGTATTTCTAACGAACAGTATCTCTTAATTCCACGGGTTCAGACCTCTTTTCAGCTAAGACTTCCCACTCTATATAGATGATAACTATTCTCATTGTCTCTGTATTTTGTTGATAGGAATGATCATTATTTCGAACAGCTTCTTCCCAGGGCAGGTTCTTTGGCAAAAAGACGCCCAAGAGCATGTGTCCCGACCACTAAAACCTTACCCTGCTAACCGTTATCAAGACTATAATTCCTCGTAATGTGCAGTTCTTAAGTGCTTAAAATAATTCCATTCACAAACCCTCTACCGAAATTATTCCTTTGAGCTTTTTATTGTGATTACAGTAATGTAAAAATCAGATATCAAGATCTTCTTTAATATATATATATATATATATATATATATATATATAGTAATTCATCGAGCCTAGAATAATTCTAAACAGAATACAGAAAGCACTGAACCGCCGTTTTGTCTTATTTGTGATTCATCAGCAGTGCGCATCCACTACCGTGAAACGAATCCGAACATTACGATACAAGGCCAAAGTTAAACCAACAGTACCACGGACCTCAGTGATGTAGAAGAAACTGAATAGACTCGATATAGCGCCGCTACTCAGTTCCGTAGTGATATTCCTCTACTATGCGAATGGCCACGGAACAGTTGCCCTAAGAGCCACGCTTTCTTTTTAACATTTAACCGCTCCTCACAAGCATTAGTTGGGTCAAGCAAGGATATACAGTGTATGTGTGCGTATGCGTGTTCATGACCGTGTATATATATATATATATATATATATATATATATATATATATATATATATATATATATTATTACATTTTTTACTGCAGTAATCAAGGGTAAAGGAGGATATATTTACAAGAGAAACATTCAATCATAAAATACATTTTTTGTCTTTGACATCAAAAATTTATAATACAATAACTTGTGTGACATTTTTTTAACCATATATAATAACTTTCTCTTATTTAAAATGCAAAACAATTGCTTTTGGGGCCATGTTAAAAAATTAACAGGGTTTCTCTCAAAATTTCAAACTGTAATGGATATATATATGTATATATATATATATTATGAATTTACTTATTTAAGAATATGGTTCCATCGCTACACAGAAATTACCATGTATCAAAAACAGAAGCTAAAAACATCAAATTCGATTATATAATTATAATTGAATTAATAGATTTATAATTAAATTCGAAGTTTTTAGACCTGATTTTGAAACATGGTAATTCCTGTGTAGCGATGGAACCATATTTTTAAATAAATAGATTTATAATGCTTATGTTCTGTTTTCCAATATTAAAAATATTAATAAGAACACCGAATTATATATCTTACTGTTCTTTCTCTTTATCATATATCTGATCAGGAGGTTTTAAGGAGCGTGGAACCAACTCTTAATTGCTGGTGTTCCCAGGTCTAACTATATATATATATATATATATATATATATATATATATATATATATATATATATATATATATTCATATAAATACTGTAGTAAATATCGTATGTTGATCTGCAGTTGGAGATTCGTCTCAATATGTGTTGGTTAAACTTTCTGCCTCCGGACAGAGAAGAACCCCAGATGAGGCTATGTCGAATTGCAGAGACTCGTCTCCAGAAACAGCTACCTGACTCCGTTTTATACGGGATCTACTGGGAATCTTTAGCCGGGCCTACGGATGCCCGACATTAAATTCGGCCTTCTGCCATATCTGACTACGTGGGGCGGTTGGCAGATATCCTGCAGTTGAAGATTCATTGTGGATACACTTGACTCACTTCAAGTAGTTGACTACGTCTACGCCCCGCTGACGAATCTCATGTGTGCTAAATGTTATTGTTCATTATCAACCTTCGTTTGATTATTCTATTCAGTAACCTTTCCTAGGTTTTAACACACACACACACACACACACACACACACACACACACACGTTAAGTGAATGTCAAGAACTTACTAAGGTATATTAGAAAAAGAATGATTTATTCCGGTATATTTTTTTTTCTTTTAGTCTATATTTTAGTTTTTTGTTTTGTATTTATTTATAAATAAATACAAAAATATAGACTAACGGAACAAATAAATGGCAAATTATTGTTGCCCTTTATTTAGCTAAGAAAATATAACCAGATTTCCAATCAACATTATCAATAACGATGTATGTTCCTAATATAAACTCTCGCAATATAAATATAGGTAAATCCTGACATTTTATCAGTATAGATTCGACATTATTAATTTTTTTGTGTAGACATTTTCGTTGCGATTTTAAGGACGTCACACGTTTCACGGGTTTCTTTATCATCTGTGAATTGTCATGAATTTCCTGATAGAAATAGTATAGTGCTTCCCTACGGTTGGTTTTTTCCGCTTGGGTTTCAAAGACTGACTGCCACCCATGACTGTTGTATCCTGCTATTTTGAGTTAATGGAGAGTAGCAATAAATGCATGTCTTTTCCAAATCTGAAGTGAAAACAACAGATCAGCACGTATCTTGAAATCGGCTTAGAGTTACCACTTTCATACCGATAGCCGTTAATCTTCCTCCAGCTCTCGTGGCGAAAACGTTAACTTTCATAATAGTATCATACGTGTATGTATATTTCTTTCTGTCAGCTTGCTTGTTTCTTTCTTACTTTTTTTTTTCTTTTTTTTTTTTTTCTTTCTTATTTAATGTAAATTTGGATTTTTTGAAACGACAACAAAATACGTTTAAAAGTAATATACATTGAATCTATTCGCCAAGAATACTATCAACATTATTAACAATGACAAAAGCCTATTATAAAAGAAATGTTTAATTCTTTGTTGAAAGTGTCTGTGATTGTGACTAAAAATATTCTGATGTTTCTAAATTGATCTCTTTCGTAATTTTAAGGGTTTTACGATATTGAAAGTGTACCGGAGTAATGATTAAATTGAAAGCTTGGGGTGCTAAGCTGATTTCGACATTAATTTCCAAACAACCTTATGTCTTAAATTGGTTGGCGTATTTCGAATTTCATTTATCCGATTAAATTGTCGTCATCATTGCCTTTGCATCACCATTAAAGCTTCATCATTATTTTATTAAGCTAATTAATCAAAAGAACACGTTTACAGAATTATTTCATTCAATATCTGTCATTTGAACAGATTTTACCAAGTGGATCGTTCTGAGAGCTTTTCAGCACGGTATCTAATATCTATATTTAAACAAACCCATGTATCAGTAATAAATTATGCACAAATTTATTTGTATGCCTGAATGATTACTCTACAGGCATATATTTGTATCTATATTACTTGAAACTTTATTATAATGGAGACTCGTATTTGAAATAGAGACGCCATTTTTTTTTTAAACTGTGGGTATTACGTCTATTGGCTTGTGTATTCGAAAGATCTAGAGAAAAATGTACGCCCCCCACCTTTGTAGGAGAAACCACCTTTCAATATGGCGTACATTATAACTCAGCTAGGAAGTACGTGCAATCTAGTTACACTATATTTTTCCTATTTCACCTTTTGGATAAGTGAGCAAGTAAATTAATTTAATACTTACATACATATATTATATATATATATATATATATATATATATATATATATATATATACAGAAATATGCAAATAATACCAAAATTTTTGTATATACGTTATAAACATCATTATATATGATATAATTAACAATATATGTCTAAATAATGATCTGTTAACCCAATACACTAAATTCGTTATACATGTGTATACATTATATCTATGCATGTAATTAAGTACGTATATCATTATGTTCTTACTTATATATATATGTGTGTCTGTGTGTGTGTGTGAAAAGTGTATATATATATATATATATATATATATATATATATATATATATATATATATATATATATATATATATAATTATTTATATTTCATATGCGCGGTACTTATTAGAAAGCGCTCAATATCAGAGATAGAGCTAACATATTTAGTTGGATTGGTGTGAGTTTGTGACCCTGGAATTCACGCTTTTACGATCGTCAAAATATGGTAAAAAATATAGATTTATGGTGTGCTATATTTATAAGTTAATGTGCCCAATATCTGGGATAGAACGAATGTACATATAAACGTGCAGATTGATGGCAACACCCAGAGGCGTCAATCTGTTTCATACTTAAACATAATCGCCGGGCCATGTGTTTTTGCTCGATTATTTATATATACTGGTCAGATATATATAACGTGTAGGCCTATTGTATTACTGTAACGCTTATTTGAGTGCGTTTTAACGGATTTGTCTGGAATTATTTTAAGGGCTATTGAGCGAAAATTATTCTGGATCCGGGTGAAGTCTTGTGGTTATTTTATCGTGCTGTTTGCTAATATATTTAATATTTATTATTCATTATTTTATTGTTGAATTTTATTATTACGTTTATTTTTGCATATGTGTGCATCCGTAGTTTGTTCATTTGTTCATTGTTTACTTACTTGGATTAAGTTATTTAACTTATTTATTTTTATTCATTTTTTATTATTTTTTATTTATTGATTTTTATTTATTCTTGTTATTTTTTAGTTTTCAAATATTAGGTAACATAAAAATTCGTTTTCGTGTCTGCGTGTCTGAACGTTTATTTAGTATTTTGTCTGAGAAGGTAATTATTGCTATTTTCTCCTCCACAAAAAACTTTACAGTTTTTAGATTTATTGCTGTAGGCTAATGATACTTTTTCGTATATTTCATGATATTTTTGGCGAAATTTATTTTATTTTCTTTTATTTAGAAAACATTGTGTTGTTTGCGTATCCACTATTTGAAAAGGATATTTTGCGTGTGTAGTCTCTATGTTTTCAGGGTCATTCAGTTACCTCTATGTATATTTTTTCTTCGTTATTTTCTGATTTTACAGTGGCTTGGTATATTACATTATTCCGGAGATTCATTTTTTTTCTTTTGGACGAAGATGAAAGGACAAAGAAAACTGTTGTCAATAAATCTGACTATCCCGTTTAAAGGAAAACATAATGTATGAATCAGGCCACGCATAAAGACACACGACGACTGCTAAATTGTGCCCCTCCCCTCTCACGTACGCCTCAACCCGCCTTCGCACGCTTATAGTAGTAAACAACAGAATCTGGTTTAAACTAGAAATTGGTTTGTTTTTCATTCGCTGATAATGATCTAACCAAAGGGAAATTTTTAAGCCACTACGTTTGACTGAAAGAAACTGCAGCCTGTTCGGACTGATCTGTAACGCAACAACACAACATTTTACTCCTACTTCGATAGTAAGGCTTATCAGTCTGACAATGTCAAAATGTCAGCCGATGTCCAAAACGAACTCAAGTCCGTCATTGGTTGGGGTAAAAGATGGCTTGTTAATTTTAATTCCTCCAAAACTAAAATTCTCTCCATTAATCATCTGAGAGACAGCTCACTGCTTTCCATCCGCATGACCGATGCTAGTCTCCAAGAAAGTGATTCGTTGCTCCCTTCTCGTGCTCACATTCTCTGTTGATATGAGGTGGAAAAACTATATTGAATCCATTGCTAGGAGAATCGGTTCACTTTGGCGAGCGAGACTATTTTTCTCTCCAGAATCTATCTTACATATCGATAAGTCTACCAACCTTTCATGCTTAGAATATTGCTGCCACAAATGGTCTGGTGTCCAAGCTATTCACCTTGAGCTCTTTGATAAGATCCAAAGAAGAATCAGCAATATTATTGGTCCAGATCTGGCGGCTCGGTTCCAATCATTTTCCCACCATCGTAAGGTTGATTTTCAGAGTCTTCTATAAATATTTTCATTGCAATTATTTGGATGAGTTCTTCCTGAAGGTACATAGACGTCTTGAATTTATGCGTTGAGTTCTCATCAGTTTACTGTTGAGTTGGCTAGATATAACCGTAAATTCTCTGCTGACAATTTCTTCTCTAAAACTTTTGGCTGGTGGAACTCTCTTCCGGCTCGATGCTTTCCAGCCAACGTTAAACTGCAAAAATAAAAAATTCAAATGCAGTGTCAATCCCTATCTACTGCCATCCTTATTACATTATTCTCTTTCTGCTCATCATAATTATTTCTGTTCCTAATTCTTCCAGACCCTGTAACCCTTTAGGTTTTAGTTTCATTACTGCCTTGTTCTTGGGGCGATATCAGTTTTATAGTAAATATATAGTAATATAAGATATATATATATATATATATATATATATATATATATATATATATATATATATATATATATATATATATACAAATTTTATATATCGAGAACAATTAGGGGAAAAGCTAAAACAAGTTTGGTAATGTTTACGGAGGAACAAAATGTATATTTATTATTAGTATTCATTTTGTAGTCCTTATTAAACATCGAACACATTTATTATCACCAGTACTCACTGTACGTTATTTTATATATATGTATGTATGCATGTATCTGTGTATGTATGCACACACACACATATACATATATATATATATATATATATATGTGTGTGTCTGTGTGTAAAAATAGACACTGAGATAAAGGCCGATTGTCGACAGTCTGTTTCATGCTTGGACGCATGGCTATCAACCCAAAGAAAACGCATTGATTTTGGCAATCACATTATAAAATCTAAGGGCGTTAAAGAGATTAAGACTATTAGAATTTGCACCTAGACCGGTCAGGATCGACATGCTCAACAGGTGTCACCAGACCGTTAGCCAATATTTTTTTTTTTTTTTTTTGCTTCAAGAAAATAATTTTTGGTACAAGGAATGTCAAAGGAGTAAATCAATTCGGACAATTAAAAAATGGAATGCAGGAAATGAACCGACTAAATATGAATATTTTAAGCGTATGGAAAACGACCTTGGATAATAAAAAATCACATTTCGTCAGTAACTAACACAGGTTTATAGATACAAATGTTAAACTGAACTTTTCATTATATCAATCATAGTTGTATATACACTGACAATACAAAGTACAGCAGGAAAAATTTGAAAAAATACTAGACAATATACAGAAGGAGAAATTGAAAAAAAAAAATACTATACAATGTACAGAAGTTGAAAAAATTACTATACAATCTACAGAAGAAATTAATAAAAATACTATACAATTTACAGAAGAAATTGAAAAAATACTATACAATTTACAGAAGAAATTGAAAAAAATACTATACAATTTACAGAAGAAATTGAAAAAATACTATACAATGTACAGAAGAATTTTTTAAAAATACTATACAATGTTCAGAAGAAATTGAAAAAAAATACTATAGAATGTACAGAAGAAATTGAAAAAATACTATACAATGTACAGAAGAAATTTTAAAAAATACTATACAATGTACAGAAGAAATTGAAAATATTACTATAAAATGTACAGAAGAAATTGAAAAAAAAATACTATACAATATACAGAAGAAATTGAAAAAATACTATGCAATGTACAGAAGAAATTGAAAAATACTATACAATGTACAGAAGAAATTAAAAAAATACTATACAATGTACAGAAGAAATTGAAAATAAATACTTAGCACTAGACAACCCTTGGGCTCAACGTAAATCGCAAAATATCAATCGTCATGGAAGACATTAATGCCAGTGCAGGAAAGGAGAGAAATAGTGAAATAATTGGCAGCTTCGGATGAGGAACTAATAATGAAATATAGAAAAATATATCCAATGGTGCACGGTGAATGATCAGATAATAGTCAACAACTGGTTTAACAAACACTAGAGACGTGTATGAGAATGGAGAAGACTATGAGAAGAAACTTAAATCGAAATGGCTATACAACTGTCAATAATATATTCAGATGTACTTTTCTGCACGGCAAAACATACCCAAGTGTTGACTGTGGGGGCAACCAACTTCCAGTTGTATTTAAACTTAGAATATGAAACTGCAAAAATTGTAGAGGCTCAACGCCGCGCAACTTGCACTACGACAGACTCCTTAAGGACTCAAATGTTTAGGGGAAATATATAAACAGTGTTAAAAACACATTCAATGAATAAACATAGAACTGTAACTCAAAGTGGGACACATTAAAAGAAGCTTTAGTAACATATTCAGTAGGAATCATCTTAAATAACAATAGGCAAAGACAAAAAATGAATTGATGACATGTTATTCTCCATTTGATGAAAAGGAGACAAAAAACAATGCCACTGTACAGCACAGAATATAAGAATATATATAAAGAAATTAAGGACAAATGCAGGTAACATAAAGAGGAATGAATCAACGAAGAATGTGCTGAAATATGTATCTCAGTTAAGGCAGACATACATAAAAAGTAAGAGAACACTTACATGACAAAAAATAGTCTCATCAACAGGATGCATAAAATCCAAGGGAGGACCTTGACATGACAGAAAGAAAAAATAGTTCCAAGATGCGACGAATACATCGGAGAAAGATGATAACCAGTAATATACAGAAATATCAAAGGACCAAAAACATTAAAATCTGAAGTGAAATCAGCACTGGCCAAATTTAACAGAAACAAAACAGCGAGATTACATGGAATTATAATAAATATTCTGGCAGCCTTTCGGCATTGACAAGATTACACACATAATAAATAAAATATACAACAGTGGTGAAATACCGGAAGACCTAAATAGATGGATTTACATGGTACTGCCTAAGAAGCAGAGTGCAAAATAATGTGAACTCCAACAGACAATCAGCCTAATGAACCATTTATTATCCAAATTCTGTTGAATAGAGCTCGCAACAGTATTAGATCAAAAATAGAAAAAAGCAGTGAATGAAACTGGAACAAGGAATACGATATCAGAAAGCACAATACAAATGCAAAAAGATGTGTAACTGCGTCTTATAGATTATGCAAAAGCCTTTGATAAAATACGTCACGAAAGACTGTTGGAACAGCTAGGTAACTTTGACATATTTGGGAAAGATATTAGAATAATCTAGAACCTTTACTGACAGGAAATCGTCTGCATACGGATATAAAAAAGAATTTATTGAAAAAATTAGTAAGCAGTGTAAGACAAGGGTGTTTCTTCTCACCGGACGTATTCAACCTATATAATGAGTCAATTTTAGGAGAATTAGAAATCCTAGAAGAACAAAACAGGAACTGCACGAAGACAGAATGAATTGTTGTTAAGAAAACGGAACAGCCCAACGTGCAAATTGGAGATATAAAAATCAAATTAAAATTTGAATATCTCGGAAGTGTATTGACAGATGGCGAAAAGTTCGACAATGAAACCCGAAGGCGCATTGGAATAGCTAAAGATGCTTTCCAAAACCTAAGCAATGTATTAAGAAACAGAACATATGTTGTAAACTAGGGAAGATTACTGAATAGAATAATCACACGAAGTTTGATGATGAACGATATTACTGAGGGCAAGAACAACACATCAAAGATTCACCAGCGGCGCGTAGAAGAAGCAGTCAACTGCTAGAATGAGCAAAATGAATTCCACAATGAATCTCCAACTACAGACTAACATACAGTATTTACTATTATATTTATGTGAATAGGGACATACCCATAAAAGGACACATACATAAATTCAGGAATAGACAACATAAATTTCTAGGACACATAATGAGAAAAGATGGCTTGGAAAATGTGATATCCACAGAACATAAGGTAGATAAAAGAGGGAAAAAAACAACGCATAACCTACCTATAGAGCTTTTGTAAATGCTTGGCGGAACATTATTTATTAAGAGCTACAAAGGACAAGAAATTGTGGAGAGGTGTGATCAACTAGGTCCTAAAGGCACATATAAGGAGAAGAAGATTACTAATGAAACACATGGTTGAATTTCACGCTGATATGGCTTCTTTTATTTCCACTATACTGCATACGGACGGAAAATTATTACAGTAAATATACAAGAATAGAAACTGGTGTAAAACAAGGATGTGTCTTCTCGCCGGATTTATTCAACCTATACAGTGAGGCGAGAAACTAGTACCAGGAGGACTCAATACGGAATTCTTAACTCTACTATATAATGTATCTACATTTAGGATTTCTGTAATTGAATAGGGACAGATGTAAAAAAAAAGATCCCTATGTCCACTATAATGAAAATCTGACAACCATATTTTATTGTATTAATATTAATTCAACGCGGGATCTATTTTTGGATGTATATACTAGTAATCTATATATTTGTAGTTGATTCTCAGATCCGTTCCTTCGTGCCAATGTTATTTGAATTAACACAAAAATATGTTATCTATTTATTTTATAGTTTTGTGTTAAAAATGAAAAGAAAAACGAACTAATTTATCTGACAACACGGTAGCATAGTGATATTGCAATTTGATGTGACAGGATTTTATGGCTTTGATAATAAAACGGGAAAGAAAAAGTACTATATAAGCATCTCGCTACCACTTCTTTAACAATCTCAATTTTTGTGCAAAAAGCGGATCACAAAGCTTACTCAGCTTCATACATATTTTCAGAAAACTTCAACTTCTGATTGGTCATTTAATATTCAAATCATGTCCGAATATCAATGTCGATTTCTGTGAAAAAAGTGAATCACAGAGCTTATCAAGGTCCATACATATTTTAAGGAAACCTCAACTTCTGATTGGTCACTTAATATTTAAATCATGTCCGAATATCATCGACCTATTTCTTGACCAGACAAAAATAATTCCGACAAAATCTGTCAATGCCTTTTTCGATCCTGTCACGAGATCACGTTGATTATAAATATCAGGCCCAACTTCGTTCTCTCTCTCTTTTTCTTGATTTCATTCTCCTACGAAAATGTCGCCTTAAAGGAAACTACGTTCCGATTCTCAGTTAGGGCGGACGCTGAAAAATATATTCACACACGCACACATACACGTACGTACAAACATTTTCCAAACTACATTAAAAACATACGAAACTTTTCAAACTTCATTCCAAACTATGATAATTCAACTACAAGCAATGGAAATTTAATTACAAGCATTACGGAACATTTAACTCTTCTAAAGCTAAAAGTTTATTCAGCATTTTTCTCAGCTTTAGAATTCTTACAACTCTCTAACAGTCAATATTTTGAGCGACAAGTTCAACTTTTGTGAACCTGGATAAAAATATTTCTGTGGTAAAAAGTTCAATTAAGTCAAAAGGACATATCACCAACAAAAATAGTAACCTCTTTGTTTGTACATTATTATATATAAATATAAATATTATTGTTGTTATAAAACATTTTTGTGTCCCCTTCTTGTTTCATATTTTGTGGTATTTTACGTTGAGAGGACATATCCACTGACGGGCTCTACAAATGGCAATCCCGACGTTTCAAACGGAATTAAAAAAAATCCTCTACAATATCAGTCTCAGTGATTACTTTAGACGTAAGAATGTTAATCGGACCAACATTCTGATACACGTAATCAACACCGTTCTTTTCTCAAACATCAGTTTAGTTTGCATAGTCCCTCAATGATATGTATTTTCATCAGTTTCATAGAGTGGGTAGCTTACAATGATTTCCCATAAGCAATCCAATTATAGCGCTGAAAAAAATTCCTTTTATGGCCCCCAAAATTCATATTTTTCATGGTCGCTCAGAAATTCCAAACAATAATTATGAAAATAAAAATCGTCCCTGCAATTTCATTTTAGTTGTGGACTATAAGCCTTAGTGTTAATTGTGATTTTCTTTCTTTTGTGCGGAATCACATTGCAATAAATCTATTCGTAAAGTTTAACGGACAGTAAACATATCAAAAGAGATTACGAAGAATGACGAAAAATATCAGCCGATTTAACCACGACATATAAAGCATTGTGGGGAAACATTACACTGTGCAAAAGCAGAACAATATGATAATCTCTCCGGATTACATGACTGTGGTCAATAGGAGGAAACATTACGACATTTAAGAGGCTTTTGTAAAACAACCGTAGGTTTACTCGTGTCTCAAGAGTAAAAAAAGCAAACAATTTCAATGATAATTTTGAAAGGAAAACTAAAGTATCTATCTCTATCTCTGTCTGTTTGCCTCTCTCTCTCTCTCTCTCTCTCTCTCTCTATATATATATATATATATATATATATATATATATATATATATATATATATACAAAGAAATAATCATACATAGAATCAATCAGCAATATTAATGCGATTAATGGCGAAATCACTTCGCTAGTAGAACATAATGTATGCATTATAATCCATTGAATGATCCTCATTTATAAAACTGTTGTCAGATGTTTCTAGTGTATATATTTTTTAAGTTAAGCAAGTTTTGGACAATAAACTATATTTAAAAAATAATAAAATATATTAAAAAAATGAATTTTTTAGACACACTCAGTTATATATTAGTATTTTTTGTTGTTTCATTATTTCATTTAGGTTCCTCGACTAGTTTCCGCCAGCATGGCCATCATAATGAGTAAAAAAATCCTTTCTTGTTAATATCAGGAAACTATAGGAGTGAATGACTTTCTCTGAAGAAAGTGAATTTTATCTGTAGTTTTCCTTTTTTTTTTTTTTTTTTTTCATGTTTTTTATCGCTATTATTGATCAGTTTTTGTGTTGGTCAAACGGCCTCTTTCAAGTTGTTTGTAAGATAGGGGCTTGTACGACTGTATCAGATTGCGTTTCCGAACCAAAGGCAGCCTAGCCATCCAACCTTTGTTGCTGTTTATCGTCGTGTTGCTCAGACAGGTTCTATGGCACCACAAACTATGGGTCGAGGAAGAACATATTTTACAGTCTAAACTTTAAACTTAATAACTCAAAAACGAAGTATTTGCGGTAATATATTTATATGCACTTTGCTAAGAACTCGCCCTCAAGGTTATGATGCTCTGTAGACATGCCACACATATATTTATATATCTTCAGTATAAGTCAGTTTAGAAAACTCCAACTTGGCATGTTAAGCCGATTATTCTTACACAAACACACACATGTATTTGTATATATATATATATATATATATATATATATATATATATATATATATATATATATATATATATATATATATATTGAATGAGGAAAGAGCAAAATGATAGATATAAGAAAATCGGAGTGATATATCAGGTTGAATTTTTCTATTGTTTGATATATTACGAATATATATATATATATATATATATGTGTGTGTGTGCGTGTGTGTGTGCGTGTGTGTGGAGATGTATGTGTGCGTTTCTGTGTGTTTTTTCCGTCTGTATGTGTGTTTGTTTGCCTCTATGTGTGTTTGTCTCTGTGTATGTGTAGATGTACAGATAGATAGTTAGATATACTCAAGCATAAATACGAAATTTATGCCCCCCCCCATTTATACACGGATCACAATATATGGACGCAGCAAAATGTCACCGTCCAGTCTATTTTCATTAGTGTGAATAAGCTTGTCCTTTTTTTCCTATCAATTAAAACTGATATTTTTAAATCTGAACGTTTTCGTTTGAAAGTTTGAAAGAAATTAATGTTTTTATTCTCTAAGTTAGATTTTATATCGTTCATAGACAATGTGTTTGTAAAATAACCGCTGCAAATAAACAAAATGAATCTAAAAACGCAATGTTTAACTGGTGAGACATGGTTAATCAAGCGACTATCATTGTTGACTTTTCTGATCAATATTTTTTCAATTGCTTGCCCTTATCCGTGCAAATTATAATGCATTTTGGTTTAGAAAATTTATTTTGTTTCTCGATGAATTTATGAAACAAAGAGAAACACATTTCCCTGCGATATAAACGCGTAATATGCTTTTATTAATAACTTATTTTGCAAAATGTTAAGCCTTTAACAACTGAATCAAATATTCCAGTTTAAACATTTGTTAAAGTTCACGGCAACCTTCTATTTTAAATCGCATATCAATCTATAATTTCTGTTCACACGATGAAGGAAGGTGGATGTATTCTAATATTAATGTCTATAATTATTTTAAAGCGCCAATAATTGCCGGTCTATAAATCTCATTGCATTAAATGTAATATTCTTAATTGGAAGGTACATTATTTTCATTGGACAAACCAAAACATTGTAAAGAGATGTTTAAACTTAAAAATGGAACATCTTCGATCTGCTTATCTGCCACTGTAAAATATTATCCTTATTGCTAAATAACATTTTAGTGAGACTATGTCTTTTTGCATAAGCAGACGTTAAATTTTTCTATTATAATACCCATCATTATTATACAGTTTGTTCTTTAACGTGTGTAATACGAAAATAATCATTAATAAAATATCGCAAAAAAAAAACCTTTAAATATAGTTATCGTCTATTTTTAACATCTCCCTATTCTTCTTATCTATGACTTTGGCGATCATGACTTCCACAATTTCCTATCATTTGTAGATCTTAATAATTAGATAATTTTGTTATCTCACCTAAAACTCGTTCCGCCAGACATTTACTCAAGCTGGCTTGGTAGGTTATGCGTTGTTTTTACTTTCTGCCTCTTGCCATCAATTTTTCTTGTGTGTACAAATTTGCCAAACCTTCTTTCATCATTCTTGTTGTAGCATACCTAAGGACGATAAGGGTTATGTCTCCATTCACATAAATACAGCAGTAAATAGTGTATGTTGGTCTGCAGTTCGAGATTCGTCTCCAGCTGTGCTGGTCAAACTCTCTGGCTCCAGTCAGATAGGATCCCCAGACGAGGTTATGTCGAAGGTCGGAGTCGCGTCATAGGAAACAACTACCCTACCCAGTTTTATACGGGGTCTACAGCGAACTTTTGGCCGAGCCTACGGGCTCGCGCATCCCACATTAAATTCGGCCTTGTGCCACATCTGACCGCGTGGGGCGATTGGTAAACATCCTGCATTTCGAGATTCGTCTCCAACTGAGATGGTCAAACTCTCTGCCTCCGGGCAGAGAGGATCCCCAGACAGGGCTATGTCGAAGGGCAGAGTCTCTTAATTACATAATTTAAAGTTTTGTGCTTTTCGTAATAATACATCTGATTTTTTTAAAATGTCCTTTTAAGCAAAAGAGCTGAAGGTGAAACTTGGAAAAGTATTTTTGCTTGGTCTTTTTATCGTCTCTATGCAGGGTACTTCGACAGGGTGTAATGAGTAGCAAGCCTGTCTCACTTGAACATTTAAGATTAAGTTATGATTTCGATCCTCACTGTGTACTCCATACTTTTGGTTTTGTGCCCTATCTAAGCTACTCTTAAATGATCAACCTACAGCATTAACGAATATACTGTAACTTATTTTCTATCCTTCAAAGATTGTATAATTTACTGAGAAAAGCTTACTAGTAATCACTCTCATTCGGGGTTGAAATTAATAAGACTTTTCGCTCAAGTCTATATTGCTTATTCAGATCTTTCAGATACAAAGACTTGATTCAAATTATTTCAACAAAGTTTTTCTCATTAATTATGTACGTGATAATTGTACTATGATTCAAAACTATTCTATTTTGATTAGTGTTTTTCTTGTTACTGTTGAAATGTCTTTAGCCGTTGTCCACTTCTGAGTTCTTTGTTCATCTTTCTTCAGTAACGATTAGCCTCACCCACTTGCTAAATGGTTACGGCGTTCGGTGAAAAAGGCGTGTTTTTGGGGGAAAGAGTTTTTTTTTGTTTTTTTTTAAGATTTCAATATTTATTGAATAATTTAAGAGATTGGAAACATTGATATAATTTCAATCAGAAACATTCGAGATTCAAATTACAGTCCTGGTTTAACAGGTTTTCATTTTTTTTTATTATTGTCTAGCCTTAAACATAATTATTTTGATACTATTAGTGACTTAAAAAGGCTGCCTATGATATGTTTCGATTCCCAAGAGACTCTATTATCCCAGGATGTTTGCCGTCATTGGTTGCATAAACGCCTTCATGCTGATGGAGCTAATGCGGAGAATAAAACTTATATTTAAAAATGTTTTCTTTTAATCCCATTAAGTTTTTAGATTTTGATTTTTGATTGACAAAGTGTTTTATTGACAGTATCAAAGTCAATCTTTGGAGATATGTGTTTGCCTGTTGAAATTGATAGGATAAATATTAGACTGATGCAAACGTTCCCAGCGATTAGAAAAATACAGTATTCATTTTATGCTATTTTTCACAGATAATCAAACCCGATAATCGCACAAGGGAGATGGTTATTGAATTGGGTTGATATATGGACGTAAGAATTTTAAATTATGATGATATGGCAATAGAAAGATCACTTCTATTGAAAATCAGAATAAGACAACTGAAATAACTTGGAGCCTAAATGAGGAAGGAGGGAAAGAGTTATAAGAGAAGGCAGCGTGCTACTTGTACGAATGGATGGCAGATCGTGGGGGTGAGCCTTGGCAAAGGGAAAAATTACTGCTAAGAACCACAAGGGATAGGAACACGGACGCAGCAAATAGAAGTTGATATTATTTTATCATTTAATTCTGGTACATCCGTACGGCTGTTAGGCGAAGTTGATATCAAAGATAGCGTAGCCTTGAGTATGAAGTAGATTATAACTAAAGCTAGACTTGAAGAGCTTAAGATTTGAATATTCAATTAAGTAGCCATTTTCTTTTCTTTTTTTTTTCCAATGAGCATCTTCAACCTTTCAGTTAAAGGGTACATTCACTGATAAAATAACGGTTCCGCTTTTGATTTGATTAATTAATACATTATGGATCGGTTATAACAAATTTAGTATAGAAAATTAGGAAATTGAATACAGGATAGTTTGCTCTCGGGCTAATCTTTTCGAACACCATAATATCACACAAAATGAAAATATTGACCGGCAAACTCGAGTACTGTTCTTACGTAGACACGGCAAATCTTGATTTCATTTGGATGCCGTACTTGACTTTTAAATCGTTCAGAAATATCTTCTTTTTTTCATCTGAATGCCACTGTTTTCTCAGATCAATGATTAAAATAGTATCAAAAGAAGAAGAACGATAGAACTTGATCTTTCATTAGATGTTATAGATTGGCGCTAGACAATCACAAATTAACAAAATAAAACGTCTTTATCGCTGACGTGTTTCTATATGGATATAAGTTAGCAATTTGAGCTCAGCTTCCAGATTTCGAGAAGTAGGAGAAATGTTTTGGTTCATCTCCATAATAACATGTTAGTTGACAGTTATCAAACGGGGTCCATATTGACTGTGGGTGGTCTATATAACAGTATTGGGGATCCATACAAAAATAGTAAATTAGAGGTCCACAGTAATATTTTAGTGATCAATAGAAAAATTTAACTCTGGAACGGTTGTTACAACTGAGAGTTGGAATTTCTACAGTAATCGACTCCATATTAAAATATTAAAATAGAGAAACAACTCTAAAACTAACAGTAAGCGAGTTAGCGTCCATTTTAAAATTGTCAAATTTAAATGGAAACTGAGAAAGATATTTACAAGAAGGATTATATATATAAAGGAAAATTACATAAGAGTTATAATTTATTATATAGATTAATTTAATATATTAATGATAAATAATATTCATTTTAAATATTAATTATTAATATATTAATATAAATTAATTAATATAATATATTAAAAAACAAATTATTAATAATAAAATTAATTTAATATATAAATTATATAAGGATTATATATAAAGGAAGGATTAACAATATTAACCTCTTCAGTAGCATAAACTACACATTGAATAAATCTGCACGTTTTTATTTTATAATTACTCACATATTTTAAAATAGTTTATTATGAATTATTTTACTAGTGTACATAAATGTTCAATAGAATTTAATTTTTAAATACAAGTTTTTTTTCAAAAAATTAGTTTTACTTCAAGCAAAAACATATATATTTACTATTCATATAATCGGCCAGTTATGTGACATGCGTAATACACGCTTAGGTGATCATGTATCTTTCTTTCTGCACTACACAAGTTGCCATTCAAGGCTACAGAACCGGGTTTACCCTGCTATTTACCCGTAGGTGGGAAGGTGAAGAACAGGATTCATACCATTCCCAAGTGTATTAGCACGTAAGTGAATGTAATTCGACTGGAATTCGAGCTCGGCTCTCCGATTCCTCAATCCGAGCCGCTATGCACCTTGCCTCATATAATACAATTCCTAAACTCATATATTCTTAAAAAATAAATAACGTTTTTTTTTCAGTGAATGGTTATGGGGGTTGACCAAAAGAAATTAGAGTAAAAGGTGGTCCATGGGTAAAAGATATAAGAGTAAAAATGGTCCATGATTAAAAAAATATAAAATTAAAGGTGGTCCATCGGTAAAGAAAATATAAAAGTAAAAGTGGTCCATCGGTAAAAAAAATATAAAAGTAAAAGTGGTCCATCGGTAAAAAAATATAAAAGTAAAAGTGGTCCATCGGTAAAAAAATATAAAAGTAAAAGTGGTCCATCGGTAAAAAAAAACAAACATATGAGAGTAAAAGTGGTCCATAAGTTAAAAAAAAATATATGGGTAAAAGTGGTCCATGGGTAAAAAAAATTATAAGAATGGTCCTTGGGTAAAAAAAATATAAAAGTAAAAGTCGTCCATGGGTAAAAAAAAAATGTTGAGAACCACTGTGTTAGTTCGAAGAGGAGAAATTGAACACAGCAAAAAATATCAGTTGAAGTCCTTGTCCTGACCAAATGTTTTCTCTTCGATTGTATCGTACCAACGATACTTTTGCTCTTTGATTCTTAACGTCGGAAAAATTAGGTGTTCTGATTCCATCAATTCGCAATGTAGTATTCGCAAAGTATGGATGACCCGAAAGACAGAAAAGAATGTTTTTCTCAATATATTTTGTTTAGTTTAACGAGATAAGCTTAGTCATGAATCCCAATGTACTTCGTTTTAGATTTAAGTAATAAATTCATTTCCTATTATCTGGAATTATAGAGTTGGGCACTTCAAAGTCGTTTAATGGTTAGCAAGCTAGATCACCTACGACTGAGTAGAAAGTTTCATCCTCATTAGGTGCTCCATAAATGCGACCTTGTGATACATCTACACTAAGCTTATTAAACCCAACAGCAACATCTTTCTGATTCCACTAAGAGACGTGGGTTCGGTGTAATATCAAGGTCAATGTTCAGTGGTCCCGGGATATGTGCAATATTTGTCCTTGTCCCATATGCATATGACCTTGTGTCACCAAATTCCCTAATTGGGGAGGGGGGCAGGTAAATACTTTCGGAGACTATGAAGTCGAGAGAAAATAAGAACAGCTTTTTTTTGTCTGTATAGAGCATGAATAGATAGAAAAATAGATAGATAGATAGAGAGAGAGAGAGAGAGAGAGAGAGAGATTTAAATGCTGACTCATGATCATGCCAGGAATTTGCATTTGGAATTCATATTGCAAATTTCGGAATTGTTAATGCTTGTAGGCGACGTTTGACGATCAATAATAAGCTTCGTAAACTTCAAAGACACATCGAAAATTCTTAGATTTTATAAAAGAACATCCGCATCAAACCGTTAATTGTATTGTTGGCACCGTTTCTGTTTAATTACGCTGATTTTCTTGTAATTAAGCCGATCCATTTTCAATGAATCACAGTGAATAATTCAAGAACTCCAACGTACCCCCCATACACATACACGCACACACACACACACATATATATATATATATATATATATATATATATATATATATATATATATATTCATGTATGTCTATATACATATATATACATATATATATTCAGACACACACACACTCACACACACACAACCACACACACACACACACACACACACATATATATATATATATATATATATATATATATATATATATATATATATGACAGACAGTGTGCTTTCATTTATACAGTTTTTTTTTATACAGTTTCTCATGTAATCTCATAATGTTTACTTTTTGGATGATAAATTATATAAAAACTGTCCAATTGCTCTTTCTTTCCGAGCGCGAACATGTATATACATGTTAGAATGATAAAGTTTTCTGATTTTTTCTTTATTTCATAATATATATATATATATATATATATATATGTGTGTGTGTGTGTGTGTGTGTGTGTGTGTGT
Organism: Acanthosepion lycidas; assembly: GCA_963932145.1. Lineage (NCBI taxonomy): Eukaryota > Metazoa > Mollusca > Cephalopoda > Sepiida > Sepiidae > Acanthosepion > Acanthosepion lycidas. The sequence continues at coordinate 94,931,640 of OZ010571.1, read as the reverse complement.
GTGTTTGTGTGTGTGTGTGTTAAAAAGAAGAGAGGTACGGCAAACGTTTTTGGTTGTAATGTGGATTTTTTAAAAAATATTATTCTTTATTTTCCATAATTTTACTACACGTGTTTCTGGCCTCACGCGCGTCTTCAGGTAAAAGGCGGAGATTTCCACATATTATTAAAAATTAATTTTTTCCTTTACATTTTTCGATTTTAAATATTCCTGCTAGGAGACATTCTCTGTTTTTGTGTCAGTAATCCGAATGCCTTTCTTGAACTGGCAGTGAAGAGTTCTGCGCGAAGGTTCATAAAACAATTATATATATATATATATATATATATATATATATATATATATATATATATATATATATTGAACAATAAAAATTAAAAAATTAAAATCCTCAGACACACTGGGTTGTAGATTAATATTCTTTCGTTTTTTTTATTAGTATTCCATTTAGATTCCTCGACTAGTTTCGACCAAAATGGCCATCATCGGGAGGAGAAATATTTCTGCTTGCTGCTAGCACTAAACTACAGAAATGAATGTCTTGATGGAGAAAATGAACTTTTGTCTGTAGTTTTCATTTGTTTTTTTTATTTTTTTATCTTTTTAACATGAATCTTTTAACATTCCTTGTGTTGGCCAAAATATATATATATATATATATATATATATATGATAAAATAAAGGACAAATGGCAAACGTTTATCAAACTAACATGTTTTATTTTTATTAAAGCTTCATCATTGAATGAGATATGGAGAAAAGGAAATGGTATTTTTACTTTGTTGTTGCTTGATTTTCATTGGTTAATCAGGTTTCACGTGCATTCGACTGGTTAAATAAACGCTAGTATAATTTATGGCGTTCCAAATTCAATAAGATACGACGCGTCCTTTCGAAGTTCCAAAGAATTGACGAAACCGTAGACATTACTTTATGTATGTAAGCGTATAATAATTCTAGTTTGTCTATGTGAGATTTAGATGATAAAATACTTATATATGTGCGCAATCGGGGCACGGCAGAGATAAAAGGAAATACTCTCGTATTGTATACGGATGTAAGCAAACGCCAGTAGTTAACAATGCCCGATTCATTAATGAAGAGCGTTGAGTTATATATATATATATATATATATATATATTCGGATTCCTTCATCTTGGATTCTTGGCTACTATTGATAAAAACAATTAAAGGGATACACCTCTCTAACTTTCAATATAGTGTGTCACCTGATATTTTTGATTCCCAGGTTTTCGTTACTGCGATAGTTTTCGGCGAATGTTTTACGTGATTTTTTTGCGACGAATTCTTTGTGTACGTAACAATTTTAATAACTTGGAAATAAAATTGAGAATAATAGAAATTAATTGTGAAATCTAGCGAAAGTCATTGATGAAATGAACCTACGTACATAATGCAATACTTAAATGCAGGTATCGAATTTGATTTCTTCCGTAGTTTATTTTGCTTATTGCATACGGCAGCAGTATGCCTCATAAAAAGAAATCTCCATCAACAGAGGAGCAGATTGCAATCAAAAGAGCCAAGGCTGCAACGAGGAAAAAAATGTCTGTGCAAATGAGAACCCAGACCAAATGGCAGTCAGGAGAGCTTCCAATGCTGAGAATATGTAAATACTTAGGAACTCTCTATCTCCCATCAAAAGTCATCCGCAGCAGAATCTCGTTTAAATGCCACTTCGAGTTGTTGATTTTTGTAATATAATTTCTTCTATCATAATTCGATTATTTTTATTTAAAAAAAAATACTGAAGAGAGGTTTAATTCAATTTAAATCATTTTTTTATAAAATATCACCCCCAACATGAAATTGCTAAAATCGTATATAAGTATAATAGTATGACATTCTAGAGCCTTTTAGGACCTTCTGCAATCTTCTAGGACTTCCTTGAACCTTCTAAAACTTTCTGGAACCTTCTAGTTTATTTGTATCTTTTTATGATATAACAATAAGGTTTTGTGTTTAAATACAATGGTAGTATCAAAATACATTATTAGCAAATTAAAAAATGAAACTTCTGTAAGTTTGCAATTTTCATTTTCAATGTTATGCTATAGCTATAAACCTTGAAATGCATTACAAAATACATAAGTACAATACAATTCCATTCTTTGGTAAATTAGCTTCTTAAATATTTTGATTTTTTTTATCCTTATACGTATATGGTAATATCGAATTTAATTTTCATTATTTTTGAACAAGATTTTATTTGATTTATCACACAGGATCACAGGGTTACAAAAAAGTCATAACACTAATATATACATATATATATATGTGTGTGTGTGTGTGTATGTGTGTGTGCGTGTGTGTGTGTGTTTTGAACAATAAAAAATTGAAAATTTCAGACACACTGGGTTATATATATATATTTTTATTATATCAGTTACGTTCCTCGACGAGTTTCGGCCAGCTGACTATCATCAGTAGAAAAAAACATTCCTGCTTGTTAGTAGCAGTGAACTACTGGAATGAATGAGTTTCGGAAGAAAATGAATATTCATAACTGCTCATGGTGTATCAAATGTAAACTATTCGAGATTCATGGAAGATTGAAGTTTATAAGCAGTAAATTCGACCTTGCCTACCGAACGGTTCTTTGTAGCCTAACGGTAAGGCACGTCGGCGTAAATGACGGTTCCGTATGGGATGCAGATTCGAATCCTGTTAAAGAACGAATATTTTCTATGAAAATTTCTCGGACATTCAGGCCGGTAAATGTTATTTAATACTGTTTATTATAAACAGAGCATTTACTTAAATACTTGTATCTATAAAAAAAAAAGTTACACATAAAAATGTCTTTAATATATATATATTATGTGACATGATTTTTACTATAAACGTCAATTTTAGTGGGTAAGAATATTTGAGTTGGCATTTCTTTTTATTTACCGAAAGAATGATATATATATATATATATATATATATATATATATATATATATATATATATATATATATATATATATATATATATATATGTGTGTGCGTGTGTGAGATAAGAAGAAATCTCAATACAGTGTAGATTTTAATATTATTTATTATAGTACATCTACTATAATAAATATATATATATATATATATATATATATATATATATATATATATATATGGACACTGTCGCCGAAAAGACATATTCTGTTAATGTAATATCCATGAAAAATACCTTAAGTATATAATTCAAGTTAAAGAAATCAAATCAAGAACTATTCTACTTTATTGCAAGTCTTCTAACTGATGGCCTTTGTTGCCCAGTTGCATCATGAATAATTTCATTTGCTACTTGAGTGCATTCTCTTTTAATGGCTGCTCCTTTCCATTAATTGTTGCCCATTTCATGCGATAAACCGTATCTTTTAAAATGTCCCATAAAAATAACAGTAGTGTGGGATCCAGCGAACATTGATGATATTCAATATTATTTTTCTACCTAATCCATCTATTTTGCAAATCTCCATCGAAATTGGACGTAACATCACGAACGTCGGGAATGATTTCATTGTGATTATCAGCGAATGTTGGAATCATACATTTCCACTGAACGTATTAAAAAATGGTTCCGGATTTTCAGCAGCATTATCTTTCTTCTGGGGCGCTAGGTCTTTTAGAAATATGTTTCTGGACGATTTGTACGTTTCTTCTTTTCTTCTTTGAAATTATCTATAATCTAAGCAATGAAGAGTGGCATTAGCAAATCAGATTAAATCTACCTTATTCCATTGACAGTAATACCTGAGGATAAACTCCCACTTCACAAGGCCTATTTCTTATTGAATTCAGTCACTATTTAAAATGTTACCTCTGGAAACATGTAGTAAATGATGGTCTGTAAATATGAGTAAAACTGACACTTTCTCATTCCCATCTCTCTATTTTCTCTCTCTTCATATATATATATATATATGTGTATATATATATATATATACAGCAGAAGTCCTCATATCCGAACCACAGAGTAGTTCGGATATGAGGACGGGTTCGTATACCTGTACTTGTACATTCTTTACGACTGAACAAAGACTTTTCTCCATAAATTTGATGACCTCATTAATAACTTTCTTTCCTGAGTTCCAGTCTTCTTCAATATCCTTCATATTTTCAGCGTTATTGGAAGAATTTGATTCTTCCTCGATTTCTTGACAATTCAAATCATTTTTAAGCACATCTACCAATGAAATATTTTGTAATTAATTAGCGCCTTCGTTTAGCCATTCTTTTAAGCAATGTGGAATGAGAGTATTCAGTGGATCGTCTTCAAACGCAGGTTTTAGTGTTTCGTTCGGTTTCTGTAATCCTTGTTTGTTACTTTGCAAATTCAACGAATTAGGAGCTTCGTCCAGTTTTTTCAGCAATCTCTAATTTCTGACATAACGGAAAAGAATATAAGATATAAGCACGTTCGGACACACACACACCTACACACACATACACAAACACACACACACATATATATATATATATATATAGAGAGAGAGAGAGAGTGAGGGAGAAAGAGAGAGATAGGGTGGAAGGAGAGATAGAAAAGTCAGAGTTGATTTCTCTCTTATATATAGATTGTGTGAGAGAGAATGCGTGAGAAATAGAGAAAAATGTCAATCCTCTAAACCTCTCTCCCATTCTCTCTTCCCCTCTCTCTTTATATATATATATATATATATATATATATATATATATATATATATATATATATGATATAATATAATATATATATAATATATATATATAATATATATTTATATATATAATATATATATCTTACCCTCTCTCTTTATATATATGACGTTATATTGGCTCCTGAAATAGATATTAATTTCAGTTGAGCTCTCTAGGGAGTAGGTATGGGTTTGTAAATAGTGACTATTATAGCTAATATAGCGAGACTCTTCGCATAGGAATCACTGGGAGTCACTGTCAGTCACTGGGCGTGTTTCTAAAAATAAATGCGTTAAAATTCACCTATATCCCTGCCGTGCGCCGACGGCTTAGTAGTAGAATCTCCGACTGACACCAATTCAGTCGGGTTTCTATCCGAGCTAGAGGCAACCGGATGTCTAGCCACACTGATGAGCTGCGAAACAGTCTGTCTGTGGATGACTATATATATATATATATATATATATATATATATATATATATAGAGAGAGAGAGAGAGATACATACATACAAACAAGTGGGACGGAATTATTTCTTGACATCCTCCCCATCTGAGATGTGATTGTGACTCTTCACGACTTCTTTTTCACTTAATATCTGTGAATTTCTATGAGTTATTGAAATGGTCGCTCGTTGTCATGTCCACTGCTTTGAATTCCGATTTGCACTTCTCCTTGGTTTGAATGCCCAGTCCGCTCAGCCAGTTTACCGCTAGCTGGCTTTAAAATGTGGATCTATACCTTTGTTTACGGTATTCATGTGAAAGTAAAAGCAACAGAGCGGGTCTGAATTTAAAATGTGTCTGCCGATTCTATTTTTTACGTTGATAACTCTTGCGCCATCGCACATTCGTATAAATTTTATTTGAAACCGGACTTCAACTTTTAACAGAGACAGCTATGTCATTTTGGACAGCTATGTCCTTTTGGACAGCTATGTACTTTTGGAAATAATATTTTGTTCTTTTTTATTTAATTTTTTGGAAAGGCATAAATCTATATTCATCTGTTCTGTTAAAAAGATAGATATCTAGGCAAAAATGTTATATCTGTCGTCACTTTGTTTGACGGAATAGAAAATGGATGTGTATGAATATTTAGACAAAAAACTACTAAATTTATTTTGCCAGGCTTTGCAGTATCAGGAAGTAAAACACCATTTTCCCTTCACTAATCTTTTCCTCTCCATTTTTTTTGACACTGTCCATTAAATCATTCAATTAATCTAACTCTATTTATGTATACAGTTTTCTACACGCCCGCATATACACAAACAACACATAAATATATTGTATATAATATATAAAAAAACATAAGTAATCTTTAAGAAATAGTACTGCTAGTTTTTCAGCTCGATTATGACGAATGACCTGAAATCATATACATTCGGCACATCGAGTTTTCAAGGTTCTTTAACTCTTCACGAAAAGATTCTTATGGGTTTCCAATCGAAATACTAATTATCGAAAAATCTAATCAAAATGTCCATGACTAAAAAAAAAAGCAAGCCTCATTTATGAATATTAATTAGCATTTCTCTATTATTTTATTGAGTTCTTTGTTTTATAATTTGGCTTTCTTTGTTGTATTCAGGCCCCAGTGACTCACCAGGGACTGAAATGACGATGAGCATTTTTTTTTAATTTTTATCCTCGATTTATTTCATTTGGCAAACAGTAGTTGTAGCATTGTTTCTTGAAGTAAGCGTGAGTTAGAGAGCACAGATGTCAAAGGTTGGCAAATTCCGCATCATGACGTGGTGTCTGTCGCACTAAGAAGATAGAGAGTGGTGAGGATCCTGCAGTCTTCACTTCTTGCAACTATACTCATTGCTGTCGTGGGTTGTTTGGTCTCATATTAAACTTCAACAAAGACAACATATGTCTGTCAGTATTCCACTTACACTAAGTTGAAAACACCACCACCCAGTCCGGGTTGTCAGAGTTCTGACCAACGCGGTAGAATTTGCACTTTTTGGCCAAACTACGCATTATGGTAACATTATTTTCTATTTCTTTCTCTGCAAAAACTTAGCTTCTAGCCTCGAACATTTTCTTAATCCAATTCTTTGATATATATATATGTGTGTGTGTGTGTGTGTGTGTGTGTGCTTGGTGGGAAGAAGCAAGAAATAAGCTGTCGGAGACAGCCAGTTTGCCCAGGAGACAAGCTTGTACAAACAACAGCTTTGGAAACCGTTTTACATTATGTCTTTTTAAGCTATATATTAAGTTATTTAAAACATGCGTTCGATAAAATCCCAAAAGATCAGGAAAAGTCGCAGTACTTTATTTTTAAAAATCTCTTGCATTTTCATTTTTTATTGGCCGCTTTATATGGAAGTCTTGACTGTCCGCATAGAATTGAGATTCCAAACTGGATCCATTAAGCTGGAACTGGGCTGGTAGCATAACGGTTATTGAGGAGGGGTAACAGTTGAAATAAGAGGGTCAAATTTAAATTCTCACTTAGCCTGCACCGTTCAATCTTGTAATATCACCCTTGGTAAATGCATAAATCCACCACTTTCTTCATGTCCCATCTATGGATTAAATAATGGGTATACTAGTGTTTTAACCTTGAATCGCATCAGTATGAGAAGGATTCCCCTGGAATTAAAACCTTGGAGAAAGCCACCAGAAATTACTATTATGGAAATTTACTGATAATAAAGATAGCCGTGATCGCCTACGTCAAGGGATGTGGCACCAAATATTAAAAAGATATTGTATTTGAGGTGAAGACTAAAGCAAAAATATCGTTTTTTCTTCTCATCGCATGTTTTTATAGGAATTCGTTTTTTGTTTCCGGTGATAACACTTGTGGTATAACAGAAAATATAAAAAACATGAATTCATGTACATAAGTCTATAGAAAAAAAGGAAACACGGAGGAATTGGCTTTGTTTGAGACCCAGCCATGGATGAATGAAAGATCGTGTTCTGACTCGGGTTACGAATTTTGTAAAATCAATACTTGAAATATTGTCCGATGACTAGTGATGAATGGTAGATCAAATTAAAATGAGAGAAACTTAGAAATAATTAACTCCAGAATATGTTTTCGTTTTTTGTTCATGACTGCGTTTATTTTGTATTCGTTATTTTCTTCCTGTGGATATGAGCTTAACTGTCCGGGTATTATTTTTAAAAATATATGTTGGCTTCGCTCAATTAAGTTCCCCTTTCTTTGTTTCTAATGAAATTTCGCTGTTTATTAATATTTTGATTAGTTTTTTGAACAACAAATTTCGCTATTCCGATTTTTCGTATTAGTTGTCATATTTTACGTCCATTGCTAAAATTACCCAGATATTTAAATATTTGTACCTTTTTGATTTTGTTATCTCAGACGCTTAGTTTACATCTTGGACCGTCCCTCTTGCTAACAATCATGCTGTCTGTTTTGGGTTTTTTTTGTTTTTTTGTTTTTTTGTTTGTTTGTTTTTTGTTGTTGTTGTTTTGTTTTTGTTTTTTCTTTTTTTGCATTTGATCGTTAGTCCTCTGTTCTCGCTTTCGTTTACTACATAAATTACTAATTTTTGAAGAGAAAGAATTAACCTCACCACGTTAGAATTACCTATTCATTAACATAACAATTCAAAATAAAATCATAAATCATATTCAGATAGAAATGCATGAAAACGTAGAGGTTATTTACTTGCTCAAATGGTTAAATGAAATGATATTGCGTCATTAGGATCTTACATTTATGTTTTCTTGTTCCATGGGCTTTTGTCACTGGATTGAAGATGTATTTATGACATATCAGTTTTAAATAATTAGGGGTATGGTACTGCTTGGAATAAAGATCTTCTAAAGCTAAGTGTATGCTTATAAGTGATCAAAAAAGGTCACTTAAGAAAAAGTAAACATTATTCCACGTCTCGCCAGAATCAATCTTGCACGTTTCTAAATCGGCCATTTATCGTACATTCATCATTTTTGCCATATCTGGCCTGGTGCCCCTAAGATATATCTCGAGATTCTAGACAACATCCAAACACGGGTCTCTAATGTTATCGTTCCTGATTCGGCTTCATTCACTTTCTCACAGCGGTAACGTAGGTTCCATGTTTTTATTTTTAAATAAATATTTTCATGGCATTTGTTCTAATCTGCTTCCTTATTTGGTAGCTCGACCATGAATGTAAGCGTAGCACTTGATTATCAATTAGGTCTCATTTTAATTTGAAAAAGGTAGATGTAAACGTAATTTCTATTTCAGTCATTCTATCTCATGTACTTCTCGCTTGACGATTTGGTGTGGTTTGTTTTACGACACATCAATCTCAATGGGTTATTTAATGCCGACAACATTTTTTATTGCTGGTAATATTTTTTTCTAAAACTGTATTGCTAGTAATACATTTTCCTTCAAAAATGAAATGCTGGTAATATTTTTTTCTAAAACTGTATTGCTAGTAATACATTTTCCTTCAAAAATGAAATGCTGGTAATATTTTTTTCCTTTAAAAATGTATTGCTTGTAATACTTTTTTTCTTCAAAAATGTATTGCAGGTAATAATTTTTCTTTTGGTGGGGTTAACTATTAGCCCATATCTGGGACCCTAAGAGGTGTTACCACTGTAAATCGGGGTAGACCTGGGAACACCAGCAATCAAGAGGTGTTTCCACGCTCCTGATAACCTCCTGATCAGATGTAGTTAATGTCTTACCGAGGACGCGGATTGAGTTCATTGTCATACCCATTACGGTCGCTTGATGAAATTTTCTTCCAGTGTCTTGTCTGTTAAGATCTTTAATTAGAACATCAATCGACATCTTCTGCCTTTCTGAAGCCTCTTCTTGTTTGGTCCTTTCTCCTCAGTAACTTTTTCCTCATTTTCTTTCACACTCAGTAACTGCTTGGCTCTTAGTGAAATTATCGCCTTCCTTCAATTGTAATCATTAAAAATATAAACATTATTCCTTTTCTTTATTATCTATGCACTGCTGTGGACTTTTGGGATAGCTAATAAATTGGTTTTCCATTGTTCTCTCTGTTATTTTGATTCCAGAGTAATCTTTCGTATAGTCCAGCTAATTTACAAGTCTAAAACTTCCAGTGTACTGTAGTAATTAGCACAGAGTCGGCAGGGAGAAGAGGATGTCATTTTTTTATGTTTTTCACATTAACATTACTACGAAAGTTAATGCAACAAGATAAGCCAGAATCTTAACTGGTCCGTCGGTTCAACTTGCCACACTGATAACTGCTACATTCTTCACCCATGTGTGTCTAGTACAAAAGTACAATTTGTGCGCATAATATACTTGTTATTTTATATCTGAATTTATGCCTATCACGATTTACCATATCTGTACCGTATGCAAATTTTACTTGGTGATTTTTTATGTGCAACATGTAACTCACGTTTTATTTATTTTCTCTAGGTGCGTCCTTTATTTTTTTCACAAGAACCAAGATTTATTTCTAAACTATCGGGAAATGTTTTAACTAGCCTAATTGATACCAGATTCGACAGTAAAGATTTTTATCATGTACTGTCATCTATTGCAGAACTAAGAGAAAAATTGAACAAAAACGCCATTGCTCTGCTTCCTTATCGATATACACAGACCTCGAACAAGTAAACCGATACCGTCAATTTACCTTGATTTCATATTTAATAAATATCTATAGAGTCAATTATTCACTTTACAATTAAAATGCAAGAGACATAAGCTGACGCCCACTTCACAATGTTTCCTAGACCAGCGGTTATGAAGGCATCAGATTTCAAACATAATCGTTCAATCTGAAAATGTAAAGAATCATACTCAAATAACATAATTTTCAAAACACGAATTGCGCAAATGTAAATTTGACAAAACAAGAGAAATGAATCCACAGTTCTTGTTTAAGCAGACAGTGGACGTCAGCAAAAGCGTCTTGATACGGAAAAAGCTTTATAAACATTAACGTTGGAAGACGTTACCCACAAAGCAGACGTTACCTAAATCACATTAAAATATCAGAATGGTATCTTCAATCAATAAATTGAAGTAGCCATTTTATAAACTGGACAACATTCAGAAAATAAAATTACTGGTGATGCATATACATTTTCATTTGTTTTATTTAGAAATAGCAAATGATTATTAATTTCTAGAATACGTAACCGAAAAGTTTGATTTAATCACCGGGAGCCGTTTATGGAACATCTTTTCCGTTATGTTGTGTGAATTATTTTAGACAGTATTGGTTCAAATATTTTACCCTAGATAAAGAATAGCAATTCAAAAAATGTATAGCCCTTCTGTAGGAAGACCATGTCCAAATATACTCTGAAGATTATTTAGAGAAAAACATTTTCCATGTACAGTAGAGCTTTATGCCACACTGCTGAAAGGGCTCGATAATAGCAAATGCCAAAGATAGTGAGAGAATCCCAGGAACAAGCAAATCTCTTGTCATAAATATTAATTAATATACCTAGGCCATTTAAGTTTATGAATTAAGATAATGAAACGTGTCTCAGCCATTTTGAATCTAGAGTTAATGAACAAGAATTATCTCTTAGCATTTTCTAGATATTTTTCTTTAGTTAAACATCCAAGCCGAACTGAAGAATAATGTCTTAAAAATCAGTAAGTGAAGAATTGCTTCGCGCTTTCACTGCAGCCGCATCGGATATAACCTAAGAAAAGGTAGCATGTCAGTTAAAGTCGATACTTGAAATAACAGGCAATTCCAAATCTCTTCATGGAAATTCTACCAAAGTTTAACTATCATAAAATATTGAACCATTTTATTTTGAAATGGATGCTTACTTCTGAAATTAAAATGTATCTTTACGTTTCTTTCCTGTATATAGTTAGGGAAATACAAATGTGATGTTACGTTTTCCTGGTGATCCGCTTTGACGGATAATTAAAGTGTGGGAAGAAATTAAAATTTATAAATAAAAAAAAGGGTAATGTAGATATTTTTTTAAGAACTCATCTAAAGAAATTGTTACGGAATATAACAAGCAAAATTTCTACAAGATACAGTGTAACCCGAATATAAGTGACCCGGATATAAGAGATCTCTTCTCCGGTCCCGACAACTCTCTTATATCCGGGTTACACTGTAGCAAATAAATGCAATTGGGTCAAATTAAAATTCGGATTAGATAAATGTTTTTGACATAATCAAATTTCTGACACCATTGATTCGACACAGATTGATGTCTACAGCGAAACAATTGATACACTTAATTAAGACAAAACCGGAGAGTACGCTACGTTTTTTCGCGATTTATTGTTGTAATAAATTTGCAACATGATGGCGTATATTGTCATACAGAAAAATAATACGAGAATTTCCTTCCCTGTATAAGGATTTTTAAACATTTCCAAACAATGCCTGATTCACACGAGACAGATATTCAATGAGAAACTTTACAGTGCCAGTTCAAGTTTCCGATAATTCAAAATAAATATTTCCCGTTGAACGAAAAAAAGACATAAATATTTCACTAAGTACATCCAGCGAGGTTAACATATTGAAAGCTTTTCTTGATTCAACTTGGATTTTTTTTCTTTCTACATACTTCTAATATACAGTTTTGGCATTTAGAATAAAACCGTTTTTCTCTGCAAGTCAATATTTATTCCAAAATGTGTTTTTTTTTTTTATTATTTTTAAATCGAACTAAAATAGGACAAGAGTCTCAACCTTGATATATGTTCGTTTACCAAAGTTCATAACCATTTTCCGTATTTTTCTGAAGGTATGTAAACGGCTCACTCAGTGTCTGTTTTTAACAGTGTTAAAAAGAGCAGAATATCTTTCCAAGGACAGTTTAAGTATGTCAGTAACATTAGTCAATTGATGTCTCCGGAAACATTAGCATCAAGAAATATGTCCCGTTTAACAGCGCAACCAATAAAATTGTGCAGAAATCTCTTAGCAAATGCTACCAAGATCTTGGCCGTCAGTTTTGCTTAGCAAAAATAATACATTTTCTTTTTATTTATGTTCAAAATATTCTCTCTAAATCTAAAGTTTTCATGAGCTCACAAGCCTGACAGGTATCTCTTATGAGCTGTCAAAATAAAAGAAAAAAAAAAGATAAAATTAGATTCCACCTTTGGCTTAAATGAATAATATTTTTTGACAAGAAAAATGTGAACTGCTCTGCCCTCAAAGCAGGAGATATCCCCCACGAAAATAAGGTGTGCATTGGAGAAAAAGATCAATATTGACGTTGGCATTTCCTCGTGCATAAAAGATTCAGTTTTATTGAAAAACTATTCTATCATTCTTTATAATATATAGTTGCTTTTAATATTTGATGAAAAGTCCTGAATTTACTGAGATGCGGACAGCTTAGATTTTGTGAATATGGAATTTATTTGTGCTTTAATGAGACGTTTAATAGCAGTTTTTTTTAACTGTTTTTTTTTTTTAAATGTAAATTTGAAACATTGTGTAGAATCCTGTTTATAACCCACATTGATTGCTCGCTATATTATTGATAATAATTTGCAGTATAGTTAATTCTGTCATAGCAAACTAAATTAGTGTTCGGGAGTGAATATTTTACAAGACTTAAAGCAAACAAAATTTATAAAGTACAGGCGAAACAGAACTTCATCCAAAGAAAATTGTCAAATAGAAATGCTTTGATATGATCCACTTTTAATTGTTTCCTATTCTAATCTTGCGATTAACAAAAGCTATATTTGAATATAAAAGCAGGGGTGATATGCTAAGATGGAAAGTTGTCTCAAAACATTTACCTGTTCATGTAGAAAGAATTAGAGTTGCAAAACTGAATATTTGATTGTGAAAAAAAGCACCCTCTCTATTCTCCTGCTTATTTTATCATATTGGAAACTATTTGGGAGTTTGGATAATTATCTTGATGAAGTAATTCTTAAAGCAAATGAAGTGGATGCAATCTTCAATAATTTGAAATTTAAAAAAAAAACGGTATTATGTAAATTTTTGGAGGAGCTCGTTGATAACAATGGAACATATTTCAATGAATAAATTCAAATAAAAAGTAAATTTCGAATATTGTTACAGAATGCGGAGTCTACGCTAGAATGTCAACTGATTAGTCAAAATATCTCGTTTTTAATGAAATTCCGATAGTGATGAATTGGTTTTGTCTACGTCTTGTGTATAAGACCAAAATGACGCGAAGTCTGTAGAGGGTCGCAAGAAATTTATCCCTCTCGTTTAATGAAATGAATGAAAAAAAATCATCTTTCGTTGATACAGTCTATGAAGTGACATTGGAATTGGAGGTGCTGAAGCCGATGGCGAACACAACAGAAATGCTACGGTGACGTGACAAGAATTTGCACCTGGATTATTACAGCCACACTGTGTTGTCCGAAGCACTAAAATCTATACTTTACTTATATTATCTAATAGTTTTATTTTACTTTCAGTCTACTAATTTTCTGCACTACCTTATTTCAATTATTCAAGTTAGAAATATAGATACCGGAGGCCCTCGTTAAAAAAAATATTGATGTTTTTTAAGTTATTTTTTCTTTAAAAATGCAACATTTAAATTGCGATTGCAGAAGTTATGCAATATGTGAAACGTTATATATTTTTTAAATAATAAATATTTTTTTTTTATATAATAAATATTTTTTTTTTATATAAATATTAGAGAAAATCAAATGGAATATAGAATAGGTTCTGCTATGGGTAGTTTCGTCCAACACTGCAAAAGGATACAAAACCGATAAATGTTTTGAATAAGCTTTCGCAGATCAAGACATTTATATAGATGCTATGCATGGCGCCAGAAGCTTTCTGAAATATGTATATCAGCAGTATACAACTGTTTTCTCAATGAGTAAAATGTCTTTAAGCGAATGAACCCTGAATTTCTTAAAGAAGACGATCTGTCAGTACACCTCAACCGAAAATAAAGCTAAATGTTCGGTCAATAATTGCCGAATGTTTCTTATAAATCTCACCATTAACATAGTTAGGGGACGCCATTAGTTTACATGTTCACTATATTAGACTTTTCCAATTATACGCGCGAGAGGTTATTGCAAAAGGAGTGAATTCTTGGATTTCTATAATCGTGACAAAACCATTAACGCTAAGAAAATATTTCGATATAGATTTACAAATACATTATATAAATATAGATTTATACAAATAAAATGAGATTTGATTCATTTTGCTGTCAATATATATTTTTTTAGTATCCCCACTATAAATAACATATTCTTTTTTATTTTATGTTATAACATTAACTCATAACGGATATAATTAATTGATACTTTCATTCTTTGCTCTGAGGATCGGATCATGAAATAAAAACAGAGAAAAATAAATATTTGTTTCGGTACCTGTGGAAAAAATGAATTCTAAATTAGATGCGCTCGCTTTGAATGACATAATTTTGTTTCACACATCAAAAAGAAAACACAAAGAACATATTCTAGCATTCTTTACCAAAACAGAAATTTCCATCGCATGTGAATATTTTCTAAGAAAATAACCTTAATTATAACAATAAACCAATGCTGTGAGAATAAATTCTAAAATGAGCCCTCAGATGTTTTGAAAAAAAAAGTGGGGAAATTATGCTTCTCCAGAATAAATTAAACGCAAAAGAGAGCACTTATATTTCCCAATTGGGTTTTCTATCCTACAAAAAAAAATCTCTTTTTACCAATATGATAGGCTATAATGAGAAAATACGACGCCGATGTGAATTAGAACTAGTCTGTTTGATGATTTCTTCTGATGGTTTCCGACAAAGAGACCTCAAAGAATATTGACGACGCCTGGGTATTCATCAAATGAAATTGCGGGTGGGTGATAGTATAAATAATTCAAAAAGAAGTTGTCAGTAGAAATACCGACTTTCTTTGCTCGCGCTTTCTTGTCTTACAAGGATGTAAGGGATACATTTTAGTCTTCTAGAAAGCTGGGTTACGGTAAAATTTCTATAGTTTTAACATTAATATATGATTTTATTTGTCTGAAGGATTAATATTAATACGTACGAATTCTGATTGCATTAAAAATTAAATTTTAAAAGAAAAGTCGACGTAAAATGTAAACATATTTTTAAAACTTGCTTGTCTACATTTTCTTAAAACTTGCTTGTCTACATTTTCTCAAAACTTTCATACCTACGAGAACAATTAATATGATTTATTACATTTTTTTATAATTAGCTAATAAAGTCAGTAAGATGAAGTTTGTTAAGATCAATAAATCAATAAATTTATGGTTAGATAGGTATTGATTATTGATTGACGTTTTCTTCATCTATATTTGGATGTAATGGCCAGCGGCTTAGAACGAATCGAGTGTGTAACAGTCACCTTAGTATAAATATTCCAGTGAAAGGTATGAATCGATCACTTCATGAGCTTCCTATGTATTTTGTTGGTTTCGTATAAATGAATAAGTATGCTGATCTTCAAGTGCCCCTTGTGTGTGGGGGGTTCAGCGTACCCGGATTAAAGGAGAATTTAATACCGGATACCCTGCCCACAAAATTACAACGCAAATTTCAAGAAGAAACAACACGATAAGGAACGTTTGTTGAAAATAGAACATTGTTTATTTATTATCTTGTGAATAGGGTAAAAAAGATTAATGCTTTAGTTCGTTTAAGCAAAATGTGATTTTGACAAAAATGTCTGTGTTCGCTGTCTTTTAACCGAGTAGCAGAGTAATGTCTGTTTCTTTTGTTTTTGTATAGTTGTAAAGGAAAAAGGGACGATCAATTTAAGTTGAAAAAGTGTGGGAATGAGGAATAAAAAGATAAAAGGAAAATGTACTTATGAATTGTTTTGGAGTCAGTTTTAAATTTGTTGTTGTTGTTGTTGTTCTTTCTTAATCCACTTTCGGCTCTTAGTGTCGGGTTGAGTCAGTGATGGAATTTACTGTCAGTCTTCTGTGATCTGTGCGCGCTTCTGACTGGCAACAGACTTGAAACTCTGTATTTATTGTTGACTTTTTTTTAACACTGGCTCGTTATCTTTTTTGGGGTTTAGCAAATCGCCTTCTTTCATTGGTCAGAAAATTAATTTCACACCTTATTGCGAAATCTGTTTTTAATCGTTTTGATCCGATTTTGCGGGTGTGCAAATCTACTTTGTGTTTTTAGTCACTTGTATGAATGATATAGGATTTGTATCCTATATGTGTATAATGTATACCTATAGTAATCATCATCATCGCACACACACACACGTATACCCATGCAAATTCAAATCTTTAACAGCATTCATTCATTGGACAGAAAGCAACTGCTATCTGAAACGACAATTTTAAAATCGCTATATTTTCATATAGTAAATTTTTTGCAGATTTGAGAGAAGTGTCTCCCAGAAGTCTCCACGAATCTCAGTCACTGATTGGTCAGTATCGACCAATCAGATTCTCTGCACGTGGAGAATGATTTTTCCAGAGCAGATTCCTAATTTGATGTCTACCTATATAAACAGTCAAAAGACGACCAACATCAGCGAGACATTTAGCTGCCACAGAAATCCACGTCAGTCGAAGCT
>OZ010571.1:94774464-94911964 GCA_963932145.1 Acanthosepion lycidas | reverse complement strand
TAGAGCATGCCGTTTCAAAATTTCTGATAAAATGAATTGCGTCATGATGTTATTTTTCTCACAGACGTTGTCCATCTGAAACTATTACAGAAGTCGAGAAAATCCCAAACAAACAATGCGCATGTCCGAAATTAAAAATATAAAATGGCGAAAATTTACCGACGACACCCTCTACACGTACGTTACAGAGCTGTGCAAACTGCGTTATTTGTTGTGTGTACCTTCAATAATTTTCCATAATGAAGCGTTATGTTAATCCGTGTTAATCATGTTATAGGATAAAAATTCAGATGTTTCAATTAACATTGCATTCCTTCAATATAGCGGTAAGTGCAATTAGATTGCCAAGTTCAAATTCCAACCGAGGACGTTGCGTACGATTTCACACAATTTACCCTTGAAAAAATGTAATTTTTCTATATATATATATATATATATATATAAATGGTCTACCAAAAGAAGGTCTAAGAAGGTAGAAGGTTACTGTGTCGACTTATATTAGCGTAGGAAACGATATGTGTTGGGAATATAGACCTGTAGCAGATTTTAGCAGGAACCGAAAAGCCAATACTAAGCAGCAGGCAAGGGATAAACTGTTATTCCTGTTCAAAAGCCCGGTGTGAATTGTGAAACGGATGTTAGGCGAACCTATCTTCTCCAAACAAGTTAGAGTTTACTAACGGGACATACTGTGTTCTCTAGCCTTGATTGGAAAACATTCTGGAAGTACGACTGAGTTCAAAATCGGTTGTTTCTGGTGTTAGCAGCTTCAATCCGCATAAACCCAGTTGCTATAGAAAACACAGTAGCTACTCTTCGAGCGGAAAGACTATGACAGTATACACCACGGGAGAGTCTACAAGACCTACCTGCACGCATAACGTACTTTGAATGTTACAGCAGACATCTATCTGTAGTGTTGAGCTAAAAAGCAAGAATAAAATGAAGAACACAAAAGTCTTTAAAAATTTTGAAAAATTAAATACTTTAAGAATGCCGAAAAATTTACATAGTGACTCCTTTACACATAATATGCACAATTCTCACACTGCGAGGGAACTAGCTTCCAGACTTTGGATTCTCAATATTCACTATTTAACTTGTCGAACTAAACGCAAAATTAACTAACAAGAGACAAAATCTATGGTTGCAGAACTTATTCTGTACAGTTCGTCACATGTATTGATTAGTAAGACGTTATTTTGATTACAAAGAAGTTCTATATTGTCAACTCTTTCAGTCATTTTGACTCCTTAAACAAATTATTTAAATCTTTTCAATTCTCTCTCGAGTTACTTTCCGGAATATTTTTTCTTACAAAACACCCGAGCATCCGGTGTTCAAATGACATCCGTCAAGACGCTGATGAAGAATAATTCCGACACGTACTTAAATGTTTTAAAAGCATTCGTCATCAATAACTAACAAAAAAATTTCAAAGACGATGTAAATACAGCTGTGGGGGAAAGGTTGTTGTACCAGAAATTCATAGTCGATAAAAAATTTAATTAAGAAAAAAATTTAAGAGGATTTGACAAGTCGAGTTTTAAAAGAAGCACATTATTTCCAACTATATTATAGGTAGTATGATTTTACAAGTATATAAGTTCTACACTGGTTACAAAAAAAGGAGTTTTGAAATAATTTATGAAAATAAATTTAATCAATGCTAATGAACGCAAAATTTGAGGAACTCTAAACCTAATGTGCTTCGGTTATAAATATTGTCAATGAAAATATCGGTTGTCGGAGCTAAATATGCTGCCAGCTGTAAGTTCTGGAAGAAAAGAAAAGGTTATGATGTTTCACTGTCAACGAAAGAAAAAAAATATTTTTACCATAAATAAGAAAAATATATCCGAGTTGGGAATCGCCGAAAATTTCCACAGAAGAGAGAAATCTGCCTAGATATCTGTTCCAGGAATCGAAGTTTGGATCTAGCTGAAAAGTCTGTAACTGAAAGAAATGCTGGGCGCTTCTTATTGAAAAGTTGATGTAGTTGTTCCTAGGCAATAGCACACTTAATTATCTCTGCCACGTTAGTAGTTAGGCAGTTTTTCCGTAGACACAAACGACCTTCAGTCTTAACCAAAAAACCAGTATCAGGAAAAGTGTTCGACGTACATCCAGGCTAATAAAAGAAAAGAAAAAGATTGTACTCTTCTTAAGCCATAAATGAAGTATCTTTACATTATGGAACTGGCCGACTTCTTTAATGAGTTTTCTTTGTAAATGGACTAGTTCAGTTAGATAGGGTTTCAAATAGCTTTGCTAATATCCCATTTTTTTAAATGGCATGCAAGACGCAGAAGGAAAACTACAGGAAGTTCTTCAAAAGGAAATAAATGATAGCAAGAAGGAAGAAGTAAATATCAATAGTAAGAGGATAGAATGCATGGTCGTTAGTAAAAAGGTACAGTACAAGATGAAATTAACGGAGTAGAGACTTAAAGTATGGTCTTTAGAAGAAAAGTAGAGATTTAAGGTATGGTCGGTAGAAGAAAATTACCGTACAAGATGCGATTAATGAATTAGTTTCTTCAGGTATGGTCGATAGAAGAAAATTACCGTACAAGATGCGATTAACGAAGTAGAGACTTAAGGTATGGTCGGTAGAAGAAAATTACCGTACAAGATGCCATTAACGAAGTAGAGACTTAAGGTATGGTCGGTAGAAGAAAATTACTGTACAAGATGCGATTAACGAAGTAGAGACTTAAGGTATGGTCGGTAGAAGAAAATTACCGTACAAGATGCGATTAATGAATTAATTTCTTCAGGTATGGTCGATAGAAGAAAAGTACCGTACAAGATGCCATTAACGAAGTAGAGACTTAAGGTATGGTCGGTAGAAGAAAATTACCGTACAAGATGGCATTAAGGAAGTAGAGACTTAAGGTATGGTCGGTAGAAGAAACTTACCGTACAAGATGCGATTAACGAAGTAGAGACTTAAGGTATGGTCGATAGAAGAAAATTACCGTACAAGATGCGATTAACGAAGTAGAGACTTAAGGTATGGTCGGTAGAAGAAAATTATCGTACAAGATGCGATTAACGAAGTAGAGACTTAAGGTATGGTCGATAGAAGAAAAGTACCGTACAAGATGCCATTAAGGAAGTAGAGACTTAAGGTATGGTCGGTAGAAGAAAATTACCGTACAAGATGCGATTAACGAAGTAGAGACTTAAGGTATGGTCGATAGAAGAAAAGTACCGTACAAGATGCGATTAACGAAGTAGAGACTTAAGGTATGGTCGATAGAAGAAAAGTATCGTACAAGATGCCATTAACGAAGTAGAGACTTAAGGTATGGTCGATAGAAGAAAAGTACCGTACAAGATGCCATTAACGAAGTAGAGACTTAAGGTATGGTCGGTAGAAGAAAATTACCGTACAAGATACCATTAACGAAGTAGAGACTTAAGGTATGGTCGGTAGAAGAAAAGTACCGGACAAGATGCCATTAACGAAGTAGAGACTTAAGGTATGGTCGGTAGAAGAAAATTACCGTACAAGATGCCATTAACGAAGTAGAGACTTAAGGTATGGTCGGTAGAAGAAAAGTACCGTACAAGATGCCATTAACGAAGTAGAGACTTAAGGTATGGTCGATAGAAGAAAAGTACCGTACAAGATGCGATTAACGAAGTAGAGACTTAAGGTATAGTCGGTAGAAGAAAATTACCGTACAAGATGCGATTAACGAAGTAGAGACTTAAGGTATGGTCGATAGAAGAAAAGTACCGTACAAGATGCCATTAACGAAGTAGAGACTTAAGGTATGGTCGGTAGAAGAAAATTACCGTACAAGATGCGATTAACGAAGTAGAGATTTAAGGTATGTTCGATAGAAGAAAAGTACCGTACAAGATGCCATTAACGAAGTAGAGACTTAAGGTATGGTCGGTAGAAGAAAATTACCGTACAAGATGCGATTAACGAAGTAGAGACTTAAGGTATGGTCGATAGAAGAAAAGTACCGTACAAGATGCCATTAACGAAGTAGAGACTTAAGGTATGGTCGGTAGAAGAAAATTACCGTACAAGATGCCATTAACGAAGTAGAGACTTAAGGTATGGTCGATAGAAGAAAATTACCGTACAAGATGCCATTAAGGAAGTAGAGACTTAAGGTATGGTCGGTAGAAGAAAATTACCGTACAAGATGCGATTAACGAAGTAGAGACTTAAGGTATGGTCGATAGAAGAAAAGTACCGTACAAGATGCCATTAACGAAGTAGAGACTGAAGGTATGGTCGGTAGAAGAAAATTACCGTACAAGATGCCATTAACGAAGTAGAGACTTAAGGTATCGTCGGTAGAAGAAAATTACCGTACAAGATGCGATTAACGAAGTAGAGACTTAAGGTATGGTCGATAGAAGAAAAGTACCGTACAAGATGCCATTAAGGAAGTAGAGACTTAAGGTATGGTCGATAGAAGAAAAGTACCGTACAAGATGCCATTAACGAAGTAGAGACTTAAGGTATGGTCGATAGAAGAAAAGTACCGTACAAGATGCCATTAACGAAGTAGAGACTTAAGGTATGGTCGATAGAAGAAAAGTACCGTACAAGATGCCATTAACGAAGTAGAGACTTAAGGTATGGTCGGTAGAAGAAAATTACCGTACAAGATGCCATTAACGAAGTAGAGACTTAAGGTATGGTCGGTAGAAGAAAAGTACCGTACAAGATGCCATTAACGAAGTAGAGACTTAAGGTATGGTCGGTAGAAGAAAATTACCGTACAAGATGCGATTAACGAAGTAGAGACTTAATGTATGGTCGATAGAAGAAAAGTACCGTACAAGATGCCATTAAGGAAGTAGAGACTTAAGGTATGGTCGGTAGAAGAAAATTACCGTACAAGATGCGATTAACGAAGTAGAGACTTAAGGTATGGTCGATAGAAGAAAAGTACCGTACAAGATGCCATTAAGGAAGTAGAGACTTAAGGTATGGTCGGTAGAAAAAAAATACCGTACAAGATGCGATTAACGAAGTAGAGACTTAAGGTATGGTCGGTAGAAGAAAATTACCGTACAAGATGCGATTAACGAAGTAGAGACTTAAGGTATGGTCGATAGAAGAAAAGTACCGTACAAGATGCCATTAACGAAGTAGAGACTTAAGGTATGGTCGATAGAAGAAAAGTACCGTACAAGATGCCATTAACGAAGTAGAGACTTAAGGTATGGTCGGTAGAAGAAAATTACCGTACAAGATGCGATTAACGAAGTAGAGACTTAAGGTATGGTCGATAGAAGAAAAGTACCGTACAAGATGCCATTAACGAAGTAGAGACTTAAGGTATGGTCGGTAGAAGAAAATTACCGTACAAGATGCCATTAACGAAGTAGAGACTTAAGGTATGGTCGGTAGAAGAAAATTACCGTACAAGATGCGATTAACGAAGTAGAGACTTAAGGTATGGTCGATAGAAGAAAAGTACCGTACAAGATGCCATTAACGAAGTAGAGACTTAAGGTATAGTCGGTAGAAGAAAATTACCGTACAAGATGCGATTAACGAAGTAGAGACTTAAGGTATGGTCGATAGAAGAAAAGTACCGTACAAGATGCCATTAACGAAGTAGAGACTTAAGGTATGGTCGGTAGAAGAAAATTACCGTACAAGATGCGATTAACGAAGTAGAGATTTAAGGTATGTTCGATAGAAGAAAAGTACCGTACAAGATGCCATTAACGAAGTAGAGACTTAAGGTATGGTCGGTAGAAGAAAATTACCGTACAAGATGCGATTAACGAAGTAGAGACTTAAGGTATGGTCGATAGAAGAAAAGTACCGTACAAGATGCCATTAACGAAGTAGAGACTTAAGGTATGGTCGGTAGGAGAAAATTACCGTACAAGATGCCATTAACGAAGTAGAGACTTAAGGTATGGTCGATAGAAGAAAATTACCGTACAAGATGCCATTAACGAAGTAGAGACTTAAGGTATGGTCGGTAGAAGAAAATTACCGTACAAGATGCGATTAACGAAGTAGAGACTTAAGGTATGGTCGATAGAAGAAAATTACCGTACAAGATGCGATTAACGAAGTAGAGACTTAAGGTATGGTCGGTAGAAGAAAATTACCGTACAAGATGCGATTAACGAAGTAGAGACTTAAGGTATGGTCGATAGAAGAAAAGTACCGTACAAGATGCCATTAAGGAAGTAGAGACTTAAGGTATGGTCGGTAGAAGAAAATTACCGTACAAGATGCGATTAACGAAGTAGAGACTTAAGGTATGGTCGATAGAAGAAAAGTACCGTACAAGATGCCATTAAGGAAGTAGAGACTTAAGGTATGGTCGGTAGAAGAAAATTACCGTACAAGATGCGATTAACGAAGTAGAGACTTAAGGTATGGTCGATAGAAGAAAAGTACCGTACAAGATGCCATTAAGGAAGTAGAGACTTAAGGTATGGTCGATAGAAGAAAATTACCGTACAAGATGCCATTAACGAAGTAGAGACTTAAGGTATGGTCGATAGAAGAAAAGTACCGTACAAGATGCCATTAAGGAAGTAGAGACTTAAGGTATGGTCGGTAGAAGAAAATTACCGTACAAGATGCCATTAACGAAGTAGAGACTTAAGGTATGGTCGATAGAAGAAAAGTACCGTACAAGATGCGATTAACGAAGTAGAGACTTAAGGTATGGTCGATAGAAGAAAAGTATCGTACAAGATGCCATTAACGAAGTAGAGACTTAAGGTATGGTCGATAGAAGAAAAGTACCGTACAAGATGCCATTAACGAAGTAGAGACTTAAGGTATGGTCGGTAGAAGAAAATTACCGTACAAGATGCCATTAACGAAGTAGAGACTTAAGGTATGGTCGGTAGAAGAAAAGTACCGTACAAGATGCCATTAACGAAGTAGAGACTTAAGGTATGGTCCGTAGAAGAAAATTACCGTACAAGATGCCATTAACGAAGTAGAGACTTAAGGTATGGTCGGTAGAAGAAAATTACCGTACAAGATGCGATTAACGAAGTAGAGACTTAATGTATGGTCGATAGAAGAAAAGTACCGTACAAGATGCGATTAACGAAGTAGAGACTTAAGGTATGGTCGATAGAAGAAAAGTACCGTACAAGATGCCATTAACTAAGTAGAGACTTAAGTTATGTTCGATAGAAGAAAAGTACCGTACAAGATGCCATTAACGAAGTAGAGACTTAAGGTATGGTCGATAGAAGAAAAGTACCGTACAAGATGCCATTAAGGAAGTAGAGACTTAAGGTATGGTCGGTAGAAGAAAATTACCGTACAAGATGCGATTAACGAAGTAGGGACTTAAGGTATGGTCGATAGAAGAAAAGTACCGTACAAGATGCCATTAACGAAGTAGAGACTTAAGGTATGGTCGGTAGAAGAAAATTACCGTACAAGATGCCATTAACGAAGTAGAGACTTAAGGTATGGTCGGTAGAAGAAAATTACCGTACAAGATGCCATTAACGAAGTAGAGACTTAAGGCATGGTCGGTAGAAGAAAATTACCGTACAAGATGCCATTAACGAAGTAGAGACTTAAGGTATGGTCGATAGAAGAAAAGTACCGTACAAGATGCGATTAACGAAGTAGAGACTTAAGGTATGGTCGATAGAAGAAAAGTATCGTACAAGATGCCATTAACGAAGTAGAGACTTAAGGTATGGTCGATAGAAGAAAAGTACCGTACAAGATGCCATTAACGAAGTAGAGACTTAAGGTATGGTCGGTAGAAGAAAATTACCGTACAAGATGCCATTAACGAAGTAGAGACTTAAGGTATGGTCGGTAGAAGAAAAGTACCGTACAAGATGCCATTAACGAAGTAGAGACTTAAGGTATGGTCCGTAGAAGAAAATTACCGTACAAGATGCCATTAACGAAGTAGAGACTTAAGGTATGGTCGGTAGAAGAAAATTACCGTACAAGATGCGATTAACGAAGTAGAGACTTAATGTATGGTCGATAGAAGAAAAGTACCGTACAAGATGCGATTA
Source organism: Acanthosepion lycidas (assembly GCA_963932145.1). Taxonomy (NCBI): domain Eukaryota; kingdom Metazoa; phylum Mollusca; class Cephalopoda; order Sepiida; family Sepiidae; genus Acanthosepion; species Acanthosepion lycidas. The sequence goes on along the minus strand of OZ010571.1, from coordinate 94,903,951 downwards.
ACGAAGTAGAGACTTAAGGTATGGTCGATAGAAGAAAAGTACCGTACAAGATGCCATTAACTAAGTAGAGACTTAAGTTATGTTCGATAGAAGAAAAGTACCGTACAAGATGCCATTAACGAAGTAGAGACTTAAGGTATGGTCGATAGAAGAAAAGTACCGTACAAGATGCCATTAAGGAAGTAGAGACTTAAGGTATGGTCGGTAGAAGAAAATTACCGTACAAGATGCGATTAACGAAGTAGGGACTTAAGGTATGGTCGATAGAAGAAAAGTACCGTACAAGATGCCATTAACGAAGTAGAGACTTAAGGTATGGTCGGTAGAAGAAAATTACCGTACAAGATGCCATTAACGAAGTAGAGACTTAAGGTATGGTCGGTAGAAGAAAATTACCGTACAAGATGCCATTAACGAAGTAGAGACTTAAGGCATGGTCGGTAGAAGAAAAGTACCGTACAAGATGCCATTAACGAAGTAGAGACTTAAGGTATGGTCGGTAGAAGAAAATTACCGTACAAGATGCCATTAACGAAGTAGAGACTTAAGGTATGGTCGATAGAAGAAAAGTACCGTACAAGATGCCATTAAGGAAGTAGAGACATAAGGTATGGTCGGTAGAAGAAAATTACCGTACAAGATGCGATTAACGAAGTAGAGACTTAAGGTATGGTCGATAGAAGAAAAGTACCGTACAAGATGCCATTAAGGAAGTAGAGACTTAAGGTATGGTCGGTAGAAGAAAATTACCGTACAAGATGCGATTAACGAAGTAGAGACTTAAGGTATGGTCGATAGAAGAAAAGTACCGTACAAGATGCCATTAAGGAAGTAGAGACTTAAGGTATGGTCGGTAGAAGAAAATTACCGTACAAGATGCGATTAACGAAGTAGAGACTTAAGGTATGGTCGATAGAAGAAAAGTACCGTACAAGATGCCATTAAGGAAGTAGAGACTTAAGGTATGGTCGGTAGAAGAAAATTACCGTACAAGATGCGATTAACGAAGTAGAGACTTAAGGTATGGTCGGTAGAAGAAAATTACCGTACAAGATGCGATTAACGAAGTAGAGACTTAAGGTATGGTCGATAGAAGAAAAGTACCGTACAAGATGCCATTAACGAAGTAGAGACTTAAGGTACGGTCGATAGAAGAAAAGTACCGTACAAGATGCCATTAACGAAGTAGAGACTTAAGATATGGTCGGTAGAAGAAAATTACCGTACAAGATGCGATTAACGAAGTAGAGACTTAAGGTATGGTCGATAGAAGAAAAGTACCGTACAAGATGCCATTAAGGAAGTAGAGACTTAAGGTATGGTCGGTAGAAGAAAATTGCCGTACAAGATGCCATTAACGAAGTAGAGACTTAAGGTATGGTCGGTAGAAGAAAATTACCGTACAAGATGCGATTAACGAAGTAGAGACTTAAGGTATGGTCGATAGAAGAAAAGTACCGTACAAGATGCCATTAACGAAGTAGAGACTTAAGGTATAGTCGGTAGAAGAAAATTACCGTACAAGATGCGATTAACGAAGTAGAGACTTAAGGTATGGTCGATAGAAGAAAAGTACCGTACAAGATGCCGTTAACGAAGTAGAGACTTAAGGTATGGTCGATAGAAGAAAAGTATCGTACAAGATGCCATTAACGAAGTAGAGACTTAAGGTATGTTCGATAGAAGAAAAGTACCGTACAAGATGCCATTAACGAAGTAGAGACTTAAGGTATGATCGGTAGAAGAAAATTACCGTACAAGATGCCATTAACGAAGTAGAGACTTAAGGTATGGTCGGTAGAAGAAAATTACCGTACAAGATGCGATTAAAGAAGTAGAGACTTAATGTATGGTCGATAGAAGAAAAGTACCGTACAAGATGCGATTAACGAAGTAGAGACTTAAGGTATGGTCGATAGAAGAAAATTACCGTACAAGATTCCATTAACGAAGTAGAGACTTAAGGTATGGTCGGTAGAAGAAAATTACCGCACAAGATGCGATTAACGAAGTAGAGACTTAAGGTATGGTCGATAGAAGAAAAGTACCGTACAAGATGCCATTAAGGAAGTAGAGACTTAAGGTATGGTCGATAGAAGAAAAGTACCGTACAAGATGCCATTAATGAAGTAGAGACTTAAGGTATGGTCGATAGAAGAAAAGTACCGTACAAGATGCCATTAACGAAGTAGAGACTTAAGGTATGGTCGATAGAAGAAAAGTACCGTACAAGATGCCATTAACGAAGTAGAGACTTAAGGTATGGTCGGTAGAAGAAAATTACCGTACAAGATGCCATTAACGAAGTAGAGACTTAAGGTATGGTCGGTAGAAGAAAAGTACCGTACAAGATGCCATTAACGAAGTAGAGACTTAAGGTATGGTCGGTAGAAGAAAATTACAGTACAAGATGCGATTAACGAAGTAGAGACTTAAGGTATGGTCGATAGAAGAAAAGTACCATACAAGATGCCATTAAGGAAGTAGAGACTTATGGTATGGTCGGTAGAAGAAAATTACCGTACAGGATGCGATTAACGAAGTAGAGACTTAAGGTATGGTCGATAGAAGAAAAGTACCGTACAAGATGCCATTAAGGAAGTAGAGACTTAAGGTATGGTCGGTAGAAGAAAATTACCGTACAAGATGCGATTAACGAAGTAGAGAGTTAAGGTATGGTCGGTAGAAGAAAAGTACCGTACAAGATGCGATTAACGAAGTAGAGACTTAAGGTATGGTCGATAGAAGAAAAGTACCGTACAAGATGCGATTAACGAAGTAGAGACTTAAGGTATGTTCGATAGAAGAAAAGTACCGTACAAGATGCCATAAACGAAGTAGAGACTTAAGGTATGGTCGGTAGAAGAAAATTACCGTACAAGATGCGATTAACGAAGTAGAGACTTAAGGTATGGTCGATAGAAGAAAAGTACCGTACAAGATGCCATTAACGAAGTAGAGACTTAAGGTATGGTCGGTAGAAGAAAATTACCGTACAAGATGCGATTAACGAAGTAGAGACTTAAGGTATGGTCGATAGAAGAAAAGTACCGTACAAGATGCCATTAAGGAAGTAGAGACATAAGGTATGGTCGGTAGAAGAAAATTACCGTACAAGATGCGATTAACGAAGTAGAGACTTAAGGTATGGTCGATAGAAGAAAAGTACCGTACAAGATGCCATTAAGGAAGTAGAGACTTAAGGTATAGTCGGTAGAAGAAAATTACCGTACAAGATGCGATTAACGAAGTAGAGACTTAAGGTATGGTCGATAGAAGAAAAGTACCGTACAAGATGCGATTAACGAAGTAGAGACTTAAGGTATGGTCGATAGAAGAAAAGTACCGTACAAGATGCCATTAAGGAAGTAGAGACTTAAGGTATGGTCGGTAGAAGAAAATTACCGTACAAGATGCGATTAACGAAGTAGAGACTTAAGGTATGGTCGATAGAAGAAAAGTACCGTACAAGATGCCATTAAGGAAGTAGAGACTTAAGGTATGGTCGGTAGAAGAAAATTACCGTACAAGATGCGATTAACGAAGTAGAGACTTAAGGTATGGTCGATAGAAGAAAAGTACCGTACAAGATGCCATTAAGGAAGTAGAGACTTAAGGTATGGTCGGTAGAAGAAAATTACCGTACAAGATGCCATTAACGAAGTAGAGACTTAAGGTATGGTCGATAGAAGAAAAGTACCGTACAAGATGCCATTAACGAAGTAGAGACTTAAGGTATGGTCGATAGAAGAAAAGTACCGTACAAGATGCCATTAACGAAGTAGAGACTTAAGGTATGGTCGATAGAAGAAAAGTACCGTACAAGATGCCATTAACGAAGTAGAGACTTAAGGTATGGTCGATAGAAGAAAAGTACCGTACAAGATGCCATTAACGAAGTAGAGACTTAAGGTATGATCGATAGAAGAAAAGTACCGTACAAGATGCCATTAACGAAGTAGAGACTTAAGGTATGGTCGGTAGAAGAAAATTACCGTACAAGATGCCATTAACGAAGTAGAGACTTAAGGTATGGTCGATAGAAGAAAAGTACCGTACAAGATGCCATTAACGAAGTAGAGACTTAAGGTATGGTCGGTAGAAGAAAATTACCGTACAAGATGCGATTAACGAAGTAGAGACTTAAGGTATGGTCGATAGAAGAAAAGTACCGTACAAGATGCCATTAAGGAAGTAGAGACTTAAGGTATGGTCGGTAGAAGAAAATTACCGTACAAGATGCGATTAACGAAGTAGAGACATAAGGTATGGCCGATAGAAGAAAAGTACCGTACAAGATGCCATTAAGGAAGTAGAGACTTAAGGTATGGTCGGTAGAAGAAAATTACCGTACAAGATGCGATTAACGAAGTAGAGACTTTAGGTATGGTCGGTAGAAGAAAATTACCGTACAAGATGCGATTAACGAAGTAGAGACTTAAGGTATGGTCGATAGAAGAAAAGTACCGTACAAGATGCCATTAACGAAGTAGAGACTTAAGGTATGGTCGATAGAAGGAAAGTACCGTACAAGATGCCATTAACGAAGTAGAGACTTAAGGTATGGTCGGTAGAAGAAAATTACCGTACAAGATGCGATTAACGAAGTAGAGACTTAAGGTATGGCCGATAGAAGAAAAGTACCGTACAAGATGCCATTAACGAAGTAGAGACTTAAGGTATGGTCGGTAGAAGAAAATTACCGTACAAGATGCCATTAAGGAAGTAGAGACTTAAGGTATGGTCGGTAGAAGAAAATTACCGTACAAGATGCGATTAACGAAGTAGAGACTTAAGGTATGGTCGATAGAAGAAAAGTACCGTACAAGATGCCATTAAGGAAGTAGAGACTTAAGGTATGGTCGGTAGAAGAAAATTACCGTACAAGATGCCATTAACGAAGTAGAGACTTAAGGTATGGTCGATAGAAGAAAAGTACCGTACAAGATGCCATTAACGAAGTAGAGACTTAAGGTATGGTCGATAGAAGAAAATTACCGTACAAGATGCGATTAACGAAGTAGAGACTTAAGGTATGGTCGATAGAAGAAAAGTACCGTACAAGATGCCATTAACGAAGTAGAGACTTAAGGTATGGTCGATAGAAGAAAAGTACCGTACAAGATGCCATTAACGAAGTAGAGACTTAAGGTATGATCGATAGAAGAAAAGTACCGTACAAGATGCCATTAACGAAGTAGAGACTTAAGGTATGGTCGGTAGAAGAAAATTACCGTACAAGATGCCATTAACGAAGTAGAGACTTAAGGTATGGTCGATAGAAGAAAAGTACCGTACAAGATGCCATTAACGAAGTAGAGACTTAAGGTATGGTCGGTAGAAGAAAATTACCGTACAAGATGCGATTAACGAAGTAGAGACTTAAGGTATGGTCGATAGAAGAAAAGTACCGTACAAGATGCCATTAAGGAAGTAGAGACTTAAGGTATGGTCGGTAGAAGAAAATTACCGTACAAGATGCGATTAACGAAGTAGAGACATAAGGTATGGCCGATAGAAGAAAAGTACCGTACAAGATGCCATTAACGAAGTAGAGACTTAAGGTATGGTCGATAGAAGAAAAGTACCGTACAAGATGCCATTAAGGAAGTAGAGACTTATGGTATGGTCGGTAGAAGAAAATTACCGTACAGGATGCGATTAACGAAGTAGAGACTTAAGGTATGGTCGATAGAAGAAAAGTACCGTACAAGATGCCATTAAGGAAGTAGAGACTTAAGGTATGGTCGGTAGAAGAAAATTACCGTACAAGATGCGATTAACGAAGTAGAGACTTAAGGTATGGTCGGTAGAAGAAAAGTACCGTACAAGATGCGATTAACGAAGTAGAGACTTAAGGTATGGTCGATAGAAGAAAAGTACCGTACAAGATGCGATTAACGAAGTAGAGACTTAAGGTATGTTCGATAGAAGAAAAGTACCGTACAAGATGCCATTAACGAAGTAGAGACTTAAGGTATGGTCGGTAGAAGAAAATTACCGTACAAGATGCGATTAACGAAGTAGAGACTTAAGGTATGGTCGATAGAAGAAAAGTACCGTACAAGATGCCATTAACGAAGTACAGACTTAAGGTATGGTCGGTAGAAGAAAATTACCGTACAAGATGCGATTAACGAAGTAGAGACTTAAGGTATGGTCGATAGAAGAAAAGTACCGTACAAGATGCCATTAAGGAAGTAGAGACTTAAGGTATAGTCGGTAGAAGAAAATTACCGTACAAGATGCGATTAACGAAGTAGAGACTTAAGGTATGGTCGAGAGAAGAAAAGTACCGTACAAGATGCGATTAACGAAGTAGAGACTTAAGGTATGGTCGATAGAAGAAAAGTACCGTACAAGATGCCATTAAGGAAGTAGAGACTTAAGGTATGGTCGGTAGAAGAAAATTACCGTACAAGATGCGATTAACGAAGTAGAGACTTAAGGTATGGTCGATAGAAGAAAAGTACCGTACAAGATGCCATTAAGGAAGTAGAGACTTAAGGTATGGTCGGTAGAAGAAAATTACCGTACAAGATGCGATTAACGAAGTAGAGACTTTAGGTATGGTCGGTAGAAGAAAATTACCGTACAAGATGCGATTAACGAAGTAGAGACTTAAGGTATGGTCGATAGAAGAAAAGTACCGTACAAGATGCCATTAACGAAGTAGAGACTTAAGGTATGGTCGATAGAAGAAAAGTACCGTACAAGATGCCATTAACGAAGTAGAGACTTAAGGTATGGTCGGTAGAAGAAAATTACCGTACAAGATGCGATTAACGAAGTAGAGACTTAAGGTATGGCCGATAGAAGAAAAGTACCGTACAAGATGCCATTAACGAAGTAGAGACTTAAGGTATGGTCGGTAGAAGAAAATTACCGTACAAGATGCCATTAACGAAGTAGAGACTTAAGGTATGGTCGGTAGAAGAAAATTACCGTACAAGATGCGATTAACGAAGTAGAGACTTAAGGTATGGTCGATAGAAGAAAAGTACCGTACAAGATGCCATTAACGAAGTAGAGACTTAAGGTATGGTCGGTAGAAGAAAATTACCGTACAAGATGCGATTAACGAAGTAAAGACTTAAGGTATGGTCGTTAGAAGAAAAGTACCGTACAAGATGCCATTAACGAAGTAGAGACTTAAGGTATGGTCGATAGAAGAAAAGTACCGTACAAGATGCCATTAACGAAGTAGAGACTTAAGGTATGGTCGGTAGAAGAAAATTACCGTACAAGATGCCATTAACGAAGTAGAGACTTAAGGTATGGTCGGTAGAAGAAAATTACCGTACAAGATGCGATTAACGAAGTAGAGACTTAAGGTATGGTCGATAGAAGAAAAGTACCGTACAAGATGCCATTAAGGAAGTAGAGATTTAAGGTATGGTCGGTAGAAGAAAATTACCGTACAAGATGCGATTAACGAAGTAGAGACTTAAGGTATGGTCGGTAGAAGAAAATTGCCGTACAAGATGCCATTAACGAAGTAGAGACTTAAGGTATGGTCGGTAGAAGAAAATTACCGTGCAAGATGCCATTAACGAAGTAGAGACTTAAGGTATGGTCGGTAGAAGAAAAGTACCGTACAAGATGCCATTAACGAAGTAGAGACTTAAGGTATGGTCGGTAGAAGAAAATTACCGTACAAGATGCGATTAACGAAGTAGAGACTTAAGGTATGGTCGATAGAAGAAAAGTACCGTACAAGATGCCATTAAGGAAGTAGAGACATAAGGTATGGTCGGTAGAAGAAAATTACCGTACAAGATGCGATTAACGAAGTAGAGACTTAAGGTATGGTCGATAGAAGAAAAGTACCGTACAAGATGCCATTAAGGAAGTAGAGACTTAAGGTATGGTCGGTAGAAGAAAATTACCGTACAAGATGCGATTAACGAAGTAGAGACTTAAGGTATGGTCGATAGAAGAAAAGTACCGTACAAGATGCCATTAAGGAAGTAGAGACTTAAGGTATGGTGGGTAGAAGAAAATTACCGTACAAGATGCGATTAACGAAGTAGAGACTTAAGGTATGCTCGATAGAAGAAAAGTACCGTACAAGATGCCATTAAGGAAGTAGAGACTTAAGGTATGGTCGGTAGAAGAAAATTACCGTACAAGATGCGATTAACGAAGTAGAGACTTAAGGTATGGTCGGTAGAAGAAAATTACCGTACAAGATGCGATTAACGAAGTAGAGACTTAAGGTATGGTCGATAGAAGAAAACTACCGTACAAGATGCCATTAACGAAGTAGAGACTTAAGGTACGGTCGATTGAAGAAAAGTACCGTACAAGATGCCATTAACGAAGTAGAGACTTAAGGTATGGTCGGTAGAAGAAAATTACCGTACAAGATGCGATTAACGAAGTAGAGACTTAAGGTATGGTCGATAGAAGAAAAGTACCGTACAAGATGCCATTAAGGAAGTAGAGACTTAAGGTATGGTCGGTAGAAGAAAATTACCGTACAAGATGCCATTAACGAAGTAGAGACTTAAGGTATGGTCGGTAGAAGAAAATTACCGTACAAGATGCGATTAACGAAGTAGAGACTTAAGGTATGGTCGATAGAAGAAAAGTAACGTACAAGATGCCATTAACGAAGTAGAGACTTAAGGTATAGTCGGTAGAAGAAAATTACCGTACAAGATGCGATTAACGAAGTAGAGACTTAAGGTATGGTCGATAGAAGAAAAGTACCGTACAAGATGCCGTTAACGAAGTAGAGACTTAAGGTATGGTCGGTAGAAGAAAATTACCGTACAAGATGCGATTAACGAAGTAGAGACTTAAGGTATGTTCGATAGAAGAAAAGTACCGTACAAGATGCCATTAACGAAGTAGAGACTTAAGGTATGGTCGGTAGAAGAAAATTACCGTACAAGATGCGATTAACGAAGTAGAGACTTAAGGTATGGTCGATAGAAGAAAAGTACCGTACAAGATGCCATTAACGAAGTAGAGATATAAGGTATGGTCGGTAGAAGAAAATTACCGTACAAGATGCCATTAACGAAGTAGAGACTTAAGGTATGGTCGATAGAAGAAAAGTACCGTACAAGATGCCATTAAGGAAGTAGAGACTTAAGGTATGGTCGGTAGAAGAAAATTACCGTACAAGATGCGATTAACGAAGTAGAGACTTAAGGTATGGTCGATAGAAGAAAAGTACCGTACAAGATGCCATTAAGGAAGTAGAGACTTAAGGTATGGTCGGTAGAAGAAAATTCCCGTACAAGATGTGATTAACGAAGTAGAGACTTAAGGTATGGTCGATAGAAGAAAAGTACCGTACAAGATGCCATTAAGGAAGTAGAGACTTAAGGTATGGTCTGTAGAAGAAAATTACCGTACAAGATGCCATTAACGAAGTAGAGACTTAAGGTATGGTCGATAGAAGAAAAGTACCGTACAAGATGCCATTAAGGAAGTAGAGACTTAAGGTATGGTCGGTAGAAGAAAATTACCGTACAAGATGCCATTAACGAAGTAGTGACTTAAGGTATGGTCGATAGAAGAAAAGTACCGTACCAGATGCGATTAACGAAGTAGAGACTTAAGGTATGGTCGATAGAAGAAAAGTATCGTACAAGATGCCATTAACGAAGTAGAGACTTAAGGTATGGTCGATAGAAGAAAAGTACCGTACAAGATGCCATTAACGAAGTAGAGACTTAAGGTATGATCGGTAGAAGAAAATTACCGTACAAGATGCCATTAACGAAGTAGAGACTTAAGGTATGGTCGGTAGAAGAAAATTACCGTACAAGATGCGATTAACGAAGTAGAGACTTAATGTATGGTCGATAGAAGAAAAGTACCGTACAAGATGCGATTAACGAAGTAGAGACTTAAGGTATGGTCGATAGAAGAAAAGTACCGTACAAGATGCCATTAACGAAGTAGAGACTTAAGGTATGTTCGATAGAAGAAAAGTACCGTACAAGATGCCATTAACGAAGTAGAGACTTAATGTATGGTCGATAGAAGAAAAGTACCGTACAAGATGCCATTAAGGAAGTAGAGACTTAAGGTATGGTCGGTAGAAGAAAATTACCGTACAAGATGCGATTAACGAAGTAGAGACTTAAGGTATGGTCGATAGAAGAAAAGTACCGTACAAGATGCCATTAACGAAGTAGAGACTTAAGGTATGGTTGGTAGAAGAAAATTACCGTACAAGATGCCATTAACGAAGTAGAGACTTAAGGTATGGTCGGTAGAAGAAAATTACCGTACAAGATGCGATTAACGAAGTAGAGACTTAAGGTATGGTCGATAGAAGAAAAGTACCGTACAAGATGCCATTAAGGAAGTAGAGACTTAAGGTATGGTCGATAGAAGAAAAGTACCGTACAAGATGCCATTAACGAAGTAGAGACTTAAGGTATGGTCGATAGAAGAAAAGTACCGTACAAGATGCCATTAACGAAGTAGAGACTTAAGGCATGGTCGATAGAAGAAAAGTACCGTACAAGATGCCATTAACGAAGTAGAGACTTAAGGTATGGTCGGTAGAAGAAAATTACCGTACAAGATGCCATTAACGAAGTAGAGACTTAAGGTATGGTCGGTAGAAGAAAAGTACCGTACAAGATGCCATTAACGAAGTAGAGACTTAAGGTATGGTCGGTAGAAGAAAATTACCGTACAAGATGCGATTAACGAAGTAGAGACTTAAGGTATGGTCGATAGAAGAAAAATACCGTACAAGATGCCATTAAGGAAGTAGAGACTTATGGTATGGTCGGTAGAAGAAAATTACCGTACAGGATGCGATTAACGAAGTAGAGACTTAAGGTATGGTCGATAGAAGAAAAGTACCGTACAAGATGCCATTAAGGAAGTAGAGACTTAAGGTATGGTCGGTAGAAGAAAATTACCGTACAAGATGCGATTAACGAAGTAGAGACTTAAGGTATGGTCGGTAGAAGAAAAGTACCGTACAAGATGCGATTAACGAAGTAGAGACTTAAGGTATGGTCGATAGAAGAAAAGTACCGTACAAGATGCCATTAACGAAGTAGAGACTTAAGGTATGGTCGATAGAAGAAAAGTACCGTACAAGATGCCATTAACGAAGTAGAGACTTAAGGTATGGTCGGTAGAAGAAAATTACCGTACAAGATGCGATTAACGAAGTAGAGACTTAAGGTATGGTCGATAGAAGAAAAGTACCGTACAAGATGCCATTAACGAAGTAGAGACTTAAGGTATGGTCGGTAGAAGAAAATTACCGTACAAGATGCGATTAATGAAGTAGAGACTTAAGGTATGGTCGATAGAAGAAAAGTACCGTACAAGATGCCATTAAGGAAGTAGAGACATAAGGTATGGTCGGTAGAAGAAAATTACCGTACAAGATGCGATTAACGAAGTAGAGACTTAAGGTATGGTCGATAGAAGAAAAGTACCGTACAAGATGCCATTAAGGAAGTAGAGACTTAAGGTATAGTCGGTAGAAGAAAATTACCGTACAAGATGCGATTAACGAAGTAGAGACTTAAGGTATGGTCGATAGAAGAAAAGTACCGTACAAGATGCCATTAACGAAGTAGAGACTTAAGGTATGGTCGGTAGAAGAAAATTACCGTACAAGATGCGATTAACGAAGTAGAGACTTAAGGTATGTTCGATAGAAGAAAAGTACCGTACAAGATGCCATTAACGAAGTAGAGACTTAAGGTATGGTCGGTAGAAGAAAATTACCGTACAAGATGCGATTAACGAAGTAGAGACTTAAGGTATGGTCGATAGAAGAAAAGTACCGTACAAGATGCCATTAACGAAGTAGAGACTTAAGGTATGGTCGATAGAAGAAAAGTACCGTACAAGATGCCATTAACGAAGTAGAGACTTAAGGTATGATCGGTAGAAGAAAATTACCGTACAAGATGCCATTAACGAAGTAGAGACTTAAGGTATGGTCGGTAGAAGAAAATTACCGTACAAGATGCGATTAAGGAAGTAGAGACTTAAGGTATGGTCGATAGAAGAAAAGTACCGTACAAGATGCGATTAACGAAGTAGAGACTTAAGGTATGTTCGATAGAAGAAAAGTACCGTACAAGATGCAATTAACGAAGTAGAGACTTAAGGTATGGTCGATAGAAGAAAATTACCGTACAAGATGCGATTAACGAAGTAGAGACTTAAGGTATGGTCGATAGAAGAAAAGTACCGTACAAGATGCCATTAAGGAAGTAGAGACTTAAGGTATGGTCGGTAGAAGAAAATTACCGTACAAGATGCGATTAACGAAGTAGAGACTTAAGGTATGGTCGATAGAAGAAAAGTACCGTACAAGATGCCATTAAGGAAGTAGAGACTTAAGGTATGGTCGGTAGAAGAAAATTACCGTACAAGATGCGATTAACGAAGTAGAGACTTAAGGTATGGTCGATAGAAGAAAAGTACCGTACAAGATGCCATTAAGGAAGTAGAGACTTAAGGTATGGTCGGTAGAAGAAAATTACCGTACAAGATGCCATTAACGAAGTAGAGACTTAAGGTATGGTCGATAGAAGAAAAGTACCGTACAAGATGCCATTAACGAATTAGAGACTTAAGGTATGGTCGATAGAAGAAAAGTACCGTACAAGATGCCATTAAGGAAGTAGAGACTTAAGGTATGGTCGATAGAAGAAAAGTACCGTACAAGATGCCATTAACGAAGTAGAGACTTAAGGTATGGTCGATAGAAGAAAAGTACCGTACAAGATGCCATTAACGAAGTAGAGACTTAAGGTATGATCGATAGAAGAAAAGTACCGTACAAGATGCCATTAAGGAAGTAGAGACTTAAGGTATGGTCGGTAGAAGAAAATTACCGTACAAGATGCGATTAACGAAGTAGAGACTTAAGGTATGGTCGATAGAAGAAAAGTAAGTTACAAGATGCCATTAACGAAGTAGAGACTTAAGGTATGGTCGGTAGAAGAAAATTACCGTACAAGATGCGATTAACGAAGTAGAGACTTAAGGTATGGTCGATAGAAGAAAAGTACCGTACAAGATGCCATTAACGAAGTAGAGACTTAAGGTATGGTCGATAGAAGAAAAGTACCGTACAAGATGCCATTAACGAAGTAGAGACTTAAGGTATGATCGGTAGAAGAAAATTACCGTACAAGATGCCATTAACGAAGTAGAGACTTAAGGTATGGTCGGTAGAAGAAAATTACCGTACAAGATGCGATTAAGGAAGTAGAGACTTAAGGTATGGTCGATAGAAGAAAAGTACCGTACAAGATGCGATTAACGAAGTAGAGACTTAAGGTATGTTCGATAGAAGAAAAGTACCGTACAAGATGCAATTAACGAAGTAGAGACTTAAGGTATGGTCGATAGAAGAAAATTACCGTACAAGATGCGATTAACGAAGTAGAGACTTAAGGTATGGTCGATAGAAGAAAAGTACCGTACAAGATGCCATTAAGGAAGTAGAGACTTAAGGTATGGTCGGTAGAAGAAAATTACCGTACAAGATGCGATTAACGAAGTAGAGACTTAAGGTATGGTCGATAGAAGAAAAGTACCGTACAAGATGCCATTAAGGAAGTAGAGACTTAAGGTATGGTCGGTAGAAGAAAATTACCGTGCAAGATGCCATTAACGAAGTAGAGACTTAAGGTATGGTCGATAGAAGAAAAGTACCGTACAAGATGCGATTAACGAAGTAGAGACTTAAGGTATGGGCGATAGAAGAAAAGTACCGTACAAGATGCCATTAACGAAGTAGAGACTTAAGGTATGGTCGATAGAAGAAAAGTACCGTACAAGATGCCATTAACGAAGTAGAGACTTAAGGTATGGTCGATAGAAGAAAGTACCGTACAAGATGCCATTAACGAAGTAGAGACTTAAGGTATGATCGATAGAAGAAAAGTACCGTACAAGATGCCATTAACGAAGTAGAGACTTAAGGTATGGTCGGTAGAAGAAAATTACCGTACAAGATGCCATTAACGAAGTAGAGACTTAAGGTATGGTCGATAGAAGAAAAGTACCGTACAAGATGCCATTAACGAAGTAGAGACTTAAGGGATGGTCGGTAGAAGAAAATTACCGTACAAGATGCGATTAACGAAGTAGAGACTTAAGGTATGGTCGATAGAAGAAAAGTACCGTACAAGATGCCATTAAGGAAGTAGAGACTTAAGGTATGGTCGGTAGAAGAAAATTACCGTACAAGATGCGATTAACGAAGTAGAGACTTAAGGTATGGCCGATAGAAGAAAAGTACCGTACAAGATGCCATTAAGGAAGTAGAGACTTAAGGTATGGTCGGTAGAAGAAAATTACCGTACAAGATGCGATTAACGAAGTAGAGACTTAAGGTATGGTCGGTAGAAAAAAATTACCGTACAAGATGCGATTAACGAAGTAGAGACTTAAGGTATGGTCGATAGAAGAAAAGTACCGTACAAGATGCCATTAACGAAGTAGAGACTTAAGGTATGGTCGATAGAAGAAAAGTACCGTACAAGATGCCATTAACGAAGTAGAGACTTAAGGTATGGTCGGTAGAAGAAAATTACCGTACAAGATGCGATTAACGATGTAGAGACTTAAGGTATGGTCGATAGAAGAAAATTACCGTACAAGATGGATGCGATTAACGAAGTAGAGACTTAAGGTATGGTCGATAGAAGAAAATTACCGTACAAGATGCGATTAACGAAGTAGAGACTTAAGGTATGGTCGATAGAAGAAAATTACCGTACAAGATGGATGCGATTAACGAAGTAGAGACTTAAGGTATGGTCGATAGAAGAAAATTACCGTACAAGATGGATGCGATTAACGAAGTAGAGACTTAAGGTATGGTCGATAGAAGAAAATTACCGTACAAGATGCGATTAACGAAGTAGAGACTTAAGGTATGGTCGATAGAAGAAAATTACCGTACAAGATGCCATTAACGAAGTAGAGACTTAAGGTATGGTCGGTAGAAGAAAATTACCGTACAAGATGCGATTAACGAAGTAGAGACTTAAGGTATGGTCGGTAGAAGAAAATTACCGTACAAGATGCCATTAACGAAGTAGAGACTTAAGGTATGGTCGGTAGAAGAAAATTACCGTACAAGATGGATGCGATTAACGAAGTAGAGACTTAAGGTATGGTCGATAGAAGAAAAGTACCGTACAAGATGCGATTAACGAAGTAGAGACTTAAGGTATGGTCGATAGAAGAAAATTACCGTACAAGATGCGATTAACGAAGTAGAGACTTAAGGTATGGTCGATAGAAGAAAATTACCGTACAAGATGCGATTAACGAAGTAGAGACTTAAGGTATGTTCGATAGAAGAAAAGTACCGTACAATATGCGATTAACGAATTAATTTCTTCACGTATGTTCGTAAGAAAAAATTTACAGTAAAAGTTGCGATTACCGAATTAGTGACGTTAGAATTATGCAAATACAGATATTTGATTTTTGGAATGTGTTATAACAGAAGATGGAAAATATGGCACATGAATATGAAGAGCTGTTCCAGTATTTAATCTATATATTGAGAACAGGATAATTTTGAGTCAAATATAGACAAGAGTGCTGAAATTCTACGTATTGTACCCCAGTACTAATGTCTTATCGGTGACTAAATCAGTTCCGACCACCAAGCTCTTCTGGGGATGACGGTGTCTTGAAACCCAGTAAGATTAAAATTAAAACCTGTCAAAATGTGGGCGGAACGGCATGCGGAGTTATCTATCACCCAGCTGGTTGAGGGTGTCACAACCCTTAATCTTCGCTAAGGCAGGAGAGGCGAATGAATACTCCGATGTAACACCTGCATCATACTTGATTACGATGAAGCAACCAATATGTATAGGCTTACACATAAGTCCTCAATAATGAAACACCTAAATTTCACAGTACTTCCTTGTTATATTTAGCTAAATAAATGATAGTCTTAAGTTTCTATTTATCTCATTCTAAGATTAACCAGAGAATTCGATTCATGTATCTGTTATATTCCGTGCTAATAGGAATATATACTTGAAAAACACGTTGGACAAAATAAGTGAAGGTTTATTGTAAAAACCAGTAAAATAAGAATAAAGGTAACAGTTATGCACAAGGTCGCCACAAGTCAATCCAGTAGTGAGTGCTAGCATTGGAAGGTCGATAGTTCGGGCCTGTCTACCTCCACGGACGAAACTCTGCCATTCAGCACAGCCTCATCCACGTTCCTCTCAGCGCGACAACAGCTAAGATCTGAGTAACAGATACCAGCTAGACAATATTTGCCAGCCTCTCCACGAGATAGGATGTGACACAATGCCGCTTTTAACGTGTATCATAGAGAGAGAGAGAGAGAGAGAGAGAGAGAGAGAGAGAGAAACTGAGATAAACATAAAAAGTGAAATAGATAGATAGATAGATAGATAGATAGATAGATAGATAGATAGATGACAGTAGATGAATGGAAATTTCGTACGAAAACTGATTGTAAATTAAAGAATTGTAAATCTCAAGATGCCGTAATTGAATAATTTCGAATATAATTAACGAATTTATTCAATCCTCTGTGGATCATGTGATTAGACTCACATACAGAAACAAATCCATTGATTCCGCAAGTAAACAAGACAGATATAGAAGTTGGGCTGATGAAAACAAACAGTGAACTCTTCTATCTAAACAGCACATACAGCCAAATAACGTATAAAATGTTAAAGATGCTACTGGAGCAACCTTATCGATTTCAGTTCTATGATTTAAACAAAAACTGAATGGAAGGATGTGTTGCTATGCCAAGTTCTGTTTCGCACCTTTGAACCAAATTACACATCTCTCCATTTCAATTTATTTTGGGAAAATCACAGAACTGTGAAACCAGTAAAGTTAAAACTTCTTAAATACTCCAGTTGCATTTTCGAGTAAATTTCTTTATATACTTTTTTATCATAACAAAAATTACGTGTGTGTGTCTGTGTGTTTGTGTCTTTCTGTGTGTGCATGCGTGTTCTTGCATGTGTGCGTGCCTAATAGATGTACGCTACTGCATCTATAATAATGGTGTATTTGGGAAGAGATACATGTTTCATTGAAAATGTCAACAAAATACTTCGCTAATTGTTTTTTATTACATTTTTCTAAAATGTGAAAAAGAGCTTTTTTTTTACTCATTTATTAACAAACAAGGCTATAATTCCACTAGGACGTAAGAGTTTGCTGGGAGGGAAAGAGAATGAGAATACTTTAGTGAGAAGTAAGTAGAAAGAACAAAATGAATAGGATTCAGAAATACAGAAGATGGCGATTGGTTTGAAGATAGTACGTGGTAGGGATACAAGAAAACGGACAGGTAAGATGTACGAGAATAAAAATTATTAGTATAGAACTTAAGGTTGTATTTAACTAGTTCAACAGTAAATCGATGAGACCTAGTTACCAATCTGGTAGCAAAATTCATACACTCGGGGTACCAAGGACGAAAGCACATCAGGACAGTTGCCATGAAAATATTTGTAGAAAAGACAGCGTCAGCCACGTCATGTCGTTGAAAGGTGACTGAAGTTGTGATAACAGGTCAGAATCAGTTACATTACAGAACCATCTATGAATTTTGTCAAGAACCACAAGATGAATAGTAGCAGCACCAGACATGATATGGCAGCAATATTCAATGCGCAGACGAACGATAAATATACAAGATGAGTTCAGACACGAAAAATTAGCTGGCACGACAGAGTGTAGCAACTTTATAAGCAGTAGATGTAGCAACTGATTTAATATAATTACTCCACTTCATGACAGTGGAAAACGTGAACCTAAGTAGGCGCTAAGAGTTGCTGTCATGGTGTTTAGAATCAGTCATAGTGATCACTGTCAGAAAACTTTCTATATAGTGATTAAATTAAAAGATTTATTTGTTTTTGTTTTTGTTTTTTTTGGCTGTGTTAAAATTTACAAGTCATTCTTAGCCGCAGTTAACCATTGGTCGGAGAATAAATTCGAGAGCTGTCGCCAGTTCAGTTGAATCTGTTGGAGTCGGTATCAACAGATCGTTACAGCTATTAGGGAGATGTAATTAAATATACTTCCATGTTTTAAAAAAATATTCAGTATTATTATTGCTTACGTAATAAGCATTATAACATCTAACAAATAGCTATATTGTGGAAAATGGGATTTTCGATATTATATGGGTTTTTTACGTATTTATGCTTATTTTTTAACTTTTATCGAAAACGTAATTACTAATTGTAATTATAAAACATCAAAAGGTACATATATATATATATATATATATATATATATATATATATATATATATATTGATGCTTTATAGATACGATTCGGTCAAAATTATACTGTTATCTACTGTAGCTTTAACAGTTAAATTGTGCAAACCATAATCTTTCACTGTAAGCATTGAAAATTTAAACAATATATATATATATATATATATATATATATATATATATATGTATAAATGGTTGGTGCAAAAATAATGTCGTTTTCTCACATATGTTACTATATGAGAAAACGGCATTATTTTTGCACCAACCTAATATATATATATATATATATATATATATATATATATATATATATTCCTTGCAAGTAGCACATGTTTCATGCACAACGCAATCTTCAGGTGTTGAGTTAAGACTGAAACTCCATATATATATATATATATATATATATATATATATATATATATATATATATATATATATATATATATATATATTTGTGTGTATATATATATATATACACCTTTGAAAAGTGCCTTAAAACAATGCTATGTGTTGACCCAAGCTTTGTGAGTGAAATTAGGTAGACGGAACTCTTGTGGGCCGTCGACAACTGTGCTAGAATGACGCCACAAATCATCCTGCTGGGCCTATTAAAATTGCTGATCACGCTAGATAACACGTTTCTCTCCCAGATACTGTAACCAAGGTCTGCAACAACATAGATGCAGTATTAAAGCACAGGTGGGCTCTGTGAGTGTTGAGCAAACACAAATGTGCCTGAGCGAGTGTCTACAATAGGGATTGGCTTGCCGCCCTAGCAGACTGGTATCCTCGATTATGAGTGGCCAGCTATAACGTATGTATACATAATACCAGTTTATGGCTAGTAGGGGATAATTCTAAGAAGGATATTAATCGAAAGGGAAGTATTAAGAAATTTTGGGCTGAAGAGATGAACATAATAAGATTCACGAAATAAATTATAATGGAAATTGAACTTTAAGGGTTTTTTTTTTTAATAATTTATTGTGTAGATAGATAGATAGATAGATAGATAGATAGATAGATAGATAGATAGATAGATAGATAGATGTGTATGTATGTATGTTTGTATGTATGTATGTATGTACATTTGCAGCAATTTTGCAGGATCCCTCTAAGCATTAACACATCACTCTGACACTGGTAACGAATCGTTCTATCGTGATTATAACCAACTGTGCTACTGATATATATATATATATATATATAAATAGAGATAGATAGATAGATAGATAGATAGATATTAGGTTGGTGCAAAAATAATGACGTAATAATGTCGTTTTTTGACGTTAAAAATACGTCAAAAAAAGATATTATTACGTCATTATTTTTACATCAACCTAATATATATATATATATATATATATATATATATATATATATATATATATATATATATATATATATATATATATATATTGTCATGATAGATAAACACCACTGAAGTAGAACCAATAAGCAGACAGAATATAAATCTGATTAAGAATAATTATTGTAGAATTATCTAAAAAAGTAACTGGTGAACAGATTCCGCCATCATCAATTTCGTTAATATTTTCATGCATTAAGTTATATGGTTTTTCTATGTAAACCGTTATTATTTGTATCACGTGATCACCCGGCTCGCTCGCCCGGTGCCTGTTAATAAGATCTCTTGGCCGCTCATTGGAGTGAAATCTTCCGGAAACAAAAATACTGTAATCATTGAAAGAGCTGGTCCGAATCGGTCTCCACGAAGTCTGCGTCAGAACTTTTTTTTTTTCCACCTCTTTCACGAAGCGTTAAAGAAAACACGAAAATATGGAGTCAGCAAAACCGGAGCGGTTCATTGTGAGGATCGATCTGTTGGAAGGCGTTTTATCACCCTAGCAACAGCACACAGCAAGAATTTGACTAGCAACTTTACGTTTTAAGTATTATCTACCATTAATTGCTTTTCTTTTTTCGAACTTAAAGGTTTCTTTCTTTTTTTCTTTTCTTTTTTTTTTACTTATTTCACTTACACATACATCACTGTATCATAGAATATATATGTGTGTACGTGCAAGTGTCTGGGTGTTGGGTATATTTAGACAGCAATTTCTCAATTATACACATTTGTTTGAAGACAAACGAAATTTCTTTTTGTGTAAAGGGAGTTCAGATATTTTTTTTCTGCTTTTCGATGAGAGTTTGCACAAGAATTGTACATTGCTTACTTAGTATTTCTTCTGACATAAAACATCTTCAAAGAATCACAATGGATACGTTCATATGTGTGTGTGTATTTAGGCAGCAATTCTTCTTCCATGCACATTTCATTGAATATGACAGACAAGTTGCTTTGATCTAGTTTTTTTTTATATAATTTCTCATGTGATCTTAGTTTTTTTTTTTCTTTTTGGTAGATAAATTATATAAAAATTGTCCAATTGTTCTGTTCCCGAGCGCTTTCGGCTATACATTTAGCAATTTTTAAGATTGAAATATATTAACTGTTAACAAGAAATAGATTCTTCTTTGTATTTATTTATATATTTTCATTTTCAAAACACGGTCAAGACAGTGTGTCCACGTTCATAGTTGATATTATTAAGTGCATTTTTTTTGTTTTTAGTAATAAGGCGTCCAAGATTTTTAGCCTTTTTTTTTCATGCAAACACTTGAACAGTTTTTATATAATTTATCTACCGAAAAGAAAAAAGTATAAAATCACGAGAAATTGTATGAAAAACTAAATCAAAGCACCGTGTCTGTCATATTCTATGAAACATATATATATATATATATATATATATATATATATATATATATAATTTATTCAAAAATTATAACATAAATTTATTATAAAATCACTACAAAAATAGCCATTTTGTTTCAACACTACCAGTGTCTTATCAAGTGAAGGTGTTGAATGTAGAATAAAGAGTTTTCGAAGGTTCAAATCAACCAAACACCCCTCGATAGGGGAAACGATGTTACATAAGCTGCAATGACCAATCAAAATATTAGGTTGGTGCAAAAATGATGTCGTTTTCTCACATAATATGTGAGAAAACGACATTATTTTTGCACCAACCTAATTCAAATATATGAAAATTAAAAAAAATTGACAACGACCCTTGGTTATAATAATTAATGCCTTAATGCTAGGGTTAGACTAAAATAGAAATCATTCTAACTAATTAATATTAAATTTAATAAAAAATTAAAAATTAAAAGATAAAATTTTAAATTTTAAATTTAATCTGTATTAAGTTTAAAATATTATAAAATTATTTAAAGAAACTGAGGAAAAATACATATATTTTATTATTTATTTTGTTTTAATTGAAAGGCCAAAACCCCAGAATAAACGTTAATCTAATAGGAATGTAAAGCTTCGTTACGTCTAAGATACATTTGAAGTAGTGATATGGGCACAATTTTGAAAGTGTTAGTAAACGAATTCGAACAGACTATTAAAATATTAGTTACATGGCCAAAGACATATAGATAAAAAGTGGATTCAGTAAATAAAAATTAATTACTTAATTATATATATGTATATTAATTAATTTATTATATATGTATATATATATATATATATATATATATATATATATATATATATATATATATATATATATATATATAACTGCACCCACACACACATACACACATATATATATATATATATATATATATATATATATATATATATATATATATATATATATATATATGTATATAATTTCACCCAGAGCAAGTCAATAAAGACTATAAGATTAAATGAGTTAGTGAGTGTGAGAGAGTTTAACATAATCATAATCGGAAAATTTCATTATAAAAACTGTGAAGACAGGGCTGTACAAAACGGACATCTCAGAAGTCTTTGACAGGGTCCAGCATTCAGGCCTTGTCAGGAAGCTGAAAAGTTGCGGTAACTCCGGGCACATTTTTGATCTGATCCATTCCTTCCTATCAAATCGTAAAATGAAAGTTATCTTAAAAGGCCACTCATTTAAATCCTTTTGTACTAACGCGGATGTCCACCAGGTTTCAATCCTTCATCCTACGCTGTTTTTAATCTTTATTAATGACCTTTCTGATGACGTTGGCATCTACGCTGGCGATATTACCATTTACTCCTGCCTCATATTCAATCTGACCAGTCAAACAAGGTGAAAATGGCAGCTGATGTCCAAAACGACCTCAAGACAGTCGTTAACTGGAGCAAAAAAAAGGTTTATCAATTTTAACGTCTCCAAAGCTAAACTTCTCTCTATTGATCATCTGAGAGCCCCCTCTCTTCCTTCCATAAGCATGGCTGATGCTATCCTCCAAGAAAGTGATTCGTTGCGCTTTATCGGGCTAACGTTAAATAGAAAGACCACATTGAATCTATTGCTAGATAAGCTGTTAAAAAAGACGGTTCACTTTACCGGGCCAGACAATTTTTCTCTCTGGAATCTATCTTGCTTATCTATACTTCTACCATTCGTCCATGATTAAAAATTTTGGCCTTATACGGTCCGGTGCCCTTGCTATTTACCTGGAGCACCTTGATAAGATCCAAAGAAGGATCAGCAATATTATTGGTCTTGATCTGGAGGTTCGTCTTTTGCCGAGCGCCGTAAGGTTGCATCTTTGTGCATTTTTTAATAAATAATTTCATGGTAATTGTTCGAATGAACTCTTCGCTGGGGTACTTGGACTGTATGAATTTAAGCGCAATATTAGACTGGCGGCAATATCTCATCAATTTACAGTTGAGCTAACAATATGCAAAAGTAAATTACATACTAACATTTTCTTTTCTTGCACTTCTCGCCTTTGAAACTCCCTTCAGGATTCATGCTTTCCAACCAACTTTGATCTGTAACATTTTGAATGAAATGTCAATCGCTATCTGCTGTCTTCCTGATTTCTTTTTTCTCTCTTTACTCATTACTAATGTTTCTGTTCCTAAATCCTCCACACCATGAAACCCTTGGCGTGTTCTGCTGTCTTCCTGGTTTCTTTTTTCTCTCTCTACTCATTACTAATGTTTCTGTTCCTAAATCCTCCACACCCTGAAACCCTCGGGGTGTTCTGCCGTCTTCCTGATTTCTTTATTCTCTCTCTACTCATTACTAATGTTTCTGTTCCTAAATCCTCCACACCCTGAAACCCTTGGGGTGTTCTGCTGTCTTCCTGATTTCTTTTTTCTCTCTCTACTCATTACTAATGTTTCTGTTCCTAAATCCTCCACACCCTGAAACCCTCGGGGTGTTCTGCTGTCTTCCTGATTTCTTTATTCTCTCTCTACTCATTACTAATGTTTCTGTTCCTAAATCCTCCACACCCTGAAACCCTTGGGGTGTTCTGCTGTCTTCCTGATTTCTTTTTTCTCTCTCTACTCATTACTAATGTTTCTGTTCCTAAATCCTCAACACCCTGAAACCCTCGGGGTGTTCTGCCGTCTTCCTGATTTCTTTTTTCTCTCTCTACTCATTACTAATGTTTCTGTTCCTAAATCCTCCACACCCTGAAACCCTCGGGGTGTTCTGCTGTCTTCCTGATTTCTTTTTTCTCTCTCTACTCATTACTAATGTTTCTGTTCCTAAATCCTCCACACCCTGAAACCCTTGGCGTGTTCTGCTGTCTTCCTGATTTCTTTTTTCTCTCTCTACTCATTACTAATGTTTCTGTTCCTAAATCCTCCACACCCTGAAACCCTCGGGGTGTTCTGCTGTCTTCCTGATTTCTTTTTTCTCTCTCTACTCATTACTAATGTTTCTGTTCCTAAATCCTCCACACCCTGAAACCTTCGGGGTGTTCTGCTGTCTTCCTGATTTCTTTTTTCTCTCTCTACTCATTACTAATGTTACTGTTCCTAAATCCTCCACACCCTCAAACCCTTGGCGTGTTCTGCTGTCTTCCTGATTTCTTTTTTCTCTCTCTACTCATTACTAATGTTTCTGTTCCTAAATCCTCCACACCCTGAAACCCTCGGGGTGTTCTGCTGTCTTCCTGATTTCTTTTTTCTCTCTCTACTCATTACTAATGTTTCTGTTCCTAAATCCTCCACACCCTGAAACCCTTGGGGTGTTAGTGGCTGTACTACATTGCTTCGGGTGATACCTATTAAAAAGGCCATTTTCGTGAGTTTCGTTGTTAACGTCTTTTAAATGTTTTTGTCTTCTAAGTTGCATTTTGTTGAAATAGTAGAAATGCTAAGACGTGCGAGAGTAAAGCGGCTATGAGTTCATGTTGGAATGCATTTTAAAGATACACACATATTATTCGGTTGTCAAATACGATACAACTTATAGCATAAACACAGGAAACATTTAGCAACTAACCACTTGAAAATGGTTTCTATTTTAGTCGAAAGTGTTAAGGTAATAATCATTCCTGTCAGTTTCTACACTCACTTAACTCCCAACATATAAACTGTAAGAACACTGGATACACACATATAAGTTTAACTTATCTTATATACCAACTTTATATATTTAGTATCGTTAACGTCAGTGACGAGTTGAACACTTTTTTGAGGTTAGGCTGATTCATTTTTAATTTTTAAGTCAACCGTTTTTGAGTTATCTAAATTTCTATATGGCAACAAGTGATGCGCGAACTCCCGGCTCAATAATAAAGGACAATCAGACTAACGTCGCTAAACATTCCCTTCACCGAAGAATTTAATTTGAAATATGATTAAGATATAGTAAAGGCTTGGTTGTTGTATATATTGCCTACCTAACTGTATTTTTTACGATATTATCATCATGGCTATCACAGATCTCTTCGTTTGTGTTGTCCTCATTATCAAATCCAGGTAAAAATCACAGAAAAAAAATTAACGTATAAAAGTCACAGAAAAGAATGAGAAACAGAACAATGTTAATATTGTTTCCGAGTCTTTCTTTAATAGGCAGTTAACTAGCGAATGTTCTCTCTTTTTAGGTTAATATGTTAATCACTTTCAGTAAATGCATATGCAGAACTGATGGTAAATTAAGATTGAGTGTTGTTGGTGGCGTCGGATAGAATATTCGTCTTAATCTTCAGCGTTAAACCACTAAATATGCATGCAAATATAAATATTTAACATATAATTTATAAACATAAATTAATTTTGACTTTTTTATAGCCAAAATCGTGACTTTTTTATAGCCAAAATCGTGACTTTTTATAGCCAAAATCGTGACTTTTTTATAGCCTAAATCGTGACTTTTTTATACCAAAAATCGTGACTTATTTTTATTAGCGGCCACGCAAGTTTCGTTTGGCTCTTTGCCATATTTATTTATGTTCGTTCTGTATTTCAATCAGAAAGGTAGGTTACTACTGTTTCATCCTGCTTCTCTTGCCTTCATGTACCGCTGATATTAGATTTTCCTGTGACAATTTTTATACAACGTGTTGCAGACATTTTAACCGCTTCTTCCGATATGTAAGTTTAAGTTTCCATCAGGTCCTTTTATGATATTATCGTTGACATGACTAAATTTAAACACGCGACTAAATCTTTAACAATTAACGTTATAAATTACTCGACTCCACACTTCGACAATTGCTTTTGGCCAGTGTGCATGAGTGACTCATTCTGGTGTGCAATGTTTCAGTGAGAGATCGCCTTCTATTTGGAACAGCTGTTTATCTAATTGATCCGGTTTATGGCAGGTGTAACGCGGGTGGTGCCTTACGTCGATCAGCATTTAGTGGCCAAGAGACCATTCCTCTTAGTAACTATGCCACTGACTTCCCTGACGGAAATGAAGTACGAAGGCTGATCTGAACGAACTGAGATGAGACACTACTATACGTTTTCTATAAATTATCGTTGCTTACATGTTCTATGTTATTCTCAACATTGTCGTTAATGATAATTAGTTGTTTTCCTATAAGGACATATTTTACATTCATTCACCGAACAGTCGGTACTACTGTTGGTTGGTATTTATAAAAACTTTTTCTTAAAATATTTTTTTCAGGAAAATAGGTTTCTCTAGTCCAGTAACTTTTATCGCTCTTTCAAAAATTGATAAAGCTCTGGTGTTGTTAAAAATCCTCATGTATTGCGGTTTCTATTCTTTTCTTAGAATTCTACACTGCCATTCCACAAGTTTTCGTTGAAGATCTGAGAATGAGACTGTATACAGCTGACAGTTTAGATATTTCTGAACGGGTTTGGTGCCATGCATTTCATTCATATGAAAGTCTCGTTCTCACGAGTCTATTTAAGAATATGACCAAAGTTTTCAGGTTAATGTATCCTGGGCACGACAATAAGCTACACCTGGCAGCAAGTCCTCTGAGCAAGAGCTTTTGATGAGCGTGGAACAATTTCTTAATTGCTGTTGTTCCCAGGTCCTACCTGACCCAGGTGTTTGCACTTTTTAGGGTATCAACTATGGGCAAATAGTTAACAACTAAACTAGGATCGAAACACTATGAAAGCATAAAAATACATTTTATAGTAAAAATAACAGCGATATATTTACATAGAAAAAATGACCAGCAAATTTTTTTTGTAAAAAAAGTAAAAATTACCAGCAATACATTTTTGAAAAAAATTACCAACAATATATTTTTAAAAAGAATTACTAATACTCCCAAGAAAATTAACTTTCGGCATTAAATGACCCATAAGGAGTTGAACGCATAAACAATAAACAAATTTTCAGGGTAATGTTTTGGTTTTGTAGTAATACTCTGCTATAGTAGTTTAAAATATTATATTTTCCACGTATGGGCTGTTTTATAGTATATATAAATTATATATTAAAAAAAATACCTTACATAAAAATTGTGTGCGCGTAATATTAAAGTTAGAACGTTCGCTTTATGAAATTTGAGACCAGTTTTCGAATCTCACCATGGTTGATTGGTCAGAGAGGTGAATTTTTGGTATAAATGACCTGAAGATACGACCCAACGCGCGACAAGTTTAAAGTGTCCCCCCCCAAAAAAAAAAACTCTTGGTTGATCCAAGCCTTGTGAGTGAAATTGAGTAGACGGAACTGTTCACAAAGCCGGTGTCAGCAAGGACGTCTCTACGTAATCGGGAGTTTGGGCATACATCTGTACTAGCCATGTTGGCAAACAATGATTACGAAAAATGATAAGCTCTCTTCTAGAAACAGTGACTACGGTCTGCTCGGTATTAGTTGCATTATATAAACAGTACAGACATCTGCAATATGTTTTGAACAGAAGCTCTAGCAGATGGCTGTGCTCGCAAGCGGGTAGTCGCCGAACATTACTGAATATTTTTTTATTTATTGAGTGGCTAAATACCTGTGCTATAAGAGTTTATATTGCTAATTAGAGAATCGTACAACTTTTTTCTGCTTTCTATTCAACTTGGTAAATGAGAAGATTTTAGAATCTTCTGCTTTTACTGCACATATTTTGTATAACATATCAATAAATTTTTCAAGAAAAATATATGTAGGTAAAAAAAAAATTAAATTAGACCATATATAGTATTTTCCAGTAAAATTTAAACTCACCCAGCACGATTATTTATTTTAATTACAATTGGAATAATGTCGTTCAGTTTGTTATTATTATCACAACGTTTCGACTATTTACCATCCGGCCTTTTTCAGGTATATGTCGATCTGGTTAACCTTTAGGGAATTTCAGATTCTGTCCTTTATTTAATTACTTTTTTTCTCCATCCTCTGTCCATTTCTACGTGTATTTCATCTTATTTTTCTTCTGCTGTTCATATTATTGCAACTCCTGATTTCACAGAGATTGGGTATGTAATAACACAACTCAGGAATTAAAAACAATGAAATACTATGCAATCCGTATCCAAGGATAACTCATCTTGTCCTTTTAAGTAGTTATCAGTTGTTGGTAGTCCTGTTTCCTCTGAGTCTGAGCTTGTACTACCCGGCCCAGGGATTGAAATCATGATTACTAAGCCACAAAATTCCCGAAACAACGCTTTAATTCTCGACAACTATTACCGGACACTTAATTTAAATACTGATAATTTCTCCTCCCTGAAACGCAGACAGAATTTTTCGCATTATTTCGATAGTATTATTTAAAGAAAGTAATCGATAACTCGCGTATTTCTCCTGTTGCAGGATTGTTACGAAGAAATTCTAAAAGAAGAAAACTGCTCAGAAAGCTTCATATATTTGGCAAGGCTATTAGAATAATCAAGAACCTATACAGACAGCGACCGCCTGCGCACGGACAAAAAAATGAGTCCAGCAGATATACAAAAATAGAAAGGGTCATAAGAAAAGTATGTCTTACCACCGGATTTATTCAACCTATACAGTGAGACGATTCTGTCAGGATTCACTACTGGCGTCAATAATCAAAACAACATAGTGATAGATGACACAGTGTTGATAGCAGACACAGATAGAAAACTACAAAAACTCCCACAGAAGATAGTAAAAGAATATCGAGAAGATTGGATTAAACATCAACTACAAGAAGACAATGCATGATGGATACCAAATCGTTGAACTCAAAGTGCGAATTGAAAATCGGAGAAAACAAATCAAAAAGTACGGAAATTTAAATATCAGGGAAGTGTTTCTAACAGAGGACGGAAAGTGAGAGACCGAAATTCGAAAACGTATTGGGATAGAAAGATGCTTTCCAAAAGCCAAGCAGAGCACTAAGAAATAGAATAATTTTTCTAGAAACAAGAAATGTATTGAACTGTTACGTAATAACGGTCATCCTTCATGGCAGTGAGTGCTGACAATCTTCCCCTATGATAAAGAAGTGATATGAAGGAACAGAAATGAGGTTCTACAGAAAGATGCCGAGGATATCATGGACGGGACAAGTAAGCAACGACGAAGTTTTAGAGAAAATGGATTAAAAAGTAAACTAATACTTAAAATCAGAAAGAGGCAGTTGAGGTTCCTAGGGCATAACGAAGTCGGACTTGAAAATCTGATACTCATAGGACATGGTGAAGGTAAATTGAGACACAGATGAAAACAATGCATAACATTTATTGAAACTTATTTAATGAATGTCGGAACAGGGTTTAAGAGAAATAACAGAATCAGAAAATTAAAAGGGACAAAAATTTGGGGAAAGTTATGATGGCCTGGGGCCTGTTGGGACAGGGCATATAAGAAAGAAGACATTAGAAGACAATGTTGATGATTACGAGATTTAAATCGTTGACGGTATTTTCGAAAGAATGCACTTTCTTTTGACAATATCTGTTTGAAGTTCTCTTCGAATCTGATTTGCTGAGTTCCTAATGGCGCCTGAAAGCAAAGTAGCAATGACATAGAATAGTGTCGAAGAATCTATCCACTATTTTTAGTCATTTATTTATTTATTTTTTTTATTTTATCAAATCATATTAAATTCGACCCAACCCTTTTCAGAATGAAGATACAGAAAATCGTTATACATCGTTCCCTCCGGCATGTGTTGTCATTTCATTGGCTTGAATACATCCACCGAGGAGTGAAATGAAAGCTAACTTTAACATATAACCGTAGTGTCCAAAGGCTATCTTTGAAAGGTTATTATGCTTCGCTTAGTATGGCACATGTCAGCCGGAGTGTACTGTACTAATAGTCAAGCCCGCTTGTCATGGAAATCGCCATTTGAAATCCTACCACCTACATTTAAATAACGATGACTGCTGCCAGTGTTAATAACGTGACAATCCTTTCTAGGTGCTAATACACTGACACACACACACACACACACACACACACACACACACACACATATATATATATATATATATATATATATATATATATATATATAAGACATGTTTTATGTTTATACGTTCTTTTTTTAGATACAAATATTTAAGTAAATGCTCCGTTTATAATAAACAATATTAACAACATTTACCGGCCTGAATGTCCGAGAAATTTTCGTAGAAAATATAAACATAAAAATTGTCTTAAATAATTGTCGGACTTTGTCCATTCATAATATATGATGTCATTTGTTTAAATTTGGATACGCATTGAGCAGATATGAATGAATGAGAGATAATCATGGAGAATTGTGTTTAAAAACACTAAAATCGACCTTGCTAACCGAACGCTCCTCTGTGGCCCATTCGGTTAAGGCACGCCAGGCTATATGACGCTTCAGTATAGGATACAGTTTCTATTCCTGTCGGAGGACGCATATTTTCATTGAAAATTTCTCGGACATTCAGAACGGTAAATACTGCTTATTATAAACAGAGCATTTACTTAAATATTTGTATATATAAAAAGAACGTATAAACATAAAAAAATGTTTTAAATAATTATCGGAATTTGTCCATTTCATAATGTGTGTGTGTGTGTGTGTGTGTGTGTATATATATATATATATATATATATATATATATATATATATATATATATATATATATATATATATATATATATATATATATATATATATATATATATATATATATATATATATATATATATATATAGGGGGGTAAAGAATGAATTAGTTTTATTGTATGTGTGTAAAGAGTGAATGGATTTTATTTGTACTTATTTCATCCATCAGCCTGTACACTCGAGAAAATTTATTAAAGAAAACATGCCCTCCGGCAAGATCCGAAGCTGCGGTCTCTTTTGCAGGAGAAAACATCATTTGATCCCACGAATTTCAACTGGTTGGCCATTAAAATATTCACAATAAATACCGTTTAAATTTTTTTTAAATAAGCAAAAAAACGGGTAACCACTTAACGTTTGAAGTAATAGAAATATATTGGATTAAATTCTAAAATCTATTAATTCTTTAGAAATTGCTTCTTTTTCCTTTTTCGATTCGAAATTGATCCGAGATATGTGTGAAATAATTAAAAAGAATATGTGCGTTCGTGTCTCTGCGTGTAATGTTTTCAAAATTATTCCAATAATTGGTACACGGTATTTTCGAAACAATGCACTTTCATTTGACAATAACTGTTTGAAGTTCTCTTCGAATCTGATTTGCTGAGTTCCTAACGGCGCCTGAAAGCAAATAGAAATGACGTAGAATAGTGTCGAAGAATACATGCCCTCCGGCCTGACGTCATTTGTTTAAATTTTAAATTATTATTATGAAGAGTTAGTAGTAAGAATTTGTTTTCAAGGAAATTTTATCTTACTGTTCTTCCATACATATATGTATAAAGAGCAGTAAATCTTTAGCCTAACAATGAAGACGTGTTCTTTATACAGATAATCTTTATTTTAAACATAATCTCGAACTTTCTCAGCGGCTTTAACCCAGTGCTTTCTTATTCACCATTACGAACCGTATACTGCTTGTGGATAAAAAAAAAATTGTAACCACCTCAGACTTAATAAGATCTTGTATTGATACCCTACAGTCGCGATGACTCACTTTTGTGATGTACAGTGGTCGTTAATAATTAAGTATATCTCAAGACTTCAATGTTAAATAAAACAGTATTTAATTACAACCGTAAATAAATACTTAACAAAAACAAAGAATTGATAATCAACCATAGATAATTAACCATTGCAGTGAATAACTTGTTAGTAACGTTCGGTAAATCTTAAATAAAAAAACCAAATCATCGATGCACAATAATTCACACTAATTCGGCTGGATAGTTTCACTCAAATGTCACTCAATAATCATTCCACTCAGTAGACTGACACAGCCATTTATACACTTGGCGGAAAATATATATTCATAAGTCTAGAGTGTCACGATCGAACCTCGGGGTCGGCAGTTACTCATTTTCTTCCTCTATGGCACTCGAAATTGGCCGTTTTTTTTCCATATCGATGAACATTTAGGTAATCCTTCCGATCTCTAGAATATATATGTCAATGTAAGTGTTAATTACGATGAAAGCAAATATTTGTAGGATTAAAACTATAATTGCATTATTTTTTTAAGTTAAAACGACACTAGTACAAAATAGGCAAACTGAAGGGAAAAGAATTATCCAAGAACGCCGGCAACATTTCCTTTTTAAAAATGCTTAAAGTTTTGTATTGCGTAAGAATATTCCATTCATTCACTACCTACTGGTTAAAAAAAAGGATATTTTCGTATATTCAGGCGATAGAGTAGTGGTTGAATTTTTAATGGGTGACATCTGTTGGAATTAGAACACATTTTTAAGCTCTTATTCGTCCTGTTAACAAATTATAAAACCTGGTAGGTTTTCAAGTTCTCTAAAGACCTGATAGATTATACGCAACAATAAAAAATCCCAGTCGATCTAGTTCCCTCAGGAATTTATCGCTTTATGCGTTAAATGAAGTTGGTGACTAAAGTAATCCTTATCTTAATCCTCTTTGTTTATTATTTTATTTCTTGAGTTCTGTGAATAAACAGAAAGAAAAGGAGGAGTTTATTTAACCCATGCAGCGGGACAGCAATCAGAGAATTAAAAAAAAAAGCTACCGGAATTTGTTATTGGTAGATATAACTGTAACAACATAAGATGCGCAGATGACACTGTGCTGACGACAAACTCAAAAAGAAAACTGAAAGGAATTCTTAGACAAAGAAAATAAAAGAGAAAAGACAACTGAACGAAGAGAAAACGCGTCTTTAAAATAAAAAAGACAATCCTCGCTATGCGCTACATACAAGGAATGACAGAATCGGGCATATACATAATTTAAATTTTGGAGTACAATAACAAACAACGAAAGAATTAATATAGAAATCCGAAAATGCAGAGGAAAAGGGAAGGATGCATTCGAAAATTATGCAAACTGTTAGGAAAATGTCATTGGAAACAAACAAAAGAGTACGGAACTGCTATAAAACATTAATCCTTCTATATGACAGCGAGTGTTTGGCGCTCTCCTGTCAGATGAGGAAGAAACTTGTGGCGAATACAGATGTGGTTCTAACGAAAAGACCTGAGAATACCATGTCCAGAACGTAGGAGCAACGAGGAAATGTTTAGAAAGGTGGGAGCTACAAAGAAACTATACTTAAAATGTAGACAATGTAGTAAAAAAAAAAGAGAAAAAATAACTATTAACTGAAGGAAGAAAAAATGGATAGTTGTAAGCAAAAAGTTACCCACACAACGAGCTGCATACGGGAGTGGCAGAATAAATCATATACATTTTTTCAAATCGTTTCACTAGAATGCAAGGAGTAAGGGGAAATGAAACTGAGAAAAAAAATAGAGAATATGGAGGATTAAGGAATGGACAAAAGATGAACAGGATTCAAGAAGATAGAAGATGGCGATTGACGTTGCATTTAAATTGTTATAGATTGTAGTTATCAAGGAAGCAAGTAAACAGAAGGGAGTTCCACAGACGGAAAGTGATAGAAAATAAATTGTTGGAGTAAAAGTAGCGGTTGCGATTACTTATTTCAATATTAAACGGGCGGGACCTTTATGTCAATCTAAAAGAAAGCTTAAATTTATGCAGTTGGGACACCAAGGAAAAAATCTCATCAGAGCTGTTGCCATATACTAAAATATTAACATAGAAATCCGAAAACGCAGAAGAGTGAAGGGTGCATTTTAAAATTAAGCAAAATAGTTAAGAAGATATCATTGGAAACAAACAAAAGACTATGGAACTGCTATACAATATTAATCCTCCTATATGACAGCGAGTGTTGGACACTATCATGACAGATGAAGAAACTCGAGACGAATACAGATGTGCTTCTAACGAAAAATGCTGAGAATATCACCTGGGCAATGAGAAACTGTTTAGAAAGTGAGAACTACAAATAGACTAATACTTACCATCAGAAAGCAGCTATAAATCTCTGCAAAATTGTTATATACCGTACCTATGGACACTAATGGGTATGTACCAATCCTCATAAATACGTTGGGCACTATTGTAAGTGGGGGTAATAGGCTGTCTAATTAGTCCACCACTAGCAGTGGTTTACTTACTTCACGCCGCTAGCGAGTATTGTATTTTGTTGATGCTATAAAAATTACCATTTCATTTCCAACCTCCATTTTGTTTATTTCACATTCACTAACCATTTCTAGGTTACAACAGAAACGTAACGAGGAAAGAGGGTTGCGAGAATTTAACACTCAGAAGAAATAATGAGGGAGGAAACTGCAAGTAACCTGCTCAACGTGTTTGAGAAAATGAACGAAAGAAGAACTGAGTAAAGTAAAGAGTCACTATAAACTTAGTACAGCCAAAGACAAGAAGTTGTGTAGAGCCGTGATCTTTCACGATCTGAAAATGCGTGACCTTCAAATCCGACATTTTTTCTTATTATAAAATAACTTAAATTAGCATAGAATTCAGAACTTTTGCGTATCAAGGAATACAGAAGTTTACTATTTTTGTTGGTCACTGTGTTAGTTGTTTCTTTTTTTGTCATTTTTTAAGTGCTTAAATTGAAATGAATATGTCTCACGTAAAAGACTAATTTATCAAGATACGCTTAACGATAATGAATGCGCTATCAGTGTCTTACGAAACTGATTAAAGCTGAATGACGCTGAAACCCCCACTATGTCTTAAATGAAGTTAAAGATTGTATGTTATTTGTTACAGACTGTAATGTTGGTAGATGCACGAATATTAAATAAATGCGAATTTCAGTTGCAGATGAGCATTTAATTTTCAACAAGTGATAAAATATGCATGCGGCAATCAGTGCAGGCGACCCCCAGCGGTGGTTCCACCAGTTCTAACTTTCACGGCTAGCCACTCAGATTGCAGCAAATTACTGTCATTTCCTTCGTATTTCATTGGTGAGATGTAAATTCCACTCGTGCGGCTTCTTCCTGCGAATCACTGCTCTGTGGAACCGACTCCCAAGAGGTTCTTTAACCGATGATTACAATCTTAACCTGTTCAAGTCAAGGGTCAACCGTTATCGTCCCCATATATCCGGACAAACTGTTCGTCTTATTCTATAACCATCTACTTCGAGTGGCTCCTGGGCCTTGTAAAACGTGAACTATACTGGAAAAATAAAAAAAGACCGTTAAGCTTTTAAAAACAGATTATAATGATTAAAAACAGATTATACTAATTTGGTCGTCACAGATTATAATAATTCGGCCTATACTTAGAAATAATAAATACTGTAGCTCTAACATTGACTGTCTCGTTTATATATATAAAGATTTGTCAATATCTCCAAATTTAACCTATCCACAGAAAGATCTGGTTTTCTTGGGTTAGGAGTCATCATTATTTACTTACAGTTTTACTAATATTCTCATTGTTTTTGTTATTATCACAATATTTCAGTGGTTGTGCCCATCAGATTTCCTCGGGTCTCTGCCGTCCGGGTAAACTTAACGGAATTTTCAACTGAACACTTTCATTAATCGACGAGATTAGATTAAGCCACTCATTCTGAAAGAAACAAGGAAAAAAGTACCAAAGGGCTACAAGATATCTGTCCTCTTGTGTGGCAGTGAATGCTGTACAATCTTAAAAATTAAGAGGGATCGAACCTGGGAGCAATGACGAAGTTCTGGAGAAAATGCAAGCAAAATGAAAACTAATACTTAACATCAGTAAGAAACAGTTTAGGTTTCCTTATCACCTGTGTGTGTGTGTGTGTGTGTTTTGTTTTTGTTTTTTTATACATATATACTTTCCATAGAAAATAATATATATATGTGTGTGTGTGTGTGTCTACGTTCGTGTGTGTGTGTGTGTGTGTGTGTGTGTGTGTGTGTGTGTGTGTGTCTACGTTCGTGTGTGTGTGTGTGTGTGTGTGTGTGTGTGTATTGTCATCCACAAAATTGTGGTCAGTTTCGTTACGGTGGACAACAAATGATTTTCCTCTGTTTTTTAATATCCCAAAATTTAAATTCGTTGGTACAAAAAAATCACACAAGTGAACAAAAGAAAATTCAATATGAAGAAAATACTAACAACATATATAGAAAATAAACAAGAAAAAAAATGCAGCAAATAAATAAATAGGAGAAAAAAAAAGAAAGAAGAAACATGACCAAAAGGCAGTGACCTACATATATATATATATATATATATATATATATATCTTGTCATCCACAGGCAGATTGTTTCGCTCTATCATAGCTCATCAGTGTGGCTAGACGTCTGGTTGCCTCTAGCTTGGATCGAGACCTGGCTGAATTGGCGCCAGTCAGAGATTCTACCCATAAGCCGTTGGCGCACGGCAGGGATGAAGGTGAATTTAAGTGTATTTATTTTTAAATAAAAACACAGTGACTGAGAGAACTCGATTAGCTTTACAGAAGAGTTTTGCATTATATATATATATATATATATATATATATATATATATATATATATATATATATATATATATATATATATATATATATATTACATTTAGGTTCACTCGCATTAGAGCATTACGTTAAGATGAAGTATATACGGTTAGGACGTGGGGAGATAACGGTTAAACTATATTTGAACAGGTTGACTGCAGTGATCGAAGCTTCCTCTTGGCAATCGGTCCCACAGAGGAGTGGTTCTGCTAGAGTGGAACGGATTCACCGATGGCATATGGAGGCAATCTAGGTATTTTGCTATAATTTAAGTAAATTTAATTTAATTTGGCAGGTCCTAGCCGTGAATGATAGACCTAGAGGAACTAATATATATATATATATATATATATATATATATATATATATATATATATATATATATATATATATATATATATATATATATATATATATATATATATATATATATATATATAACATTTTACATGCCGGTTGTATGTTATTATGTCATGTTTTTCTGTTCAATATTTATCCGAGTCAGAGTCTTTCTTACCAGGACTTGAACTTACAATTAAATAAATTCACAATTCAATGCTTTAACCTATTAAACTATCATACTCTGCTAGACGAAGAAGTCCGGGGAGGAAACCTGTAGAAACCTTTTTACAATAGCCACAAAGATGAGAAAATTAGTTCGAATGTAAATCATAAACAATCAATAACGCCTCACATTGAATTAAAGCCTTTCTTTGTAAATTTGGTGACATAGTAATTGGGAGTTCAACCCCTTGAGCACATAATTAGACAGATTGGAAATAAGTCAAGCAATAACTCAACCATACTAAAGAAGAACGAGGCGAGATATCTCTCTAGATTTGTGTTTCACATTCGGGGTTCATATAGATACTGTTGGGAGGGTAGTCCATGTAACATCACTGGTGGGTCACAGAAAAAGTTGGAAATTGGGGGTCCGAGATAATATTTTCGTGGTCCATAGAGCAATTGCGCTTCGGAACGGTTGTTATAAATGCGAGATTAAATTTCTACAAGCGATGTAAGTTAGCATCCATTTTACTCTACAGGTTTTTTGATTCGAAAAGTTCTATAAGAAGTGAGGATACATGAAGGCAGGATTATATATATGAAGGAAAATTTTATAAGGATCATAATTTATTTGTATAAATTAATTTAATATATTAATAATAATATTAATTTTAAATATTAATTAAATGAAACAAAAATAATATAAATTAATATAAAATAAAAAAACCAAGATATGAATAAGAAAATTAAATATATTAATTTTATAAGGATTTTATATAAAGGAATATTATTCATTTACCATTTCTATAATACAATTCCTAAACTTAGATAATAGAAAAATGTATGTTTTATCATTGTTTTTTTTTTTTAAGAATTGTGACTCTTTTTTTTTTTTCGCTGTTTTATAAATTTGTGAGTGCGATTTCCGTTGATTTATATATTCATGAGTTTGTT
The DNA here is from genome assembly GCA_963932145.1 of Acanthosepion lycidas. NCBI lineage: Eukaryota > Metazoa > Mollusca > Cephalopoda > Sepiida > Sepiidae > Acanthosepion > Acanthosepion lycidas. Next base: position 94,866,037 of record OZ010571.1, on the reverse strand, counting down.
TTTCGTTGTTTAATAGATTTGTTAGTATTTATATTCGTTTTATTTTTTAGATTTGTGACTGTTTTTTTTTTAGTCTTTAACTATGCATATAAGACGATTATAATACATTTGAAGGAAGACGAAGTTAAAATATTGAAAGTTATTTTATTTTTCCAAGAAAAAATAAAGAATCATTGGCTAGCAAAAATGATCAAGGTAGTGTATTGATATTAGAATGTGAAAAATGTTCGATCGAACAGCTTCCAAAAGGTCATAACCTAAAAAAAATAGAAAATACCTACACTGTTTATTTTATTTTATTTATTTATTTATTTATTTATTTATTTATTTATTTATTTTTGTGAGCAGATGTGAGAACGGTACACAAGTTCCACTGCAGTTGTTTTCAAATCAATTGATTTCATAACTGTGATTTTCTCCTTCGAAACGTCTAAATTACTCCGATGGATGTGTCCACAAGCCTCTGGTGATTTTCTTCTCCGCCATTGTTTGAATTTACATATCAATCATGTGAAAACTGATCTCTTATCGAAGCTCTTCAATCAAGATTGCATTGCTAACTCGTTTTTCTGTAATTCCATGTTCAGAATGCAATCATGCACTTTTTTTTTTAATGGAGAACTATATTTCTTAGTGGTATTTAACAACTGCTGTTTCAACTGAATCTCTCAACATTGAAATTCTCTCATTTCTATCTTTATTTTTTCTTCTAAGGCATTTATTCTGTCGACTTACAACCATTGTTATAATGCTGATACTGGTACCTCCATAATAATAATAGATGTCGACTTTTTATGAATATTTTAAAGGATATTAGGCTAGATTAAATGTGGGTGATGCGAAGAAACGATCAAAGATTTAACAGTTTATTGATTATCGAATAATTGAACTCTATAATAATAAACTGGATTTAATATTTACCTGTGAATCATACCTCGATTTTTCCGATAGGGAAAAATTTGCGATTTTTTTAATGTGGTTAGTTCTTTCTTTCTATGTGCCGTGTCCTTTCATGACGTAGGCGATCACGGCTCTACACTTCCCTCTATCCCTTGCAGCTCTCAACAAGTTTCTTCCTTCTGTCACCCCTCCCCAGACCACGTTCTATCATCCACTTGCATATGGTCGCTAGATACGTCATGCGTTGTTTTCCCGTCTCTCTTTCTCTCTATCCGACCCGTGAGTATCAGATTCTCCAAACTCTCCTTCCTCGCAGGAACTTCAGCTGCCTCTTTTTGATGTTAAGTATAAGCCTCCTCTTTGTTGGCATTCTCTCTAAGACTCCATCTTTGCTCACCCGGCTCGGTCCATGATATCCTTAGCATCCTTCTGTAGAACCACATCTCCGTTGCCTCGAGTCTCTTCCTCATCTTTGAGGATCGCTTCCAAAATTTCCTGCCGTAAAGAAGGACAGACGATACGTAACAGCTCAGTATTCTTTTCTTTGTTACTAAAGTAATTCTCCTGTCTCGCAATACTCTGCCCTGCTTTTGGAATGCGTCCTTGGCCATCCCAATACGTCTACGGATTTCATATTGCATTTACCGTACTCTGTCAAGACGCTTCCCAGATATTTAAACATCCGACTCTGCTTGATTCTAATGTTCCCGACCAGCAAATCGCATTTCGGGCTCATCCTTTTACTGAATTAACGAATTTAAACACAAACTATGAACAAATAACAGTTTCCAATATCACGCATGGATACTTTTAAATTAGAACTTTGTTTTCATTCATTTTTTTTTTCAGTCTAAAATGGCAATAAAAATATATTTAAAAAATTGTCTTCATGTTATCACAATCTTTTTGATTTGAATACGGTGTGTAACTTATATTGACACAATCGATGACATCATCACTTTTGGATATTTCAACACCTGGTTTCACACGTTTTGACTGCCATACATGTAATCTTTGTAATATTATTTGAAACGGATTTTCTATACCTGTTTACATTAGATGAACTCATTACAATTCGATCATCAATACTACCATGAAGTTTATCGTTAATCTCTTGGATTTTTTTCTCTTTCATTTCTGTTTAAACAACTTCTATACTCACTGCTTAATAGCACGGGCCTGGGAAAATATTAGCTGCTGATTGGTGGAATTACAACCAATCACGAACGACAATACATAACAAACATCAAATTAACAAAGCCCATCACATCAGTAAAATGCATACATTTAAAAAAATCCTTCACATTCCTTTTCTATACGTATTTTCACTATAAGTCTCCATTCTACGTCACTATGCAACACTAAATACATGCAATTACCGAGTTGAACATAGGCAACCCATCCCGAAATTAGGCTAGTTTAGGTTTCTTTTTGAATCTTTAGTTTTTTTTTTTTCAATTAACTTAGCTGGGATATACATGCTCATCGGTCCTTTTTATTTCTGTCCCTATTTTTCTTTAGTTTAATTCCCTATCCCCACCCTCGTTAGGTGGTCAGTGATGTCAGTTTTCTGGTAGATGCAGTGTGCCTTTCGTTTCGCGTGTATGTTTTCGTATTTGTTGTTGTGTCAGAATAAGTGTCTGTCTGTGTGAGTGCTTGGGATGAATTAATATTTTGTACTGTTATAATCCTGCATCGATTTCGTCCAGTTAACTGATGTTTCTGCCACATTTTAGGACTGTGGGGTTTTTTTTATTACTAACATTATTTTCTTTAGTTTCTTGTAAATAATTTTGTTCCATATTGTACATACTCATTGAGGATTTTTTTAAATTTTTGTTTAATTCATACAGGCAATGAATTGTACATATGCGGACCATGTAGGATTTTCATAGAGATATGAGGTATTATGGTGAATGTAGTAAGAAAGGTAGGTAATAATCTGTGGTTTTAGTGTTAGGATTATTGTTTGTATGTTTGGGTCAGTGATCGTGGCTAGCTAAGTTTAAAGTTAAAACAGATGAAGACCGTCCTTTCCCCCATCATTTTTTAATTCACTGTTTGAATCGAGATTCTTTTTTTCCATATCTCACTATTATCTCTACTAATTTGCCAATTTTCAAAATTACTGACGTAGCCATGAGACATTTGATGTTACCAAGCTTGTCTTGCTAGATCGATTACGATTGAGTTGTGAATTCGGTCGTCATTGAGTGCTCGACTCTTTTGGCCTTGCGCCACATCAAAGTTACGCTTAGAAAATCAGAGTTTATTTTGACATTGTGTAATGGTTAGCATGCTTGTTTTGCTTGATTATTTACGACAGAGTAATGAGTTCGATCCGCACTGAATATTCCAAACTTGATTATGTGCCACATCTAGGATACGCTTGGAAAAACAGAGGGTACTTTGTGTAACGTTTAACAAGGTTGTCCTGCTAACTGTTCGGCTTTGTGCCACATCTAACATGCTTAGAAAATCGCTATTGCAGACGTCGCCAAATATCATTGGCGTCCTATGATTTTTTTTTTTACCCTACATTTTTTATTATTATTTTTATTTTTTATTTTTTTTTACCTTCATTCTAGTGTCAAAGTCTTCAGACACATTGTTTTCTTTTCCAATTTTGACATTCGGGAAAATCTGCCGGTTTCGATTTTACTTGATAGCTGTCTTACCACTTGTAAACATCTTAGCAATCTATAGCGTAAGGTCCCCTCTGCCGTAGCATAATACTTACCGAATTCCTCTCTCCTAACAAATTCCAAAGTATAATAAATATAACTCACATTTATCTACTACCGTCTTATATGGCATCACATACAATAAGTTTTCTTTTAAAAGCTAATCTGTTTACATGAAACATGTAACGATTCAATAATGAGCAAACCTCATTGGTTTTGATGGGTTTTGTCTCTTCGAAAGTCAAATCATTTAAATAGTGTGTATTTAATGCTATAACTGCATCGAGGTAGTCTAACGTATATGAAGTGAAGAGGTACATCTCTTTCTCTTTCTCTCTCTCTCTCTCTAACTTGTAGCAGTGTATCATTCTCAATATATGCTCTGTCTAACCTGGGAGAGCGTCACGTTGAGTTTTGGAACATTGTAAGCTTTCATGGTTGAAACGAAAGATAATGTGGAGGAGGTAACTTTGATAATTCTAGTCGGCATAGGTGACATCTTTAGAAGACACACGAAACAACACCGTTTAGGAAGATAGCATAACAAGTACTGATAAAAAAAAAAAAAAAGGATTTAGTGAAATACACTCATTCAGATTTTTTTCCTTAGAGAGTGACCACACAGCAAGTATCGAGCATAAACATGACTTTAAGGCAAAAATCTAACTAGAAATTGTTAAAATTTAATTAAATTTTCCTCTTTAACTTCTGTGTCAGCATATGCCTTTTCTGTATCGAATATCAACAGATATCTGCAAGTCAGAAGTTTGTCTGGAACGATTTCTTAGCTTTTCATTCGTCAATCCGAATTAGTCTTAGCACTTAGACTAGTGCATTCTTATAGCCTTTTTTTTTTTTTTTTTTGCTCGTGATGGTACCTCTTAGGAAAAAATCCGAAATTCTCATTTAATGGAAATAAATGATTATAAAGACGCTGACGAACATTTCTCATCTGCGTCGCCATTTTAGATTTTATTCTCTGCAGAACAAGCTAAAATAAACGACACCCGAACAGATAATATAATAAAAACCCATAATAAAATAAATGGTATTGTATGCTACTCTATGTCTATGAATGATTTGGAAATAGCATTAAGCACCAGTTAGTTTACGGTGTTTTGTAGACGTATATATAATGTATATGCAACTTTCCAATCCGACCTGAATATAACTATGGCTAATTTCACGTCTGAGAGATGAACAGAAATACAAACCACTTGTATAAGATGTAGCAGATAACCAACACATGTCAGTAAAAATAAATAAATTTTATTTTAAAAGTTTTGATATATGAAACGTTTTAAAACTCGTTTATAGTACAAATTTTGTTTCAAAACTCAATTAGACATTAACCTTTTACCAGTTCATCTGTTTTATAAGAATTTCAAAAAGTTTCTCGAATTTGTGTTTATTACCTTTTGGCGCCATCTTCCGAATGTAAGAGGATTTTATTTAACATCAAATTCGATTGAAACGACTACCCTAAAAAACTATCTGAACAAATCAAAGATAACGGAAAGTATATATAAATATAAATGGAATGTTAACATCTAATAAATTAAAATTAATTTGAAAAGCAGCCAATTTCAAGATGAGATAAATTAAAACATATTTAAAGAGAGTGATTATTAAAATTATTCAGTAAAATGCTACTAAAATCTAAGTAAAACAGTGTTTCATTGAAAATCAATCAACCCAGATATTTTGGCGCCTTTTTACACAGATTTCGGTAAAATATTGACATTGAATATAAACCCCCTTCCCTTTTTATCATCTATTTTATGTTGCATATTTCTCGAAATAGGAACGTCTACATAGGGTACGTCTATAAACTGCCTTGAAAATTTGGTAAAGATTTATGAGCACCTCTTGAAAAACGAATATATACGTCGAAAATAGACAATGTAACTTTCCTGAAGAACATCCAGAGGAACGGACATTTACTTTAGAATTTATTTTAAACGCAGAAGACTAACCAATCAAGCGGTCATTTGCTCCAAAAGGACAAATTGTATTCAACAGATTCCCTTGTTTTCTTATTTTCTTCCGTGTACGCATGTGTGTGTGATGTTTGTTTTTGAAACTGCCACATGGCGATAATTCACGAGATTATATCATTAGCCTCCTATTTTGTTTTTTTCCCACGTAAGTTGGAAGGTGCAGACGACAGACAAGAGGAAAAAATAATGACCAAATGCATATGTCTCGCATGCGATAGCTCATTAAAGTCTCATTTGAGAAAATAGTTCGTCGACAACATGGCAACCCCAGCGGAAATAAGAATATTATCTCAAGACATTTATTATTTATATGTTATTTAGCAGAAATCCCCTGCATTGATTTAAAATGTGAGACAATTTTCTTTGCACAACCATTTTGCATGTACGCAACCGTTTCTTGATTTCTACACACACTCGACTTCCATAAAAATTCTTGTGCTAATCAAGCTCACCACCAGTGGGCATGTATACTTCCTTATTAACTTCAGTTAACATATCATTTTCCGACCTACAGCCCTTTTCCACAGATACAACGTCATAATCCTCTTGATTCTCTATCGCTACTTTGAGGGAATTACATTTCTAAGATCCACCAGTACAGACCTTCACAGCTAAAACCCGCGAAATGTCAGGAAAACTGCTAAGAATTATTCCCATTTACTTCCCGTTCCCGTAAGGAAGAAGAACCATTCCTAGAGTTTCTTCCCAAGAACTACAACTCTCCCGAGAGAATGCTTCTTTGATTACTACAATCTTAAAACCTTCAAGTCTAAGAACAATCTTTGTATCTATCCTATATGTCCTGTATATCTTACATTCTCCACTAATAGTAATTCAACAAATCATGAATAATCCTATAACTTGAGTAGCAGTTGAGCATTGTATTGGGTGAACTGTTCGTAATCATTAGAAAAATATTTGATAGTAATTGTGCTCAATTCCATGTAAAATACCCAGTTGATATTTTGACTGTATTTTTTTTAATCATTTCACCCAAACACGGTGATAATTTTACAAGGACGGGGTTGCTTACAGGGGTGAAAGATAATGAGAATAGTTTACTGAGGAGAAGTGAGGAAGTGAACAATAGAGGAACAGGATTCAAAAAAAGGGAGAAGAGTGTGAGTATTTATCCAAAAGGAGGTCGGATGAAGTAATTCACGTTAGAGTCTCTAATATTTTAGGAAAGTGGTAAGTCATTAATACATCAGCAATTTGTGGGATCAAATTGTTCCTTAGATTTTTTTTTTTAAGGAAAGAACGGGGGAGGACTTTCAAGAAGCTGGAAAGCAAGAAGTAGGGAGGTATTTATTGTAAAGTTTGGAAAGAACAGGAACGAGATCAGGAGCATATTTCTTAAGGAAAATTTCAGGGATATCGTCGGGAATGAAAAACTTGTGGGAATCTAATTTAAAAATGATAGCGGAAAACGTGGACGAAGTTATATGCATATCACATAGTAGAGTCTCTCTTCTAGTGGATGGATCAAGTAGAGATATTCGAAGTGAGTCGAGAGTGAACGTGGAAGAGAAATGAAACCTGAGAAAAACGTGCCTACTTCAAAACTACTTCATGATTTCCATAATACCCACAAAATATAAAAGAAAGTTGCTTATGAATTTTATCGTCCACTCAAAGATTGCATCTACAATATCAATAAAAAAAATCTACATTAAATTCTAACACTAGCAATAAAACTCTCTCGTTGGTTAACAAATATCGTTCATATGATAAACAATCAAAACATGAATATTATCATAAGACAAATATGCGTAGAAAATATGAGCATACACTGCGTGCCAAATTATTATCGAGATAACCTTTTTTTCTAATATTTCAAAAACCCTCCAATCAATTCACACAATGTTGGCAATACAGATCTGCGCAATTAGTGAAATTTTCGTGCTGCTCTGCGCAATGTAAACAAACTGGCGCCATATTTGTTATCAGCACGGTGATTTGAGAGTGCCAAATTAGAAAAGTGTAAGAATTTAGTGAAAAGATGGGTCGTAAAAGTAGTTTAAGTGATGCTGAAAAGAAAACTATCACCTCCGAACTCCCAAAAGGTAAATCTACCCTAGAAATTTCTAAAATGATAAGGAGGTGTCATAAAAAAAAGTTCACCGCCGACCCTACAAAAAGGGCAGATAAAGGCAAGCCGGTGGTTATTTCACGTCGTCTCATGTCACGACTTAAACGAGAGGCCACGAAGGACCCTGGACTTACCAGTCAAGAGCTTTTCAGTCGCATTGGGGATCCTACTGTGTCTAAAAGTACTCGGTATCGGTATCTGAGGGAAATAGCAACAACAGTCAAACCTGTATCGAAGCCTCCGTTGACGAGAAACCACATTCAAAATCGATTGAAATGGGCCGAGGACAATATGAAGATTGACTTCTCTAAAGTTTTGTTCACAGGAGCAACACAAATGGGCCAGATAAATGGTGCAAAGGCTGGGTAATGAACGGACAGAATCGCCATCAGCGTTTGAGACGCAAACAAGGCGGTGGAGGCATAATGATAATGCGGGGTTATTATTTCTACAACATAATGATGATGTAAAAATTGTCTTTTAGTATTACAAGAATCACAGTTTTGCATGGGATAACGAAATTGATCAGCTATGTTGGTAAATATAAAAAACTTACCAAATTTTCCTTGTGCGTCACATGCATTGAAACACACACACACACACACACACACATATATATATATATATATATATATGTGTGTGTGTGTGTGTTTGTGCGTGCGCGTGCGCTGCATATGTATTTCTAAAGAATTAATAGATTTTATTCTTTTAATTCGACATTTTTGTAACGTTAAACGTTAGTTTTAATGGATGTCCGTATATGTGTAGACGTTCCCTTTATCTTAAACAATATTTATTCCGTCTACTGGACTGTTTACTCGAGAAAAATCAATAAAGAAAGTGTACCCTGAACGAACGATTGCGCTTTGAAGGTGATACAGGACCTTGTTTGATTGTGAAGGATACAGGCCAGGACGGTGGTTCCTCTCGCAAAGTGGGACGCAGTTTCGAATCCTACCGGATGGCACATTATCTTTATGAAGGTTTCGCGACTATGCATGCCGGTAATGGAAATAAATACTGTTTAAAATAAACGAGGCGTCTAATCAAATACGGATGTCTACGAAAAATAGCGTTTGAATAACATATATATATTTGGAGTCTGTCGAAGGTGCTGCCCCTAAACCGTCAGCAATCGGCAGAGAGTACTGTTAATTCTTGCGTATTGTTTTTACGAATGTAAACAAATGCTAGTGAATCAGAGTGTTCGTATTAAATTGTACTGAAGCGTTTTAGCGTCTGCGTCTGCTGTTTGTAGAATTAGGATATCTCTCAAGTGTGCTCAATTGAAAATATATTTTCAAGAGCTTAAAGTCGTCGTGTGACTATAATACGTGTCGGTGGTATATGCAGCTAAGACTAAACTTAATTTAAGTTTGCAACATAATCATGTTGTAATGATAAATTACGACCGAATGGTAAATATATTAGAAAATTCGTAAAGTTTATGCGTTGTTTCTGACGATACGTGGTCATCGCCAAATGATGCCAATATAGACATTTCCGAAATCATCTTAGATAGATAGATAGATAGATAAATAGATAGATATTCAAGTTGACCCGAATATGGTATTTGATAAACAAGAAGGAATTTACCGAAATAAACTCTGTCTGAGATATAAAGATAATTCTAAAGAAAAATTGAAATTTAATACGTGCAATTGCTGTAAGACACTGTCAATAATACAATGCAGGTCATATATTTATTGTTATTGATTTTCTTTCTTTTCTTAAATTTGATTTTATAATCGTTGAAATGTTTTGCTTTTGTGATGTATTGCTGCGTGTCTGACCATTGCACTTCCAACTGGACGAAACCCAAGATTCGATGATGCCCAATGTCTGCTTTATTGTATAAGTTGACGTTTAAGGTGAACAGTTGAACGTAAACTATGCATTGTAGTAAAGACTTGAATCACGTGAATTGATTTTATAGTTCTTCAGACTTTGCGCCATTTTTAAAATAATTCATTATCAAACTTTCGACAAGTTAGCAGCTTATTCTATTTAGTACTATGGTTTGATTTTTTCATATGTTAAACCAGGCAAGTCGTTTTTATTTGACCATATTTTTTTTTAAATTACTAATTTCACTATACTACCGAAAATTTAAGAACTGCCGTCCAAGGAAAGTTCAAGCTGAGCCGTTAATTTAATATACGGAATAAGATAAATCCCCCATCTTGTTCTTTTTCAACAATCGATATCTATATCTATAATCCCTTGAACCAACGCTGGGTACAACCGCCGAAACGTTGCGATAGCAACAACAAAGATGAGGACACTAGTCTTAATTTAAATAATGAACATCCTTTTATATGATTTCTTTGGATTCATTTTCACGGTTTCTCTCTTCATGATTTTTAAACAGTCAACTCATTTCTGGAAATCAAAAACAAATAACTTTATATAGCTAAATCTGAACTAGCTTAACAAGCAATCAAATAGATTGTGTAGCTCCAATCTTCCACGAAATGAATTCCTGTCTGCTTTGAAAAAACATTATTCGAAATTTTGTTTTCAGTTTAGTTTAAGGTCAAATTGAAATTTTTTAAGCTCTATGAAATGATTATTTTCTATAGCTTAGATGTGGCACAAGGCCGAAAGTATGGGGCACAAAGGGAGGTCGCAATTCACTACTCAGTCGAGGTGCCTAAGCGATATTAAATGCTATCACTAATAAATCTTATTTTATTTTTATACTAACAGTATTTAAGAAAATTATTTATTTGGTGGTAAATACATATAGTTAAATAAGATTTCAAAGAAAATTATGTTTAATTGTCCCACCAGATCAAAACAGAGTTCACCATAAACGTAAGTTATCGGGTCTAAGGATAGTGGAATTGTCGAACAAGATCAGGCAGTGCAACCTGAGGACGAGCTGAGACACAACCGACTGATTCAGATAACAATGAATAAGTGTATGTAATCGAATTCCAGTCGGAATACATTCACTTATTTTCTAATAACCTTGGGATAAGTATGAATCCTCTTCTCCCCCTGCTATGGGTAAATTGCGGGACAGACTGGCTTCTATAACCTTGGGAGGCAACTGGTCTAGGAGAGAAAAAAAATCAAACCGGCCTAGAGAGTGTTGAGCTCTATCAGAGCATCTTGACCAATACCACTTCTGTTGCGCTTGAAGTACATGTGGTGCCCCTACGAACCTACTGGATAAAAAAAAAAGTTTGCTCGTTTAAATACTTCATCGAATCAAAAATAGTGCTTAAAATTGTCGGTAAAACTAATCAAGACGTGTGAATATCGGGTTTTCAAATTTCAAAGGGATATTTGCCTCGACTTAATGAAAAAAACGTGGAAAATATCTGGCTGAAACAAAGATTTTTAACGTTTTAAAAGGAAATTGCGAAAACAATGTTCAAATATTTGTACATAGATTTATTCAACCATATATGTACCATATTGCTCCTATAAATTTTGCCAACTTTCTCATGCGCTACATGTATCTACCCACTCAGATCAAAGCACATTTTTGGTTGATGAATCGGTATCGGTGGTTTTGACAGGCTTCCAAAGAATTCATGTTGTTCTTATTAAGAAAAATTTGTAGGAATCGAAATAAATGGTAACCCGATGGAGCAAAGTGATGGGGAGTAAAACATGGTTTAGTAGGACATCTCAGTCAAACTGTACCAGTTTCTGTTGGGACTGCAAATAAGTGAGGTTTAGTGTTCTCCAGATTGAAAACGACATACTTCCTCTTGGGTGCTTTCCATGAAATCCTACATTTAATCAGTCCAGTCGAGAATTGTGTTTGTCTGAATTCAACGTCTGATTTTTCAGAAGGGTTAATAACACACAATGTGCTTCCTGTCCCACAAGATAGATAACATTAAATAGACTGGGGTTAGGAGTGCATTACCTTTTCCCATTGACCCACTTTTGGATTCTCATTGTTGTAAACAATCTATTTTTCATTGCATGTGGTTGTTATTTTTCAAATATGGATTAGCTTGTTTCCTTTCAACAGTAATCGTAAATGGCTGACCGTTAATTGTTGTCCATTAATCCATCATAGTCATTCAGGTATCCACGTGTTTTTAAAATCCTTACAACACTCATACGATTTATTTTGAGTATCGCTGAGGTTTCGTTTGATTTATTTTGAAAGTGTATTTTGATTTGTCGCAATGATCTCTGTCTTTCAGATCAATTTTTTACGTTGCTGAATCTAGAGAAACAATAACTAAAATTACTCTGAGCTACGGCACCATCTTCATAAACAGTACTTATCTTTTTTACTGTTTGTCCATTTTTCTTTCGGAAATAAAAAGCATCAAATGAGGAAAGTGTGATGCATTTTCATCCAAATTCAATTTTAACGTAAAAACATTCACAATCTATACACGATTTTTGCAGAAGATCGTGTTGAAATGATCCCTTTCTTAATATATATATATATATATATATATATATATATATATATATATATATATTGATGAATTTCAATCAGGTTTGAAATGAAATCACTTGTTAAAAACCAACTCCGACCTTTAGTTCCTTCACACTATTATAAAACAATAGCACATTCTATTTATTTATAGAATATTAGCTCAAGCACTGTGGTTTGTTTTGTGTTGTAAAATGGTGTAAAATATAATTCCCTGTTTTGTGATGATATTCGTGTAGTTTTAGAGATATCTACACATTGATGAGAGATACGAATTGAAATTCCGGGCTAATTTTTTCGTTTCTAATTACACAATTGCTCTTGGAAAAGGCAGAGATCTTTTCTTTTTCTCCCTGATATGGATTAAATAGTACTGCAGCCAGTCTAAGAAATGGAAAGCTCCAAATTCTGAACCTTGGAAGAGACAACTTTCTTCTATTTCCCGAGAATGCGTGTTCATTCTCAGATTATAAAAGAGAGGGACATGTGGAGATTTATATATTCCTTCGTTCTATAAGGACATGATCTTTTTTAGGTAAATTGACTTGGAGATATAAACATATAATACATGTATGCTAAGTTCCCATTAGCGTATTTCTAGAAAAATCATCCATGAAGTAACATGATGTTGAATGTTTAAAATCTTAATCACTATGTTTATCGGCAACATTCCAAGTGATTTGAGACCATTAGCTGCCACAACTTCTAGTAAATTTTACAGTGTCTCATTCTTTAGAGACTTTATCTCCTTGCCTTAGTCAGTGAAAGTCCTCCGTCAAGCAATTTTAAGATAGGAACTGGAAAACATATATCATTCTATGCATCGCCATATTTTAACTACTTCCAAGTATTTCAAAATTTGAGATCTTTTTGTCGGGGTTTACTCGTAGTGATTCCAAATCGTATGCAATCTAAATACTGGCCATGCTTGACGTTGCTTAACTTCGATTATCATACAATAACCTGTATTTTCAACGTCATTTAAACGTAACATACTGAATACACAGTAGCCTTGTGTTCTTCATCCATTATTTAGAAAAAAATACTGGAAAATGTATATAGTCCGTGTCAGAACTCTTTCGTGGTTCGGTTCATTTATTTATTTCATGATGCAATTTAGTTCAAGGAGATCTTATTGATTTAAATTACCTTCGCATTTTAATATATAGAAAATTGCTTTCACTGCTTACATATGAAAAGGAAACAACGCTGGCAAACACATATGACATCTGTATGCGCGGTACGTAACGGATAGGCATATCTCTACATGAGGGAAGTTAGTATTCTGTGTTTAGGAATCTATATAAAGTTGAGGGAAATTTCCAATGATATCCGGAAGAAAGACGGATATCTTGTGAGAGGAAATTAAATTCTACACATCGAACATTATAAGTGCTTGCGTAAGCCAAGAAAGGAAGCAGAGAATTAATAGTGAATTACAAGTAAGGGAGAAATCATTATTTTCTAAAATTTATCATCCAGGCTATGACATACATATCGATAAAGCCAAATACACACACACACACACATATATATGTATAGGTATATGTGTGTATATATATATATATATATATATATATATATATATATATATATATATATATAGAGAGAGAGAGAGAGAGAGAGAGAGAGAGAGAGGTAGCGAATAGATATAGATAGAAAGAGAGAGATAGGAAATTTTCTTTAAATTCATAAAGACAAATGTAGAGATATTTCAGTAAATGGGAGCATAGATAGATAGATAGATAGATAGATAGATAGATAGATAGATAGATAATGAAAAACTTACATAGAAAGATTATCGGGTATGCAGAAAAATCCTAAAATAGCCTAACAGGGATTGACTGATAGAATGCGCAATTTATGCATTTAATCCTACACACACACACGCACACGCGAGCACACGTGAGCGCACGCACAAACACTTACACACACAATTTGCGTGCCTGGGTATGTGATAGTTTTGTAAAAAAAAGAATGTGTTTTCTGTGACCACATACCTATGTGGCGAAAGGAAGATGCGCGGAATTGTAATTGCGTAAAAATACGCAAGATGCAAGTACGTTCACTTTCAACGAAATCAGTTTCGAAAATCTGTCCCACCTCATGTTCAATAATGCGTACCTTAATAGTGATGCGGTCTGTGTCGTTCCAGACTTATGTCTTCTTATGCATTTTACGGGTAGCAGCCATCACGATAGACGGAATTAAACACGGTCTGATATTTTTTTAATTATTTTCTGCGGTGCTAAGTGAACTTGTTTTAAACAATCCTATTTTCTAGTCACTTCTGTAGTTGCTATTTACAAAGAGTTGCTAATTTTTGCACAGGGTCACAAGTATGTGGCACGTAATTGAGAAGGAACTGGCTTTTTATATGCTTTGTTGTGTTGCTATTCCCACAACGTAAGTTGTAGGAATAGCAACGCACTCTCTCTCTCTCTCTTTCTTTCTATCTATATCTATTCGCCACCCCTGAGAACTCTTATGTAGCGATTGAATCATATTTTTAAATAAATAATTATATATATATATATATATATATATATATATATATATATATATATATATATATATATATTATTAAATGGACAAAGTCCGACAATTATTTTAAGACATTTCATGTTTAACATTCTTTTTATAGATACAAATATTTAAGTAAATGCTCTGTTTATAATAAACAGTATTAAACAATATTTACCGGCCTGAATGTCCGAGAAATTTTCACAGAAATTTTCACAGAAATTTTCACAGAAATTCGTCCTCATATTCACAGAAATATTCACAGAAACTTTCAGACTTTTTGTGAATATGAGAACAAATTTCTGTGATAATTTCTGTGAAAATGTCTGTGAATATGAGGACGAATATTTTCTGTGAAAATTTCTCGGACATTCAGGCCGGTAAATGTTGTTTAATACTGTTTATTATAAACAGAGCATAAATATTTGTATCTATAAAAAAGAATGTTAAACATAAAATGTCTTACAATATATATATATATATATATATATATATATATATATGCGTGCGTTTGTGTGTGTTTGTGTGTGTGTTTAGCACAACTCCTATCTTTTGTAGATCGTCTTTTGTGATCGTCTTTTTATTATCCTTTCCAGTATTCAAGTCTTGGGTTAATCGATATCTTTCCGACGTATCTACTTAAACTGCATTCCTACCAACTCCTCTTACGTGCAACAATCTCAATCCGTAGTCATCTAGCTGGAGAGGCTCATGGGCTTGTATATTGCCGTATATGGTTTGCTGTCCCCGCTGTTCATCTCGAGGTTCTCGACAAAAATCCAAAGACGGATATGCAATGTGATCGGTTCTGACTTGGAGTCTCGACTCTAGTCACTTTCTCACCGATGTAATGTGGCTACCCTCTGTCTTTTTTATATATATTTTCATGGCATCTATTCTGAGGAGCTATTTTCACTGGTGCCCCGACTGCATGAATTTAAACGTGCTACTAGGTTGGCATTTCGGTCTCACCATTTTACGGTCGAAACAGTTAAATGTAACCGTTACTTCTACTACAACGGCTTCTCCTCTCACACTTCCCGACAATGGAACTCCCTTCCTCTTACTTACTTACCTGATAACTATAATCTTCAAAAATTTAAATGTAATGTCAATCGAAATCTTCTGTTGCTTTGATCCCCGGTCTTCTTTTTATCCTCCCCCGTTCTTCTTTTTATCATTTCCTCCCCCCCGCCCATGACAAATCTTTTCCCCTACTCATACTCTCTGAAGCTTCATGCGTACTAGTGGCACTTCCTCCTTGTTTGAGGTGAAATGCTTAAAAAATATTTAAAAAATAATACTTAGTAAAAGAAAAAGTCTCTGTTTTGTCATCCTTTTACACAGGCTCGTTATTATATCCTCCCCTTCTCGCCAGAGTGTGTCGAATTTACTCAAACTTCTTTCTTCTTCAACTGTCTCTTTTAGAATTCTGGGTATAAGAAGTCGTTTTGCTTTCATCTTTATTAAAGCATCCGCGTTGCTTACATGCGCCATCCATGGTATACATATCATTTTT
The DNA here is from genome assembly GCA_963932145.1 of Acanthosepion lycidas. Classification (NCBI taxonomy): domain Eukaryota; kingdom Metazoa; phylum Mollusca; class Cephalopoda; order Sepiida; family Sepiidae; genus Acanthosepion; species Acanthosepion lycidas. Next base: position 94,849,905 of record OZ010571.1, on the reverse strand, counting down.
CTGTCGCCAAAGTTGGCGTCTCCAGTCTCCTCTTCATCTGTGAAAAAATCCCCAATCATCCGCTGGCATATTCGAGAGTGGACATTACATACTATTGCAGCAATCCTTTCTTTGTTTCTTATGAAATATTCCTGTTGCTTAATACGGTATTTCTTTTTTTGAAAGGGTTTTCGTTATTCCAATCCGCCCCCGGATTTCGTTGGCACATTTTTTGTTGTCTTTTAAAACACTTCCCCAATGATTAAATTCTTGCTTGATTTTGATATCGACAATTCCCTACTCAATTCTTAATGGGCTGCGAAGCCATTTCGCTAAACGACGTTACGTCACTACTAGACACACATCTCCTTTGGTAAGAGTAGATTAGAATTTTAGCTACAGTGTAACCAGGATATAAGAGAGTTGTCGGGACCGGATAAGAAGTATTTTATATCCGGGTTTCTCTTATATCCGGGTTTGATCTATTTTGTTTAGGTAAGTATGGCTCTAATTTGGGACCAGATAAAGTCTATCTTATATCCGGGTTTCTCTTATATCCGGGTTACACTGTATTTATACTTGTGTACCAAATTCCAACGTGATTGAGTTTCCTTCTATTTCCATAACCATCAAGGTGATTAATTGTTAAGGCATTCTTTAATAAACTTATATGAAAATTCCATGCGAAGAGTTTATTTAGATTTACTCATGACAACTCCGTACAATACTTGAATCTGACAGAAAAGTGCATTTAGATTAATCGGTACAAAAAGACTTAAATATAGTATAAATCAGTTTGCTCCCCACTTTATTTAGCACGTACATTACGGTCTGCCAATAGCTCATAAACAATTGACTATTCCGTTTCGATGGTATAGAAAGAAAGTCAGAAAAAATATATCAGAAACGCTACTTGGTTTCAGTGAGAAAATGAAAGCAAGCAAGAAAGAATAAATAAAGGAACGATAAAAAGAATGCATTTAACGCATGTTTCAGAGAAATGGAAAAAGTTGTCAATTTCAAATCTTTTTATTTGTACTTCTTTATTTCTTTAAAGACGCAGGGGAGTAATGGATCAGGGCTCGAATTCAGGAATCGGAGAGCCGAGTTCGAATTCCAACCTGGTTCTTAACGTTTAGTTACCTGTTAATACCCTTGAGAAAGGTATGAATCCATCTCTTCGCCCACCATCTACGGGTAGATGTTAAGGCAGACTGGATTATATAGCCCTGGTTGACAGCCAGTCTAAGAGAAGGAAAACTGAATCCAGCCACTCTGGAGAGAGATGGACTCCGTCAGGCTATCTTGCTCAAGACACATCACTTCTACTCCGGCTCCAGTGCATGTGGTGCCTCTGCAACCCTAATGGGTCACGGTATTTTTGATCGTGACTTCTTTTTTTTTTTAAATAACGACTGGCTTTCATATATATGATTGTTATTGCAATATCTTGTTAAAAATTTTAGGCTCAAATATTTAACGAGGCGATAGGGGAATTTCTGCGTATAATTTATTATAGGACTCGCTATGTGCCTATTCAATCCTTAGCTTAAGAATAAAGATTCATCAGAAAATTCAAATAGGTAACGTGAAACTTTCACAGATATTTCTAATAACTATAATTGCGGCAGTATCTCAGCAAAGTATTAAGAAACCAAATAATATCATTAAAAACAAAGCAAACAGTGCACAAATGTTTCATAATATTAAATAATGCTTGTCGTTATTTCGCACGACCGTTACACTCTGTCAGTACCTCATAAGTGATGGAATATTACATTTTGATCACGAGGAAATATGTAAATGACGTATCAGAGACGCTACTTGGTTTCAGTGAGAGAATAAAAGAGAGAAAGAAAGTAACGCAGAAGTGTTTAACGTCTTTTTAACTGGATAATTTCAAATCTTTTCTTTTGTACATAGCTCTCAAAATAACGACCAGCATTTATATCCATGACTGTTATTGCCATATTTTGTGTAAGTTGTTAATCTCAAATATTTAACGATGCAATAGTGGAAATTCTATGGATATTTTATTGTCGTAGATCTCGCTATGACCTTATTCAATCATTCACTTAAGAATTATGATTCATTAGAAAATTCAAATCGGGTATTTCTAGTCATATATTCAGCTTGTTCCTTTGTTCTTTAATTGACACGTACCTTAGGTCCTGTCAATACCCTATACATAATGGATTATTCTGTTTTGGTCGAAAGGAATGACATATCAAAGACTTGCAGCATAGCCCGGCGTTGCCCGTGCTTGATTCAAAAATCGTACGACTCATACAGCAATCGCTATCACTTGACTTCAAATATTTTCGCCATTCCTTGCCTTTAAACGAGTGACCTTTGCTGTGCTGATGTTGCTACATGACTTACTTCTTGCCTATCTCACACTGCGAATTTTTTCTAAGTTCTATACTAAACATTAAATCTGTTACAAAAAAAGAACTAAACAAAATGAACTCAAAACGATCAGCTGTAAAAAAAGGACTCGTAACCGGAAAAACCGAATGAAAAAAGAATGTTAACAACAAATACTTTTTCACACACAACCCAGTTCTGCGGAATCAGAATCAGCGTTGAGTTCATGCAAGCGAATGAACCAATTGGAGTAAAGTGCCATGCAGATTTAAATTTTTCACATTGTGACGAATGCAGTTATCCTTCTTTTTTTTTTTTTGCATGATAGCATGCTAGTTAACATTCGTGTAAGTCAGCTGTTGGCTCTCACGCTGTCCAGTAGAAAATGGCAGCAAACTACATGAAAACTGCCGTAGAAGTATTAAAAAATCGATTATTTCCACTATCGATGGGAGTTGGGAAATGCAAAGTCGGTCTTGGCCTTCGCGTTAACTTGGAGCATGTGCATGTAAATTTTGGTGCAAATCCGTCGAAAATTACGGCTCTGCATTCGTTACACACACACGCACATCCTGCCTTTTATAGATATAAATTCTGTTTGGGTTCAGATAGAAAAATAAATAAACAAATAAAGAGAAAGAGAGTGAGAAGACACAGGAGAGAATAATGCTCCCATGGTTTTATCGTCTGCTTCAATGAAATGGGAAATCCACGAATTTTTTCTTTTGTATTCAATTGTTTTAATAATTACCAGCAATCATACTTATGTAAAGCACATATATTTAACAATACACTTGCGGAATTTCCATAGGTGTTTTGTATTCGTGGCGCTCTCAGTCAGCTTAATTATTTATTAAGCAATATCTTACATCAGAAAATTCGAAGAGAAAAGCCATGACATTTTACCAGTACCAGTCTTTAACTAATAAAACCGTAGTGAGTTCAATTTTCTGTTTTGTATGTATTTTATTATTTTTTATATAGTGAATAACGGGGAATAAAAGGGGCCTCTACCTGGTTTTTATTTATAGACTTGTAAAATCTGTAAAAACCTTAGTTCCAACCTTGAATATTTTATAAATAATCAATGAAATTAAAAAAACAAATAATTAACTTCATAGTAAAAGAAGGAATGCGTTATTAATTCGTTTTTCGCTATGTTTCTATGAATTCTTCTGTCAAGGAATTTTTGCAGCTTCCGAAAAATGACATTTTTATTTAATAATTTATTGATTATTTATTCAGTTTCTTTTTTTTTTTTTTTTTTTTTTTTTTTTTAGAAATGAAGGATAACTTTTTGGTGCCAGGTTGACAGAAAGGTTGTGGTACGGTGTGTCACAGAGGAGCGGCTCTACCTCAAATATTTATAAGGGTTTACCCCAATTCATCATCCGATCAGTGGCAGTTGGAGCATTTCGGAAGGAAAAACAGAAAAAAGAAATACTTTCTAAAGTTTCTTTAAAAAATTCCAACCTTACGCCTTACAACCTGTGAAAATAGTTCTTTTATATATATATATGATAGCTGGCCACTCAGACACATTTTTGTTTGTCCAACACCCACAGAGTCAACCTGTGGTTTATACTGCAACTATCCTTAGTCACAGTTTATGGGAAAGAGTGTGTTATCAATCTGAACAAGACTAGAACACTCAAACCCTCGGTCACGATGACTTGTGACTTTGTGCTTGCACAGCTATCGACGGTCGCAAAGTCTTCGTTCTACCCAATTCCACACACAAGGCTTGGTATCGTTTTCGGGCACTTTACAATATGCCGCACGCTAGGATCCGTCTCTCTTCCAGACAGATAACACTAGGAAATCTCCATGGCGAGATTTGAACACGGGTCTCATGCTCAGAAAGGGAACGTTCTAACCACTCGGCTACGCATATGTATATATATTGTGAAATGGAATGTCCGACAATTATTTTAATATATTTTTGTTTCTACGTTATTTTTATAGATACAAATATTTATGTAAATACTGTTTTTATAATACATTCAGGCCGGTATATGTTGTTAATAATGTTTATTATGAAAAGAGCATTTAGTTAAATATTTATACCAATAAAAATAACATATGAACAAAAAATCTATTAAAATTATTGTCGGACTTAGCTCATTTCATAATATATGATGTTATTTGTTTACGTTAAGATACGCTTCTAGCAGATATGAGCGTTCGCGAAAAATCATAGGAAATTTGTAGTTTAAAAACAGTAATTTAAACTTGCTAACCAGACTCTCCCTCTGTACATAAATGGTATATCACATCAGGCTATATGACGGTTCTGTGTAGGATACAGATTCGATTCCTAGCGGGGAACACATATTTTCTTACTCAGACATTCAGGTGGGTAAATGTTGTTAATACTGTTTATTCTGAACAGAGCATTTACTTAAATATTTGTATCTATAGAAATAACGTATAACACACACACGCACACACACATATATATTATATATATATATATATATATATATATATATATATATATATATATATGTATGTATATAATTGTGTATTTGAGCAGTACTCCCTCTTTTACACAAGTTTCATTAAAAACGACTGCCAAGGGGGTGCGGTTAAGTTTTTATTTCATTTATATTGTGTTCCATTTTTTTTTATTTCTAGAAAAAATTATATAGAAATTGTCCGAATGTTTTGTATGTCCGAGCTCTTTCGGCTATAACTTTAGCTACTGTTTTATGTCTGTATCTAGCGTTATAGCAATGTTTTATTTTCCAAACACGGTCAGCACATGGTGGTCGTGTTCATAATTGATATTATTAAGTGTTGGCGTGTTCATTTTTATTAATAATGCTTCCATTATGTCTAACCGTATTTACATGTGGGTGGGGCTTTTATATTTGTATTATCAATGAGTATGATGAGGATAGATTTTGGTAGGTGCCAATGCGTATTTAAATGAGACCTATATATATATATATATATATATATATATATATATATGTGTGTGTGTGTGTGTGTGTGTGTGTATGTGTGTGTGTGTGTGTGTGTGTGTAGTTGCATGGATGATTGATCTAAATAGCTGTGTTCGTGTATTTGGGGGGGCAGTAGAAACGAAGATTTCGTTATAAAAAATCGGATGTTTCGAAAATTTATCATATTTTTAGAAGTAGGGGGAGCCGAGAAGTTTCCAACACGCCTTTATTGATAGATAGATAGATAGATAGATAGATAGATAGATAGATAGATAGATTGTAACACGGATATAAGAGAAACCCGGATATAAGAGAAACCCGGATATAAGAGACTTCTTCTCCGGTCACGACAACTCTCTTATATCCCGGTTACACTGTAGATAGATAGATAGATAGATAGATAGATAGAATGTGTACATAAGAATCAACACTGCATGGTGACACGGTTTGATTCTTCAAGGCGAACTTTAGACCGTATCACTTGGTTCTTTACTAGTGGATTAATGGCAGTGAAGAAAGAGGAAACCGACTCTTCCCAGTTTAGCAGGGGGTCATCAATAAGCATGACCTATGCATTGCTTATTTATTCAGAAAGAACAATACAAATGCAGAAGGACATATACCTGTGTCTTATAGACTGCGCAAACGCATTCGATAAATTAGGCGACAAAGATATGTTTGAGCTGCTCAGCAACATTGATATATTTGAGAAGGATATTATAATAATCAAGAACCTATACAAACAGCAAACACACCTGCAACACGGAGAGAAAATTTCAGTTCAACAGATATCAGTCAGTCAATTAAGTGCCATACATTATACACGTGTGGGCGATAATGCATCGAAACATACATGACTGACGAAGCATATTTTCCCGCAGTAGGTTGCTATTTCTTCTTGCGGTAGACTTGTTGCCAACCGATGCTAAAGACCCTACCCTGTTCTGCTATTCTCACCATAGCTTAGGGAAAGAAAAGATGGATTCATACCTTTGCAAAAGTGCGGGAGTGAACCTAATGAGCTCGACTGGAATTCGAACTTGGCTCTCCGAGTTCTCACCCCATTACACCACAATGCACATCAGCAGACATACAAAAATAGAAAGAATTGTAAGGCAGGGATGTGTCTTCTCACCGGACTTATGCAACCTATACAGCGATGAGTCTGAGAAAACTATAAGTCGTACTAGGATTCATTATTGGTGGCCCCAATCTTACAGCATAAGGTATGGGGTTGGCACAGAAAGAAGAAAAATGTGCTAAACTTGTACGTGATATCTGTCCTCTTATATGGCAGTGAGTGCTGGAAAGTCTCCTCAAAAGAAATGTGGTTCTACAGAAGGATGATTTGGATGCTATAGACCGAACATATGAGCAACGATGATGTTTCAGAGAAAATGGAAACAAAAAGGATACTAATACTTAACATCAGGAAGAGACAGTTGGGGTTTCTGGGATACATAATGGGGAAGGAGGGCTTGGAAAACCTGATACTCACGGGACAAACTGAAGGCAAGTGGGACAGAGGAAACCGACGCATAACATACTTGGTGAGCTTAAGTAAATAAATAGCGCAACACAAGAGAAATATAGTTTATTAAGAGCTAAAAGGGACAGGAAGTTGTGGAAGGCCATGATCGCCTACGTCCTGACTGATGTAGCACATAAAGAGAGAATATATATATATATATATATATATATATATATATATATATATATATATATATATTCGTGTGTGTGTGTGTGATGAGAGAGAAATAATGACAGAAAGTGAGAGAGGATGGATACAGATGGAAAGATGAAGAGAGGAGACGATGGATATGGAAGATGACATAATAGTTATCAGAACGGCAAACAGAATATGTGGACTGCCTTTGAAATCCTGCTAAGCTTATTTGTGTTCATCACACTGTAATTGCTTTTTAAACAAGTACGACAAATTTTAGTCTTAAACATTCTTTCCCTTCACTCGATGTTTTAGGAACGGATACCGAACTCAGAATGTTGCAATGGTTAGCAGAATAGCATACGCATTTTTGCATTGGAAACGAAATCTCACTGGACTATTTCACCTTGGAAGCAGTAGAAATACGAAATTGTTCTTACGCTAATTGTCAACATATAGGTGCATTTTTTGTTTGTGCATTATTTGCAGTGTAAGTGAACATAATACATAAGCAAATAATGCTCCTGTATAAGTGTTTTCTTTTCTGGACACACCTTATGTCCAGAAGAGAAAACACTTCTGCGAATGCAAAGAAAATTAATTAAAAAGCTTCATCAAAATACGTCGTTAGTCGTCTTTAAAGAAACTTAGATATATTCAGATTTCGATTCTATTACTGTATTCAATTCAAAAGTAATAAGTAATGATATTTCTTATTATATTCAGCATCCAAGTTACGCTAGGTAGACTACTTGCTTGAAATGAATAATTCAGATAGAACAATAAAATCGCTGTCATTTTTAATGCATTTTCCTCATTTTTCTATTATATGCAGTAACTTGATTCAAATTGTTAATAGTGTACATAGCATATATATATATATATATATATATATATGTATATATATATATATATATATATATATATATATATATATATATATATATATAGCTAGCTAGCTAGCTAGCTAGCTAGGTAGATAGATAGATAGATAGATAGATAGATATAGATAGATATAAATATATATTGAGGTTTCCATCTGACTCAATGAATTAATGAAATATAATTGTCAAATCCTCCTAATAATTACTATCTGTGTATATCATCGCTTGAACCGGCTTCTAATGCTCTAGAGTGAGCGGTTTGGTGAGAGTAGTCGTGGCTCCAGGGGGCACAGTCCTATGGTTAGAGAGAATCTCAGTAGAGTTCCACCACGGAATATGTGAGCGAGCGGCGCTATATTGAATCTGATTTGCAATCTCACCGTCATCGAGGCCCATTAGAACAGTTGGTATGATGTTTGCTTGATAACCTAACTATCAGGATTTCACTTCTCGGTAGTGGATGCGCACTGCGAATGAGTCCTAAATATAGCACGAAACGGCCGTCCAGTGCTTTCTGTATTTTTATAAATGTAAAAGCCTTAAATAAAACAAATCTCGGCACATTTTATATATAAAGACACATACTATTAAAAAATAATAATAAACTTAATTAATTCTTACACTAACAGAAATTAATGTAATTTTTAAATTTTAACTGGTGAAAAAAGTATTCGTACAAATCAATTATTAGAATAAAATAATTAATTATGAAAAAAGTATATTCTAGAATGTTCCAGTAATGTTATCAGTAATTATAGTTAACGCTATTAGCCATTATCAGCGCATTCTTCTATTTTTAGTCTTACGAGAAGGTTCTAATAATGCTTAAAGATAAAGAATCGACTATTTCACAAAAACAACACATTTTGTCTCTTTGGAAAGATGGGAAGAGTTACAGAACGATTTCTAACAACCTGAATATTCCTTTTACTACAATTGCTTCGTTCAGTGCAAGGTTTAAAACTCGTAACAGCGTCGAAAACCAAAGACGAACAGGTGCTCCGAGGAAGACTTCTCTAAGATCAGAAAGGATATTAGGACACCAGATCCAACAAAATCCACAGGTTATCCGAGAAGAGTTGCAAGAACATCTGCGTGCATTAGGGATTAATTAACCAAGCGTACAATAAGTAAGGAACTACACAAAAACAGTCTGAAATCACGCATCCCAAGGAAGGCTCCACTCCTCTTGAAACGACACAGAGATGCTAGGCTAAAATTCGTTAGAGAGCATAAGGATAAAGAATATTCGTTTTGGGAAAAAGTACTATGGACAGATGAAACTAAAATGGAGTTGTTTGGTCATAATTATCGAAATCATGTGTGGAGGAAGGACGGTGAAGCCTACTTACCAAAGAACACGTTGCCAACTGTAATATTTGGTGGTGGTAGTATCATTATCTGGGGCTGTTTATCTGCAAAATGTGTTGGCAGAATATCAATAATAGATGGCAAGATGAATGTCGACAGATACCAGAAAATCCTGCAAGACAATTTAATGCGTTCTGTTGAGAGACTTCGGCTACCTCCTGATTGGGTTTTCCACTGGATAATGATCCTAAGCATACCGCTAGATCTACAAAGAATTGGTTAGCTGAAAGTAACGTTGATGTCTTGCAATGGCCAAGTCAGACCCCAGACTTGAACCCAATCGAGAATTTATGGCGATATTTGAAAATTCAAATTGGGAAAAGAGCACCAACAAATATCAAGAATTTGAAGTCAATATGCAAAGAAGAATGGGACAAAATACCACTTTATGTGTGCAAATCATTAGTTGAGACGTACAGGAATAGACCGGTAGTTGCTGAACTCAATAAAGGATATCCCACAAAGTATTAAATTAAGTTAATATGTTGTTTTTTTTGTTTTGTACGAATACTTTTTTTATCAGTTAAAATGAAAAAAAATGCATTAGAATAAGAATTAAGTTTATTACTATTTTTTTAATAAAATGTATCTTTACACATAAAATATATATCAAAATTTGTTTTAGTTAAGGCTTTTACATTTATAAAAATACAATTTTTCATGTGTACGAATATTTATTTCCCCCCCACTGTATATATAGATGTAAAATTAATGGTCAGACCAAGAAAACAGTAGTATTAAAAATGTGCTCAATACACGTGTAAAAAAAAAACAAGAGTAAAAAATACCATGTAGAGCATTTAACTTTAAAAATCAGAAGGTCAGTTGAATCCGCTACCTTGGTTTCAATTTTTCGCTATCCTCAGGCATTTTTTATCAAATGGCCGCCTAACGCATTATTTTTTAAAAGAACTAAAGAACGGTATATTATTCTTTTCAAAAATAAATAAACAAATGCACGACATTGTGTGTAATGGAAAGGGAGGAGGAGGAGGATGGGAAGAAGGAAGAAGAAGAAAAAGAAGAAGGGGAAGAGAGAAAAGCAAGTGTATTGTAAATGCATCAGTGGGGGATAATATACTTTTTTTTTTTTTCACTCAGCCTCATATCCAATTAAGAAAAATCTTCTGATATATAAGCAAGGGAAGACTTCGGATTTCTGGTTTAAAAAAAGTTTGGGATCCGGAAATGCCATAATTGTTAATTTTTCCTGTTGGCAGACGTTGCAAATATGGTTGAAGTTGTTTTATGGTTTTGATTTTTTTTAATTTTCCATCTTATCAACAAATACCTGTTGTTGTTTTTTCTTTTAAATTCCGCAAATGGTTAGCTAATTTAGTAGAGTACCAAAGATTTGCTATCTTAAAAGACGACCTATGATTGTACCATCTAGATTTAAAAGTACCTTGTGTATATTCTATTTACGTTTCATTTTGGCAGCAGAAAAATTAGCGATTATGACATTTCTGAATCGAAAAAACTTTTAAACCAGAAATCCGAATTCTGAAGCCCTTGCCTACATATCAGAAAATGTTTCTTAAATGCATGTGAGGCTGAGTTAAAAATGTAATTTGATCCCACACGGATGCATTTACAATACTCTGGATTTTCTTCTCTTACTCCCTTACATTTTTCCTCTTCTTCATTCTTTACATCCTCCTCCTCCCTTTCTATTACACCCAAAGTCGGGTCTTGGTTCATTTATTTTAAAAATAATAATGTAGCGTTCTTTTTCTTTTAAATAAAAATAAAGCTTTAGGTGGTCATTTAATAAAAAATCCCCTAAGAGTATTCGAATGTTGAAATAAAGGTAGCAGATTCACCTGACCTCCTGATTTTCAAAGTATATATATATATATATATATATATATATATATATGTATGTATGTATGTGTGTGTGTGTGTGTGTGTGTGTGTGTGACAGAGAGAGAGAGAGAGATGGAAATTTAAACCGTACTCTGATGTGACTAATTGGTAATTGGTTCCACTGAACAGCGTGTACGATAGGAATAGTTATTACTAGGTGTTAACTTCAGACTTAATATTTATTTAGTAATCACTGCAATAACTAATAGATACATATATTTAAGTTATGAAAAGGTACACAGATCGATAATTGGGGAAATCGATACGTTCAGTGAAACTGTCTCGCTAAGGGAGACATGTATTTCCCAAATCGGTGCTAAATTTGCGAGCAAATCAAACACACTAGCATCTTCTCAGTACAGCGTTAGTTCGAAAGTCATGCTGGCAAAATGGCGGACTTTACCGATAAAACCATTAATAATCTGAATAAATTCCTTCTCGGAACGAACCGCATCATCTTGGAATTTTTCAATCTTGTCATTCGCTTACCTACTGTTAATCTTATATAGATATTATCTATCTATCTACCGCAGGTGCTGTAAGGCAGGATATGTCATTGGTGTTTTGGATAATGGTTCGTAATTGTTAATCGGAGAGCAGAGTTCCAATTCCCACTGGGTCGGTTGTATACACTTAGGTGCAAAATCCCTTGGGAAAGATATGAATCCGCCTTTTCTCCCCTAGCTATGGGTTAATTAGCAAGAATTTTATCATTAAATCATTATTATCTACAAAAATAATATTACGATCTAAAAAATATTTTATGGCTTTAAATAACGTGCAAAGGTTTTATAAACCGTAAAAATCAAATGAAACAAATAAAAAAAAGACATTTGCTCAACCAAAAAATCATTATTTCCAGCGCTAAAGTTATTTCATTTGGAAAAGACGGATTTGATAACCGTTACATCCATTGACCTTGGTCGCCTCTATATAACGTCTGTTTCTTACAAAATCTTTCTGTTTGTTAATACATTATTTCGCCTCTTGAAGGCGTATTCATTATTCCAATAGGTCTTCTGATATCGTTGAAATGCTCTCCATGGTTTGTTAAAAAACTTCCCAAACATCTCTGTACTTGTTTGATTATATATCTACAATTCACTATCTCCAATCGAATCAATACACCCATAATATTGTTAATTGATCACCAGCAATACATATCATAAAGATCACTTACTAATTATATTCCCACTTTTACCACATCTGCTCAAATATTAATAACATCAGAAACACCTTTGTGGTTTTCCGGCAAACAATTTTATAGTTTATCCTATTAAATATATTTCCATTTGAATATTAAGTGCGTGCTGTGGTTTTTACTGATCTCTGATGACTTTGAATGTCCACCAAGTTCAACCTCACGTCTCGTAAAAGGGCGTCAATCTTCGTGCAGCCATAAAAAAAAGTTAATACCTCAGTCCATTTTAATAAAAAATTGCATTGCTTCATTTCGTCATAAATGAGATTCTGTACTTTTGACTCCCTCGAATGAACACTTTGCCAAGTCTTATTAGTCAATTTTGATACTTAATGTAATGTACTTAATAATTAATAGGAGTAGACAGGAACTCGAATAGAAATAAACAGGTTCGCTATCTCCTAACGTCCATCGTACATTTTACACTTCGCCACGTCTTTTGAACAAGAATATAGGTTTATTCCTTAATTCCTGTTTAGGATTGGGTTTCCGGTTACGTCTATATTAATTTTATTCTATTTCCCTTCCGATAGTCCCTTGCGTCGTCGTGGCATTATCACCTTGGTTGGGATGGTGCTTCTTACTTTATAACCTTCTACCTCGAGTGGTTCTTGAACCTCGTAGAGAGTGGAAAATTGTAAGAAAAAATTCTAGTTATCCATCCAAAAAATGGCTATAAGGATCCTTCCGTTTGGTCATAATGTGTGAACATGCATATATATATATATATATATATATATATATATATATATATATATATATATATATATATATATATGCAGACTTCAGTGTAGTAATATGAACAGGTTTCATTTTTTTCCCAGAAAACATCGTGGAACGAGAACAATCTACTCTGTGTACTAAATAAAGGGTTCGGATCGAAATTCCAACGTATATCACCTGAAGAATGCCGGAGCGTACAAAGGTCGAAACGTCTTGAATATGACACTTAACAATAAAAAAAAAGTGTAAATAGTTACTCATCTCAGAAATATTGATAAACGTAGGTTGTAATGTTCCCTTGTTTCGTGTTCTCTTGAAATAAGCAAAACTGAATGATGTTCCCCGCTAAGATCGAGCACACTAGATTGTTTTGCTAAAACCGTGTAACCAAAGTAGTCATTTTAACACACCATTTTTTTGGGGGGGGGATGAAAATCCAAGTATGAGAAAAAAAAATTAATCAACTTTTGATTAATAAGAAAATTACTCAACTTTTGGCAAACTTTGCAAAAGAACAGTGTGTCAAAAGATTTTTTTTAATAATCTTTACCCCATGACATTATTATTACGAGGAATAGAATTTCTATAAAACATATGAAAGTGAATTTAAATATTTTCTTTTTTCTTGAGAATTCACAACAAAAATAATAAACACGATATTTTTATTAGATTGTTTATTTACAGCATTTATTTATTATATTGTGTATTCAAATTTTGACAAAACATCGGCTAATTGCCAATGGATTTGAACTTTATAAAATGGTAAATAATACAGATTTCCTCTCAGTTGGCTAACATATTTTAATCATTTATTAAATATTTATAAATAAAAAATTGTTTTCATTCTTATTTCTTTATAAACTGGCAAATTAGGAAAATTGAATTGCAGTGGCTTTAATTGTATTAGTTTTTAGAATGTTTTAAATAGAAAATTATACCAATAAAGATTTAAATTATAACTATAAAGATTTAAATTATAACTATATAGATTTAATTATAACAATATTTTTTTGAATTATAACTATGAAGATAGAAAATTATACTAATAAAAATAATTCCTCGTAATTGGTTAACATATTTTAATCATTTAGTAAATATTTATAAATAAAAAATTGTTTTCTTATTTATTTCTTTATAAAGGGGCAAATTAGGAATATTGAATTGTTTTATTAGTTTTTAGAATGTTTTGAATAGAAAATTATACTTGTAAATAAACAATCTAATAAATAGTGTTTAATGTTTTTTGTTGTAAATTCTCAAGAACAAAACATATATATATATTCACTTTCATTATATTTTTAGGTTTTATTACAATTCTAATCATCGCTTTTTAAAACAATAAACCGCGGAATGAAGCTATTTAAAATAATAGCGGTGTCAAGGTGTGACACGATGCGATTGTTAATTGGCACTTAAAAATTATTAAGAAAATATTTTCTGTATTTTTTTTTTTTTTTTTTTGCAAAATTCTGTCAAGAATAGGATTTAGTTGAAAATCTTCTTATGATTTTGTTATTTTAAAGATCGCCGGGTTTAATAAGTTTTTGTCTGCCAAAATCCAAGACACTTGTTTATTTTTTGCTTTTGTAGTCGATCACAATATTGAACGGTCACTGTGAGGAAATTAGTTCAAAGACTGTCAAAATTCACAGTGCCTGCATAATTTGTATTTGACCAATTTACAGCATGCTGGCTGCATTCAGACTTAAAAGTCAAATGCCAAGTGCAATCAAGTAGCGGATTTAAGGGGTTAATTCCAGTCTGATCTAAATAACCATTGGTCTGCCAATTAGAATGTAATAAATAAAAGTAGTGCCGATCCGGGCATTTAGAAGTGGTTTTACCACATATCCGTAAATTGCTACCTGAATTATGGTTGGTTTACCAATGAAAATATAATACGAAATTGTCTGTAATTGGATCACCAATCAAAGTCTTTTTGGATTTGAACATTTCGACCATAAAGGCTGAAGTACTGAGTTCTACAACAAGTAGACCGGAAACGAAAAGTAAAGAAGCATATATTCTACTATGATGCCAGGTTTTCTCCATGCAGTAGAAGCCATTATGAGGACACGGCTCATTGAAGAAAACCTCAAATCCTGAACCAATTACTCAAATTGCGATAATCATGTACTGATTAGAATAAGTCTCTAGCGCCGACAAAATTTCTCACCGTGTTTTTCTCTCTCGTTTGGCGATATTAACGCTTTTTGAAAAGTACTGTATTCTTTCAATAACCAACTGGCAGAAATTAATATTTTCTATTCTTTATGCATTTTTCACAATCGTGTTACAATAAATAATTTTGTTATTTGTAAACGGAGAGTTGCATGATTTTTTAAAGGTTTTGACCTTTCTAGCAACTCATATTGACTATCCTGACAATCAGAGAATGTTCCGGCCGAATTGTACCATCTCCCTTCTGTGGAACTTTCAAACACAGCGTGGTCGCAGAAAGAGTTAACAGAACAAATAGTCGGAAACGCATGTTGTAGTCACAGACCTAAGGTCACATGTAGTGCAGTGATTATCATCGGACTACAAAGGGAAGAAAACGTCCTTTTCACATTCGTTGGGTTTTTTTTGTTTTGTTTTTGTTTTTTTCAGGCACGAAAGTCCAACTTTGCCAAACATTTTATTGCACAATTAAAGAACAAAATGATATTAAGTATCAAAATAAAAGTCATCATTTACATTAGATTTAAAAATAAATTGTTATAGTCACAACGTTTCGGCCGTTGCATCCTTCAGCCCTCTTTAAGTATCTAGCGGGCGAGGTAATCTTCTCATACATTTTGGAAGCTTAAATAATCGTTTCCGATAGTAGCGCTTTCGATACTTTTAATGCGTGGTCAGATCATTCTCAGCTTCGGTTTTTAAAACATCAAGATCAATAAAAAAAAAATTGGTGGTCCAGATGTGGGCTTTATTTGAAATGAGAAGCTACCAATCTTAAAATACTTCAAACGTTTGCGTTTGTACGTTCATATAACTGTTTTCTTTTTCTTTTCTTTTTTTACCCCTTTACTCCCATTTCCGAAATTCATCAATTAATTAAGCTGCTTTGAAACACAATTGAATATAACGCTTCTTATCACTAGAAACACAATAATTGAATAACACCCCGAGTAAAAAGTGAATCAGGATGATAATATTAAGACATGTAATCATAGTATTAATAATAGTATGGAATCATTGATGGTATTTAGATGTCTTCGCAAAATCAGCTTTGAGGTAAATATTTATAACATGCTAAAAACAAAGCATTTCAGCACGTGGTTTATTAAAGTAATGGCTTGTAACATTCATTACCTCGAAAACCAAGCTTCTAACATTCCATCATCACCGAGCTGACGTTGAATTTTCCCCTATAATGATGAGTCGTTGGTGTCTCAAGGAGTTGTCATGCTTTGGACGCCTATTGTAACAAAAGTTCACCGTAGACCCCAAGTGGAACTTGCTTTTATTGATGGATTCGTTTTCTACGGCTTATACACATTTTACAGGTCAGTGAAAGTCCGAAATTACGTTAAGATTAGAAGAATTTGGGTGAGGGCATATAAAAATTATTTAGTGATAAAAGCCTCACTAGTTTGGGTGATGGCATATAACAAGTATTTAGTGATAAACGCCCCACTAATTAACCCATAGATGGGAGAGAAGAGGAAGATGCGTACCTTTCCCCAGGGTATTTTCGTTTAAGGTGAATATAACGAAACCAACTGAAATTACAAAACCATAATAGTTTTAGTGATATAAGTCATACTATTTAACCCATAGCTGGGTAGGGAAGAGGTGGATTCAAATTTTCCAAACAGTATTTGCTCGTAAATCAACATGACGAATTGGACCTCGACTGTCTGACTAAAAATTCAGAAATCATATCCATTACACCACCCGCACATCCAAGCTTACAGCACCTGCTATTTCCAAGCGGTCACCCATATTTGTACTGACACAGCTTGTCGGTGCTTAACGTCGGTGAGTTTATGGGAACTGGTATTTCAACGAGATATGTCAAGAGCCTCGCTTTCTTGTAGGGCTTCTGTAAGTCGCTGACTCCTGTTATGTTTTGTCTTTAGAAGAGTCTGGCCAGGTAAAAAAATCGCGATGTGATGTCATAATTAGACTGGTGCTGCTTAGTCCTCATTTTCCACAGATAATAGACTTGAAAAGCCTCCTCTTGACCCTGTGGATGAGCAATCATTTCCCACGTTAAAAATCTCCATCCTAGAGGCGAAACATCGGAAGCCTCTCGCTACGCTGTCGGTATTCCCATTGTAATTGTTCTGACCAGCTTCGTTTCACCAGTTCTTAACTTAGAGGCTAAAACCCACACTGCCAAATCCGTTGGAATATCTCATTGATAAGAACAAAGTTCCACTTGGAAAGATTCTTCACAAGAACGGCTACCTTTTGGACAGATTCCCAAATGGAATCTTCTCCGATCATTACAAACTTCACCTCTAGGGTTAACCGTTATCTTTCCTCATAATCTGCACTTTTCTTCCTTCTCTCACATTCATACAACAAATTCATTCAATAACCCTCTACCGTATGTGGTTTTTTTTTTTTCTGCGATGAACAACTAGTAGAAACATATACACCTGCGTGTGTTAGGTGAGATTTTTAATCTTAATTTTAAGGTAAAATTTAGAATGTTCCTTCTGCAGGATTAATTACATTACAGAGTTATGTGTATAATAAAATGGGTCTGTTGCAACGTGTAATTATAAAGATGAAAGGCACATTACTTTTAAAAATGTTAAATGGATTGATATATTCGCAATACAAAGAATCACAGTTCATCTGCTTTAGACAGATCTCGGATAATTACAAATGATAAATACTCTGGAAACTTATGCTTAACATCAGGAAGAGACAGCTGACATTTCTAGGTCACAATATGGGAAGAGGGCTTGGAAAATCTGATACACACAGACCGACTGAAGGCAAGAGAGAGGATAACAACGCATAACATACTTAGTGAATTTGAGTAAATGGTGAATGGCCGAACAGGATTTAGGAGAAATAACATTTATTAAGAGTTACAAAGGACAGGATGTTGTAGAGAGCCATGATAGCCTATATCCTGAGGGGACACGATACATAAAGAAATGTCACTGAATCTAAGCAAACTTCAGATTATGGAAGAGAAAGGAAATTTAGCTTATCAGCCCAAAAATAATGTTTCATTGACCTACACACGTTTGGAATGTTCGACTTATACATGAGATTCACTGCTATGCGAATAAAAGGCGTATGTGAAATTTAAATATTTTTGCTAGCAACTGAAAACTCTTCCCTCATCCTATTTTAAGACAATTCTTTTTGTGAATAATATCTTGAAAACACTTCAGCAAGAGAAGTAGGAAGCCCTCACAAGAAACAGGGAACGAACAAAGCAATTACATATGAAATTCCGACGGCGATTGTACGCTCTTGAGCTCATACGGGCAAAGCTCCGTAAGAAGACGAGATCGTATTTAGCTACTGGCTGAGTATATGGCAAGCTCTCGCAGCCGGAGAAAAGAATGATGAACTGGTTAAAGGAGCAGTCGCTGGCCGAGATGATCCATAATTGTTTATGTCTGTCCCTAGAGTGCTTTCTGGATGGGAGAAAAGTGCCGCTTCGGAACTTACTTGATCGAGGTTGAACAACATTGAAACAGAGGGAATGTGTAGAATTCACTGTATCACCGCTCTTCGCTCAAGATAAGGACTGAGGTAGTAATGACTTCCGGGCAATAAGCAAATGATTATGGATGCCAATTACTGAATTTATATTCACACTCACACACACTATATATATACATATATATATATATATATATATATATATATATATATATATGTGTGTGTGTGTGTGTGTGTGTATTTAAAACATATTGTTAAATATAACAGACAATGAATGTCTATTGTGTCTGATCATGAGTCGTTCTAATGTTAGTATGTTTGCGTTAATTTCCGGTGAAAATAAAGACAAATGTTGACAATTATTTGGATATTTTTTATTAAGTTAGTCCTTGATCTAAGCTTTCGGCTCACATGAGCCATCTTTAGAGTTGTTATACGTATATTTTAACAATAATATTCACCATCAAAATCTGAGATTTGAAGGTTTAGATCAAGGACCAACTTAATAAAAATTATCCAAACCTTGGACAATTTTTGTCTTTATTATCACCCGAAATTAATGCAAACATGGGAATATAAGAACGGCTCATAATCAGATATAACACACATTCAATGTCATATTTAACAATATATGTTTAAATAATGATCAACTGTCCCAATACACTATATATATATATATATATATATATATATATATATACCACCCCTCTTCTTCCTTCGTAAATCCTAAATACATGTCCTTTCTCTTTACTTCCCCCTTTTTTCTTTTTCTCTTTTCTCTCCTTCCCTTTCAACATATCATTTCCGTTCAGTTGCCCAATTAAATAGGTCAATGTCTCATCCTTACCCCCTCCTTCCTCAATATTAAGTATGACAGAAAGAAATATAAAAATAAACTTTCTCTAAACTCGACAATGTCTCTCACACCACTCCTCGCTACCTTCTCTGTTAAATTACATAAACTTAATACTAACCGTCAAAAGTGTAAATTTTCATTTCGTTTTTCTTTACACCTTTTGAATATGATGTCTGAAGATCCAGCGTCCTTTAAAAGGTCTCTGGTGAAATAAACTATTACAATTGAGCCTTAAAGTGGTCTGTTTTTCTTTAAATTATTAGCTCTGAATTTACATTGAGCTCTCAGCATTTCATCCTCCTTGGGACTACCCATACGGATTACCATGTTTTTCGTTTCTTATATATATATATATATATATATATATATATATATATATACTGAGACAGCGTGAGATAAATAAAGTACGTCAGATTTGACTAGTCAAGTCGATGTTTACACAAAATCTGTTTTGACTGACTGTTTCGTTTTCTAGAGCTTATCAACTCTTTACAGGTTATTGAAAGACAAAATATTTTTAGTCTGTAAGAATTTTTATTTAGATAATAATAGTTTAGTGAAACAAATCTTACTAATTAACCCATAGCTGGGAGGGGAAATGTATTTTCGCTTAATTGAATATGACGAACCCAATGGGAATTGGAAATCGGTAATCCGATTAACAATTCCGTATCATTACCCATCGCACTTCTCGCACTTCCAATTTTAGAGCACACAACAAAACATTCGAACAAATCAAACCCTTGTGTAATTACGAAACAAAGAACGAAAATCACGAAGAAAAAATATACATAGGAGTAACTGAATGACATTGTAAACAAAGAAACTATGCAAAACATCATTTACAAATAGTAAATATGCCAAGAGCACAATACTTTCTAAATATATTTGGGAGATTAAAAACAAAAACCAAATCAAACCAAAAATATCATGGAAAATAAGTAAAACATCATCAGTCTACGACAATAAATACGAAAACTGGAAACTCTGGAAATGAAAATATCTATAATTTCCTCCCCTGATCAATACAAACTACTAAATAAACGATCAGAACTAAATTTCAAAATGCAGACATGAAAACATATTGTTACTATGTTATTTAAAAATCTAAAACGGAAAACGAAAAAGAATAAAAAAAAAATACTGGACAAAAGTAAAATAAATTTAAGTAAATATTGAGAAACTTAACAAATTACGAACGCACACATAACACAAGTAAAAGTAATTATAACAATCAACAATAAATTAGTCAATAATAAATTTTAAAAAGTTAACTAACAACACTATAAATAGTCCAAAAACTGCATCCGGAACCACAATTGTTCCACTCAAGAGCCTTAGAATAATTTGAAATATAACCGTTACTGCCTACTTAAATAACGTTTATAATAAACTTTTTAATAATACATTAGACTACCCACAATGCATTACTGACCTGTATATATAAATAGTCGAGGAAAAACAACGCATATGGCCTGTGGATTGCGTTTGGCATTAAACCTGTAGGTATCAAGTTTAAAATCGCTCTAGTATGCTTTAAAACTACACACACACACACACACATATATATATATATATATATATATATATATATATATATATATATTGATTGATTGATTGATTGATTGATTGATTGATTAAAATTGATTTTCAAGTGATCATGGCTTACGGCCATTTGACGTTGAAACACAATTTCCCGTCCAAATATTGAAGTTAAACAACGTCGCGCCTGGTCAGTACCCATTTCTTTCATTTATATCCCCAAACTCATTCATCATTACCATTTTAACAGTAACGTTCTGCCATGCGTAACTCTTCAAACTTGTAGTGGGTGAATTTTAATATTAAATGTTTCACTATAAAAAGTTCATTAGGCAGTTATGACATCGCAGATCCTGAAGAAAACCACAATAGACTCAATCCAACAGTCTGCTGCTCTACCACAAACTTAAATTACAATTCCATGATGCAAATGGGTCTTTTTATTGATAAAGGCGACTAGCTGCAAACATGGCTGGCCACGATACCTAACTCATTAATTTTAAATGTTATTCCAGTGTTTGCCTTCTATCCCACTCACAGGCCATCAAATCTTTAATTAATTCCCCCACTCATAATATATGCAACAACAAACATTGGCTCTGTTAACGGAAGATCCTTGTAAAACGTTTGGTTTGTACAATTAATTTTTCACGGTTTTCCATCCAGTAATTAAAATCTGTTTCCGGAACATTGGTGAAAGCTTCCAACGAATAATGCAAATGAAATGTCTGAAACATCTGCCAACGAAACATTCAATTCCTTTCTCAATAATTTCCATGTCCACTATTTTCTTTCTCAGCTTTCTTCTCTTATTATTTCTCTTCTGTTCCTCTCCTTCTCTCACTCTTTTCTTATGATCTCATTTTCATTCACTCACTCGCCCCTTCCTCTTTCTACTATACGTCTCTCATTATTTTTCTTCTGATCTGCTCTCTATTTTTCTCGCCATCTTGAGTGTCCGTCAACATACTTTATTTTTAGGTCTCTCTCGCTCTCCTTTTCTCTCTCTTTCTCACTCTCTCTCTCTCAATCTCTCTCTCTCTCTCTGTTCAGAATTCGTCTGTCCTCATTTATATTCCGTTCTTCTCTCTTTTCTCTCTTGCTTCCCCCTCTCTCTTTCTCTCTCTAACATTAGTATCCCCTTCTAAGTGTTTCTTTTCCAGAGTCCCCTCTATCTTTGTTAACACTCTTTCAGTATTTCTCTTCCGGGCTCTCTCTCTCTCTCTCTCTCTCTCGTTGTCTCTCTCTCTCTCTCACACATACACATATTCTCTCTCTCACACACACGCACTCTCACTCTCTCTTTTTAGCATACATCTGTCACAATTTCATTCTCTTCGCAATTCTCTTTTTCATTCTCTCTCTACACACGCACACATATATATATACATGTATATATTTCGATTCGCATTTAATTTTTCGTGCCCGCTATTATCTGGATTTACTAAAAACAAAATAATTTCCATGCCTGAGGATGGCTGAATGTAGAGCCGAAAGTACTAGCAGATTTAAAAAAAGACCTGACACAACTTGATCGTATTAAAAACAAAAATCATAACATTCATTGAGTGATTCGTAGTCTAAGCAGCGTTAAAATTGTTTGCGAAAATGTTTTTCGCCATTTATATAATTAACTTTACTAATCTATTTTTTGTATGAATGATACATGTAACAAAACTTGAAATGCACCAAATATTTGATTTAAAAAGAACTGATCCGACGTGCAAATTTTCGGGATAACGGCTGACATTACTCTGTTTATTGAACAATTTAGTTCATGCCACATTGACCGAAAAACTCCAACAACAACAAAAAAATTCTCAAATTACCATATTAGTAAAAAACGCACTCTCTTAAATTTTCAAAAAAATTCAACCTTAGCGTTGCGACTGCATGCTCCATAAGTTTCTATCAGTTAATAATAACACATTTCCCAAAAAACCATTTCGATTCGCATTTAATTTTTCGTATTACCTGGATCTAGTACAAACAAAGTAATTTCCATGCTTGAAGATGGCTGAATGTACAGCCGAAAGTACTAGGAGATATACTTCTTGTATGAATGATTCGTGTAATATATATATATATATATATATATATATATATATATATATATATATATATATATATACTTTCATCTGAAACCAGGGAAGCTCAAGCATCAGACCGAAAGAGTGGCGTTAGACATGTTTCATTAAGTTCAAAGTTTTTGAAGACAGTAGACTGATCCACCGTGGTCAGCTTCGCCAAGCTCTGAAGCAGAGAGGCCATCAAAATCCTGCTTTAACAAATTTCATCTGTCAATGTGGTTTTGTCACCCGCAGCGAGTTTGGGATACTATCACACTTAAGAAAGCACAAAGTAAATGTCTTTCCTTACCTGATTTTCTAGCATACGTAAACGTAAAACGAAAGACACCGTTGAATGTGTACCCTCATTTATCGTTCACGATAGGAAAGTCCACCATATATATATATATATATATATATATATATATATATATATATATATATATATATATATATGCGTGTGTGTGTGTTTATGTGTGTGTGTTTGTATATATATATATATATATATATATATATATATATATATATATATATTTAGGTACCTCCAAAGATCCGATAAAAATGAGCATACATGAGGAAAAATGCTGCAAAACAAAAACAATGTTTTATCATTACGTTATTATCAAGAGAAAAGACAAATTATTTTTTTATTATTATTAAATTATATATTTTTGTCCGTTTTAGAATCTTCAAAATCTTGGTTAGTGTGAACATAACTTAGTATATGAAATTTTAGCGTCTTTTTGCGGGGAAAACACATTGATTTGGAAATTCAAAAATAAAAGAATTGTCGGATATTAATGAAACTTTCAGGACTTATTCACAAGAATTCTCTTATCCCCAGAAGAATTATATTATTTTAGAAATGTTAATTTTTATATAAACTTGGTAATAATTTTTACATCTTTTACCACACATATACAATATTATGAAATTTCGAGAAATTAATTTTGGCAGGGTTTAATTTTTATATTAGTTATAAGCAGAAATCTCTGGAGAATTTAAGCCATTAATTTTTTGTGATGTCAACAGTAGCTCGAGTTAACGAAGATCTGATAGGAATTGTAAAATAAAATGCTATAAATTAGTTACTAAAGCTTTTAATTACTTTTATGACTACGATATATTATAGACAGTATTGTCTGAAGAAAAAATTTTTCAATGAATAATGCATATTTACAAGAATTATAATTTTTCTACAAATTTTATTATAATAATTAATAGAGTTTTAAATCTTTTAATATTTTGTATTAATTTATGCCGGTTAATTAACGTTTGTATTAAGTAAAACCTATATTTACTAATCATAAATGGTAAAACAAGCTACAATTCAGAAATCACCAATATTTTTAAAAAAATTATTAATTGTTTGTGTGTATATACAAACGTACCGATTTTTATAAATACGGACATCAATACACGACATCTTCAGAAAATAAAATCGGTAGCTATAGTACATTTAAAGCCAGAGTACCTAAAAATAAATAAAACATTAGATTACTTCAAATACTTCGCAATTTTTTTATGATTACTATGTTTTAAGAAATTACATAAAAATGGCGCTCACATTATATGTGTCAAGCCATTTTTACCGAATTGTTTTACAGAAGAAATAGTTTCCAAATCTATGTCTGTTGAGATTGATGTCAGTACCACAAAAACACCCACTCTTTAAAATGCTTTTGTGATATATTTTAAACTAAAATGAGTATGATTTGTTTCAAATCAGGTTAATTTAAAGTTTAAATCAGTTTATCTTCCTCAAATAAACTTTCAGAAAAGTATATTTTATGTTTGAAAGATTTTTAATAAAGATATTTGCATTCTCTTAATAATGAAAAATACTTCGTGCTGAGAGACTTGTAAATATGTATAAAAGCAGCCATTTTAGCGATTTCAAGAAACAAAATCCTCAGAGCCCTTCGGATATATAGCCCGGAATACCAAAATGAAGAAGAGAAATATATTGAGAAAACTTTCAAAATTCTCAAATACCCACATTATTTTATCCTCAACGCTAAAAAAGTGCTCACAAAATCCAGACCCCTCCAAAAAAAAAACAGGAACTGCCAATAACACATCCAACAAAAATTACACAAAACTCATAATCCTGCCTTCCAAAACCCTTTCTCCTAAAGTCGAAAACAAATTAGTAATCCCTAATACTAGGATTGTTACCACCACCTCCAAGAAAATGGAGGAAAATTAGGAAGAAAAATAAACCTAACACCAATTCAAATCCCGGAATCTATCAAATAAATTGTTTACAATGCAAAAATGTTTATGTGGGGGAGACATCACGTGAATGGAAAGAAGAAATACAATGAATTCTTAATAATGACAGTATTATCAACTTTAAACACACGCCTAAAAGATTACACTATATCGCCATCTTTCTTTGATTCCATTCTTAGAGAATTTAACTCATATCTAACAAAAACATTTGTAAATTTTTTTATATAATTAACCTACTGAAAAGAAAAAACTTATAAGATTATATGAGAAATTATATAAAAATACTTAAAGCTCCTTGTCTGTCATATTTAATGAAACTTGATGAAAGAAGGACTGCTGCCTAAATACACAATATATATATATATATATATATATATATATATATATATATATATATATATATATATATATATATGTATGTATCAAATATGTGGTGCAGTTCAATTCATATTACATGAATCATTCATACAGAAAGTAGATTAGTAAAGTTAATGATATAAATGACGAAAAACATCTTCGCAAACAATTTGAAAGTTGCATTAACCTACGAACCACTCGATGAATGTTATGATCCTTGTTTTTAATAACTTCAATTTGTATAAGATCTTTTTTTATTTTGCTAGTACTTTCAGCTGTACTTACCGCCATCCTCAGGCATGGAAATTAATTTGTTTTTTTAGTAAATCTAGGTAGTAATGAGACACGAAATATTAAATGTTAATAGAAATGTTTTTTAGAAATGTGCTATTATTAACGGATACGAAATTTTGGAGTGTGCAGTCGCAACGCTAAGGTCAGATTTTTTTGAAAATTTAAGAGAGTGGGGTTTTTTACTAATATGGTAATTTGAGAATTTTTTGTTGTAGAAGTTTTTCAGTCAATGTGACATGAACTAAATAGTTCAATAAATAGAGTAATGTCTCAGTTGTTATCCCGAAAATTTGCGCGTCGGTTCAGTTCTTTTTTAAATCAAATGTGGTGCAGCTCAATTTATATTGCATCAATCATTCATACAAAAAGTTTTCAAATTACCATATAAGTAAAAAAACAAAAAAAAAACAAAACACACACTTCCTTAAATTTTCAAAAAAAATTCAACCTTAGCGTTGCGACTGCACGCTCCAAAGTTTCTTATCCGTTAATAATAACACATTTCCCAAAAAACATATTTCGATTAACATTTAATATTTCGTGTTCCTCTATTACCTGGATTTACTAAAAAAACAAATTAATTTCCATGCCTGAGGATGGCTGTAAGTATAGCTGAAAGTACTAGCAAAATAAAAAAAAGATCTTATATAACTTGAAGTTATTAAAAACAAGGATCATAACATTCATTGAGAGGTTCGTGGGTTAATGTAGCTTTAATAAATTTGTAGCGAAGATGTTTTTCGCCATTTATATCATTAACTTTACTAATCTACTTTTTGTATGACTGATTCATGTAATATATATATATATATATATATATATATATATATATATATATATATATATATATATATATATATATATATATATATATATTGGGTTGGGGTTCAATACATGTGGTTTTATTCTTTCTAATAATAATTATAATTAAAGATTAATAGTGATTTAAATTAACGTAAGTGCTTCAAGGTTAATAAAGTTAATCTTAATTGTAAACTAAATTTAGATGAAATACTGTCCCCCCAAAATATGATTTAATAAGATATCATTAAGCTGATGCTTGATTAGTTTACAAGAAACCAGATATAAATGTGTTTGTTATGTGAAACTATTGTTCCTTTCAATGAGGATTATTCAAATTTGAAAGAAATTCAGGAAACACATTCATTGACATTATAAAAGAATAGAAAAATAAAAACAGAGCTATGAAAAATTAAGGATTACGATAATCAAACATGCAAATATAGTTTTAACTGTAGATCCGAGTACAAAGACAAAGAAACTTCAACTCAAAATGTAAATAAAGCATCTTCCGCATCCGCCAGTGTTATGTTAGACAACATCGACTTGACATTCTAAGAAAAAATACGAGTTGATTCGGAGCTTTTCCGTAATTCCATCGCTCTACATATGAAAATTACGCAGCAGTGTTTAATAAATATCATTTTCTAGTCGAAGCAACAGATAATAAAAAAAGGAAAAAAGGCGAGGCTTTCCTAACTTGAATTACAAGCTAGCTGGCTTTATTGTCTGGCAAAGGAGATTCAATAAAATTTTGCCAAAGGGAAAGCTGGTGTGTTCCGTCAAAACATTACATTTGGCTCAGAATAACAAATGGCGATGTGATAACTGGTGATATAGGAAGTTTGTGTCATGTGTTATGTTCTCAGAAGAACAGAAAATACAAGACAGCTTCCGAAGATATACGTTCAATAAGCGAAAGATTGAATATTCTCTAGTCTGACTTTCATAAACTGAGATAAGTAAACATTACACGCTTCACACACCTACTTAGACAAATTTTCATGCAGATATAGACAGAGATATTAAACCTAACTTCGACTGACACGGGTTCAAATCGAAAAAGACTTGTTGTATTCAACGATTATTTCAAACAGAAAAAATCACTTTTCTTTTAATGAATTATCATTTGAAATACTAAAGTTTTATCTAGGATGAGCGAAATGTGACAAATAACACCGGTGAAAAATAAGAAGGTACAAGATAATTTTACAATTTACTATAGAACTTTTCTTTATCCAATGCTTACGGCTATATCACGTTGAAACACGCCGTTTGTTGCTAAAAAGCTTTGAGATTTGTCAGTATTTAAATGGATGACTGGTGGTGTAAGCTTGGATGCGTGGGTTTGGTAATGGATAACGGTTCGAAATGTGAAATCGGAGAGCCGAGTTCGAATTCCAGCTGGCTTCGTTAATTTCACTTACGTGCATTGGAAAAGCTGTAAATCCACATCTTATCCCCAAGCTTAATCTAATATTTGTTCCATATAAAAATATTTTCGGCTTTAATTACCCTTAGAAAAAAAACTTAACAAGTCGTAGAAAACGATAATAATAAAAAATAATTATCTCCGAGCATACACTGAATTCTCTCCATTTACGATAAATTTTTGCACTCTTAAAGTGGCTCATTCCTTTGAACATCTATTCGAACTCTGTTTCATACCAGTCCTCAACTGGAACTCATATATACGATCCATAGCTACAGACGCTGAGAAATTAGCCAACTCTTTAGAATGCCACAGAAGGTACTTGACTTCCTCTGACATGTTTTGTATTTACAAGAGTCCGATCAGACCAAATATGGAGTAATGCTACCCAATCCTATCTTTTCAGTCTCAACAGATTCTTACGCGTTCACGCTGCCTAATAATCGTTGATTTTTTTCCATCCGAAAAATTCTTTTCGTCAAGCTATTTTATCGCTATTTCCATGGATAATGTTCGGATGAGCTACATTCCTAGTTCCACTAGTTAAACCATAACAGCTAAGCGGGATGAACTATCCTCATTCTTTTCGGATTCCATTAGTAAGGAGGCGGTTCTTTCCAAGGGCCCCTGCAATGTGACATAGACTGCTGAGCTGATGCTTTCCTTACCACTACAATCATTACCTCTTCATATTTTGGGTCAACTTTTATCTACTGTGGACTATGATAAGTTTTTAGTCACCCTTAATTACAGCAATTTTGGCTTGTGTAATAACGTATTTTTTTTCAGTCAATACCGTGTTAGTATCAACCTACTCTAATCTATGAACGATAGTTGACTTGTATTTTGCAATGAAAGTTCGCGGAAGTAAGAAAAATGGTGAATTTCAACGACGTCAAATAAGAGGATGGCATCATAAGTGCGGCATGTCAAATAGAGAAATTGCTAGTTTTTTCCGGGTTGATCATCAAACGATCAATAATACTGTTAAGAAATTTAAAAAGAAGGCTATTGTAGTGTGGAACAATGTTCAGGAAGGTCAAGCATCGTGTCTGAGCAAACGAAAAGGGCGCTGAAGAGGGAAGTCATCAGAAACCGTCGTCAGAGCGTCAAAGATGTCGCCAACAGCATGGAA
Source organism: Acanthosepion lycidas (assembly GCA_963932145.1). Lineage (NCBI taxonomy): Eukaryota > Metazoa > Mollusca > Cephalopoda > Sepiida > Sepiidae > Acanthosepion > Acanthosepion lycidas. Next base: position 94,820,539 of record OZ010571.1, on the reverse strand, counting down.
ATGACGCTATATGTGGTGAGAAGGACTCTAAAAGAGCTAAGCTATCAAAGAAGAGTTGCAAGAAAGAAGGGCTTGATTTCAAAAGTTAACAGGAACAGGCTTATGGACTGGGCGTGAGATTTCGAGAGCAAAGATTATGAATTTTGGCCGTCTGAAATTTGTTCAGATGAAAGTAAATTCTGCCAGTATTCGAATTCGAGACAGGCTTATGTTTAGAGAAATCAGAATGAGATTTGGAACACTGAGTGAAACACAGAGGGATTGGAGTAATGAATCTGGTTTGGAGGGAAATCTGAGCTGATTCGTGTTGACGAGCTGTTGAATGGTCCAAAATATTGTCAAATATTAGGGAAAGTAATACACCCACTATTTTAAATCTATCAGATTGACAAGAAGGTTTACCTTTTTCAAGATGAAGCGCCATGTCATACGAGCAAAGAAGAAACGAATCCCAAGGAATCAAGTCACTGCCATGGGTAGCCCAAAGTGCTGACATGAATGCAATAGATCACGTTTGGGTGCACCTTGACCGAAAACTTCGAGAGCGTGCAACCAAAATCACGCCCTTAAAGAAACATTGCTATAATAATGGCAAAACATTGATCAGACGATTGTTGATTACTTGATCAAATTCATGAAAAACTGAATACAAACACTGAAACTAGCAAATGGAGGACCTACTCTATACTAGTTCAAATACTGTTTATTGATGTTGAGTTGGGATTACGTAATTATGGTTTGAAATTCGATCTAGTTTATTTCTCCTGGCTAAAACTTTTCTTAGGCCACTGAATCCTACATATGTTCATAATCTATAGTTCTTACGGTCATGAAAAAACGCATTAAATAATACACTACCTTAAGTGGCTCTTGGGCCTTCTATTGGTGAACTAAAAAACAAAGAACCACTATCGAACAACTGGTAGACTTTCAGCAACTAGTGATTTCAATGCAACACAAATCTATTGTCTGAAAAGCTGATATAACCTGAGATAATCACACTAGCCACCAATTAGAAAAGCAAGATGTATACTACGTTATATAAACTTCCGGTGAGTTTTTTTTTTCCTGCCAGGCAGAACAAAAGGAGTTGATGCCATAAAATATCAACTGCGGTGGGCAGGCCAGGTGTTTCTGATGAAGTTCTAAAGATCCACCTGTTCGAATAACTAATCTCTTTTAATCGGAGAACTGGGGCCCGAATAAAAAAATACAATGATTCGATAAAAAGGAGCTCAATTTACTGCAGGCTAAGGCAGCGTAAACAGGAAACAGATGCAAATTACTGGTCGACATGGTGGCATAGGAAACTTTCCCGACAAAGTGTGAAGGGCAAAGTAATATTCTTTGAAATAATCGAAACGAAACCCTGATATATATATATATATATATATATATATATATATAGAGAGAGAGAGAGAGATAGATAGATAGATAGATAGACAGATATGTGTGTGTGTTTGCGCGCGCGTGGGTGGATGTGTGGGTGTGTGTATGTGTTTTGGCAGCATATCTTCATTCGAACATGTTTCATTGAATAATAGAGACATGTATATTTATTTTTATAATAATCCTTTCTAGTTCTCTAATAGGCTTCTTGACGTTAAGATGAAATTCATCAAGGAAGACAAATTTATTATAACTGTGATCGTGGCGATGGTGTTTTTTAAACAACACGCGTGAACGCGCTCTGTTGAAATTATTTTAATATTTATATTTAGACGTTGTAGCTATAGAAATGTTCGCAAAACTAGCGTCACAGTGTGACACATCGAAAGTGCTTCGGTAGGAAAAAAAGTTCGGTGACTTCCTTGATTAATTTCATCTTAACATCAAGATGTTTTTACAGAAATAAAAAGGATTATTATAAAAATGAATAAACATCCTGACTCCAGAGTTTAATGGTTTTCGTACGCTGACTCTTCAGGGTATATCAGCAATTGATTGCTTTTATATATATATATATATATATATATATATATATATATATATATATATCTATATATATATATATGCGTGTGTGTCACATTTTTGTTCATTTTTACTATTCTTCACCCAATACAAGGCCTAAGAATCACTCAAGTTAGAGACTTACTGAATGGAGTAGGGAAGGAACAAGCGTTGAGGATATATGATAGTTGACATTCAACTTGAAGATGTTAGGATTGTAGTATTCATGGTAGTATCCACTAAGGAGTTCGCTCTGCATTTGTAAAATCAACGAATCATTAGAATATCCAGAAGATGGTGTGAATAGACATCGAAATATCAGAAAATCTGATTGCATATTTTTGTGGGATAATGAAATATGGATAATTTGCATTTATTTTGGGATTGTATAAGTCCGCGTTTGATTTACTCACATTAACGTTCACATTCACAAAGGCATAAATATATAAGTAATTCCTGTCGTTTTTTGCTGCCGTAAACCTGTTTCTGTGTGCCTTTTTCTATAAATACATCCATGGTAACTTCTCGGATGAGCCCTACGCTACGGTACCTAGATTTAAAAAAAAAATTAAGCGCTGTATTACATTGACGACAAGGTCTCATCAATTTGTAGTCGAGTAGGCTGGATATAACCGTTAGTTCTACGCTAACAGTTTTTTTTTTTCTCAACTTCGCGCTTGTGGAACTCACTTCCGGCTACATGCTTTCTAGTCAAATTTAATCTTCAAAATTTTAAATGCGATGTCAATACCTATCTACCGTCCTCCTGATTACTGTTCTTTTGTTCTCGTTACTTAATGTCCCTGTTTTTTTAATTCTTCCACACCCAGTAAGTGTGTCTAAGTGGCTTTATTGCCTTGCTTGATGTGAACTCGAGTTTAAAAAATATGAGAAATATACCTTCATACACTCACGTTCATATATAAGTCACGGGTTGTACATGTTGGAAGTTATTCCCCATTTGATATTTAATAAAGTATAACATCAGAATACAAGCTGCGCCAAACTCAAAATTTTTTTTACCTCTTTCTTGGCGGAGTGTACAATAGCGAGATGACATGATAATATTTAATAGTGATCTTAATCGTGAGATTAGGTGTTTCTTTATGGGGAAACATTCAACATTTATTGACCAAAAAGTTAGCGTTACTCTCGGATAAAAGGTGTTAAATATCTATCCCCCAAAAATTTTTCAGGCAATTTTTTTTCTCACCTCCAATATGATCGCCCTTTCGTGTACTGATGAAGGTTTCTCTTTGAACGTTTCTTTGAAGTAATTTGAAACCTCAGCATTTTGACTATGCCATTATTTTCTCTTCAAGATACATGTTGCTGTTTTTTGGTTTTTTTTTTTTTTGGTTTTTTTTGTTGCTGTTTCTGAAATTCCTCAACTGATGTGATTTCTGTTTTTTCTTACATTTCTTTATGATTCTGTAACGCAGACCCACGCGTTTCGTGGAAGGGTGATCTTTGCTTTGACATCCACGCTTCATTTGAAGAAAAATTAATCCTTAATCAGCGAAAGCGGTTGTATACATATGAGAGTTTCGATATTTTTAACCTTGATTGGCGCCATATATGACATACACATGAAAGTCTCGATCTGAAAATACGAATTAAGAACAGTGATTGTAGATCTTGCGTTAAGAGTTTAATTTTCAGCAACTTGCAATATTGAAAAAATATGCCTAGTGCAGCCTATACTACGTTCAATGTCATATACCGACATATTTGAAAAAATTAGTATTCATGAATTCAAGATTCGGAATTTTTCCGATGCATACAGGCGATGTACATTCACTTCAATTTTGGCGATAAGCTTTCTGCTTACTTGTGTTGCAAACATTCAGGCAAAACCAAAACATACGCAGACAAGAACACTACGCGCATTGAAACATTTTGATGTCAGTTGCACTAAAATAGGGGCTATGTAGTTATCCTTTGTTTCGTTGATTTATCCTTATAAATTTCAGGTTTCTTATATATATTTGAATATATTTACGACATGTTCTGTAATGTCTTAATATATATATATATATATATATATATATATATATATATATATATATATATATATATATATAACTTTCAAGAAAAGAAGGTTATCATAGTTATGCAGATTGACTTTCGAAAGATTTTTTGTTTTAGAATAATTGTTCAGAAAAGCAACAGAAGCGCCCGGGACAATTTCTATAAAAATAAAATTATTAAAAATGTCTTGAAAAAATGATGGTAATTATAAATTTATTACATGTCCATATAAGTCAGTTGGCTGGAGAAACAAATTCATAATGAATACGGACTTGGTTAATGGATGAGATATTTCAGGATTTCCCATGAGTGTTAGTGATCGATGTTCGTAATCGATTATAATCCATCATTACAAAACGGATGATAGACAGACTCTCTCTACGCGGAAAACATGCATGGCAAAAACAACATACTTCTATTTTTTTAGTCTTTGACAATATATATATATATATATATATATATATATATATATATATATATATATATATACAAAAATTATAACATAAACTTTATAACATCACTGACAAAATAACGATTTTGTTTCAACACTTCTGGTGTCTTGCCAAGGGATGTGCTGATCAACGATTTGAGCATGTATTGAGCCCTCTTTTAAGAATCGTGTTTTTGCTTATTGGAATTTCATTCCGTTTATACCAGTCCTATTGTATATATATATATATATATATATATATATATATATATATATATATATATATATATATATGAAGAAAAATATACGGAAAAAAAGCAAAAATTCTAATATGCAATTATGCTGTTTTAATGTTAATATAATGTCAACGTCGGACGTTTCGGTCTAGTAGACCATCTTCAGGACATATTCATAAATAATAATTAACATTAGACTATATTTAATTCAACATGAAAAGACGATGGACATAAGAGTAAGACTAATCAAAACAGACAACTTACTGTATAAACATAAAATTCCTTAAAATAATAAACATAAAATTTCAAAAAATAAAACATAAAATTATAAACATAAAATTCCTTAAAATAATTGTATAAACATAAAATTCCTTAATCTGTCCATTTCATAATGTGTGACGTCATTTGTTTACATTTGATACGCCATGACAAGATATGAATGTACGTGACAGATTCATGGAAGATAGAAGTTTAAATACCGTAAATTTGACCTGGCGAACCTAACGCGCCTCTGTGGCCAAATCGGTAAAGGCACGTCAAGCTAAATGACAGTTCCGTATAGGATACAGGTTCGAATCCTGACGGAGGACGAATATTTTCTGTGAAAATTTCTCGGACATTCAGGCCGGTAAATGTTGTTAAATACTGTTAATTATAAACAGACCATTTACTTAAATATTTGTATAAACATAAAATGTGTATATATATATATATTGATCCACAGACAGTTTCGCAGTTTATCGGTGTAGTTTGACATCCGATTGCTTCAAGCCGGGATCCTGATTTGGCAACTGTCGGAATTTTTTTTTTCGCCGAAGCCATCGGTTGAAAGAAAAGCGAATTTTTTCGTACTTATTCTGTGAATAAACACGCCAATGACTGACAGTCCCCAATTCCGGAAGAGATATAAGATCTAAAATGTTACAAAAACTAACCTTACCACCACAGCGGTTACTATCAATGAATGGTTCCCCGGGCAGTGAAAAGGTCAATTATTTTCTATCACTCCATTTATACACTTTGGGTGTTGACGGTAAATTTAACAGGATGAAAGGGGTGAAGCAAGCGTAGTGAAAGTATGTGAGAGTGGAAAAGGTGAGAGGAAAAATATATTTAGATATATAAACAAATGCATAAATATATACATAATATATCAATATGTCAGTGAATAAATATATAATATATGTGTGTGCATGTGTGTCTGTATATGTGTGATAAAATATAGTTTTAAGCTAGAATATATTTATGAGTAGAAGAACTCAATATCAGTAATAGAGCGTATATAAACTATGTTTGAAAGCAATCTTCAGGGCTTAAGATTGATTTCAAGCATGAAACACACACACACACACACATATACATATATATATATATATATATATATATATATATATATATATATATATATATGCATGTATGTATTTGTATGAAGACAGAAGGAAATATTATTCATATTTTCCTTTACAAATATATTTTTAATTTTATACATATATGCATATAAACAGATAGATAGATAGATAGATAGATAGATAGATAGATAGATAGATATTCTGAATAGCATTTAAACTTATTTTGAAAATGATACGCCAATGATAATATAACACAAATAAATGAATACACTCATTCTTCACAATTAAAAGATGAGAAAAATAAAAATAAATAAATACTGCCAAACTAGTCAGATCAATGGAGGCATTAAAAATCGTCACGTGTCTCGAAAACTCTTTTAGGTCTATGGGCATCACAATTCCTGCAACTATAGTAGACGTGGTACGCCTTGGGTACGACATACTGTCGGAACCTCTTCATCTTCGGAGTGGTTCTGAATTTTCCTTCTAATTGGCTCTTTTACACCTAAAGGCAAGAGCGCCTTATCATCCCTGCTATTTAAGCCTTTGCAGGGAAAAGAGGATAGATTTGTACCTTTATATTTAAGTGTATTTGTGTGAAATTTTCACAAGAAATGTATATACATTGTAGGGTATTTTTGTCTGAATTTCTGCGAGGAAGAGTTGTCATAATTAAAACTATATTCGGACTATTGCCGATATCTTTGTTGTTGTTACAGCTTCAGCCACTGTGTCCCCCGACCTTCCTCGTTTATATTTCCATCTGGGTAACCTACAGAAAATTCTGATCTGAACAATTTATTTAGTCTACAGAGTTATACTATTCTCGTTCCACTGCTCATATCTACGGATATCCTCTAGGTTTTATTTTATTTAGTTTTATTTACTGTTCCGTTATTGCTCGCCTGTTTCCACTGAATACAAGTACATACTGCCCGATTAAGGGAATGAACTCACAACCACTGTGCCACCAAATTCGCAAACCAACATTTTTATGCACAGTTCCTACGGGGCAATGGTCTAATGGATAAATATATCTAAACTAACGATGGCGAATATAGTGTATCAATTTCACTGCCCAGTACAAGACAGTGGTTTTTGTCATAAGTCATTTAACTATATCAGACACACTACTACCTCCTTATCTTATAAGCGCCATAAGAAAAAAATTAGCTAGCCACAATTTACAAGATTTCTTCAGGAAAATTCTGGTGGAAAACAAAAAATTCTATATGAATCTGATTGCCGGAGACATCTTGCTGTGAGAGAGGCCATGTATATAAAACATCACTCCCCGCAATCGACCGCACCATATTCAATAGTGGTAATGAGTTGTGCAATGTTTTTTTTTTTTAACAATAAAAAGACGCTCATTTGAAAATTCGCCGTGTACTACACGCGAAACTAGGAATAAACATTCCTACTAGTATGCAAAACAACAGAAAAACACATATAGTCAAACATGAAGAGACTTTACTAACACTTAAAAACACCCTTGAAAATGTCTAAAAAAGTAACCGAAAGAACTTGGGACAAAGGAGAAAACGGACAATTTTTCCACTTCTTTACTCCCACTAAAGGGGAAAATATAAGAATGCTGGGAAAAACAAATAGAAAATTTATTCAATTTTTCTTGTCTGTCATATTCAACTATACAACTATATATATATATATATATATATATATATATATATATATATATATATATATATATATATACATACATATATATATATATATATATATATATATATATATCGGTATCATGATCAGAGGAACGGAAACAGTGTGCATCCGGATATCAAATTAAGAGTTCAGTTCAGAATTACATGTAAGTTTGCCAGATCGATATGAACCTGAGGACCACAGTTGTACAACAACCGAGACATTGTGATAACAGCAACAAAAATGATTGATTGATTTTTCGTTTAACGCATATCAACAACCTTATGGGTCATTTAATTCCGAAATGTAATTTTCTTGGGAGCTTTGAATTAATAAAAATGATATATGTTATTCTGCTATCACAATTGTTTACATGGTAGATGATACTCAGATTTTGTACAAGTAGATGTTCGTATGGACATGATTACTGGAGACGGTGATATGAGCATTTTATGTTGTAGTTATAATTTGGAATATAGCTTGATTTCTTTAAGAAATTGCAGGATTTTATATGGAATAATGTCATGAAAGAGTTCTTTCATGTTGGTTGATTTTGTTTGATGGCACATCAACGCCTCTATGGGTTACTTAATGCCATAATCTAAATATTTTGGACATAATTTTCCTACAGATATTGTGTACATGAATTTATTCGATCAGAGGAGAGGTATGTTTTTTTAGATATATATATTGTAAATCATAAAATGCATTTTTGGTCATTTACTATAAAAATGTACTGTTGATTTTTGTTTGGGGATAACTATTTGCCGATAGATGGTACCCTAAGAGGTGAACTTAGGAACAACAGCAATTGGGAGATAGACCCCTGCTTCTCAAAGCCTCCAGCCTTCCGATCAGAAGCATTGCTGCAGGGCGTAGTTCATCGTCATACCGAGAAGGACAACAAAGATATTCTGAATATAAATAGTGTAAATAAGATTGCAGTTTATTAGTACGATACCGATTCCGAGTCAAGTGTTTTAGGTGGGCCAGCAATCCCAACTAGTATTGGCCAGTTCTTAGATGTAATCATCACCTTGTCACGCCAAATCGACTTGAGACTCGACTGTCGAAGAACGTAAACAAAAGTCCGATAAGGAGGAAAAAACATCGTACATCTGCTAAGGACCGAGCAACTGTATGAGAATCCATTAATTGCATTTGTGGCCAGCAGAAAATAGAAAGTATGTAAATAAATAAGAAACTATCATGGACTGCATTGACGAAGTGATCTCAATAGGATGATCCAAATAGAACGAAATCTCTTAGTAACACACATCCCAGAAACCGTTGTTAAATAAATGATATATTCATTCACACACCATATATATATATATATATATATATATATATATATATATATATATATATATATATATATATATATATATATATATACTACAGTTCAAAAGTTTGAAGCAATCCCCAGTAATATCATGGCATGAACTTGACAGAAAGCTGAAAAAAAATGAAAAAGAACTTTTCAGTGTCATTGAAAAGAAGAATGGAATCAATTTAATCAAACTTATATTTTGAGAAACCTTTACAACGAATGCCAAAAATTTGTCCTGCGGTAATCAAGGTTAAAGGAGGACATTTTGGCGGGAGTAAAATTTAATTATAAAATGCTTGTTTTTTTTTGTTTTTGTTTTTTTTGTCAAAATAACATTTCGGATTAAAAATCATGTCTCACTTTTTCAACCATGTATAATAATTTTCTCATTAAAGTAGAAAACGACTACGTTTTGGGCCAATGTAAAAAAAACTACCGGTGACCACCTCAAACTTTTGAACTGTAGTGTGTATATATATATATATATATATATATATATATATATATATATATATATATATATATATATATACAGGTTGCCACATAATAATGGTATACATTATAAATGCATGTTTCTTGGATTATAAAAATGATATATAGTACTAAATATATTTCTTAAAAGAGTTCAACATATTATCTAAGATCTTGCTTTTTCCTACAGATATCTGATATCTCTTTTGCTGATGGTGAACACCCATAATGCCGTGCACTCCAAAAGCAATTGCATACGTAATGGAAGCATACTTCACCAGCCGAAAAACCATTGTTGCAGGCCAAAAGAAATTCCGACAGAATTCTGGAAAGCGACAACCACAAATCCGAAAGTCGATCCTGCATACCATTACAAACTTCCCTGAGACAAGCAATTCCAACTGTGTTTGAAATGAGAGAACCTTGTGAATATGGAGACCATCTCAGGGATGTAATATCGAAATCTTATATATGTTGGACTTTTAAATATCAACTATGTAATGAACATGTACAGTATTCTCTGCTATTCTTTTTTTAATCCAAGATACTTAGATATATGTGTGTGTATGTGTGTGTGAGAGAATGTGTACGTAGAGAGAGGGGGAGAGAGAGAGCCGAATAGGTGTGTTCGAATTTATAAATTGCATTTGTAGCCACCAGAAAACAGAGAGTATGTAAATAAATGCGCTACGATCATGGACGGTAATGAGGAAGTGATAGGATCATCCTCACACACCGAAATTTATCAGCTTCCAGCATCCCAGAAGATTCCCTTTATATTAATGTGATATTCTGTACTTAAATAACACGATAAATGTTTGCTTTGTATGTTACTATAATAAATGAATACGGCATTACTAAATATTGAGACAATATATATATATATATATATATATATATATATATATATATATATATATATATATATATATATATATATATATATATATATATATGGTTATATAGACTGTAGACTGTATATCAAATATAACAAAAGTAATGATGATAAGACATTGTACAAGACGCCAAAGAGAACATACGTTTTCCCGGTGCCGATTTTTACAAAATTGCGGTGCGGTTTTTACAAAAAAAAATGTGCCTTTTGTCTTAACGTCATCATATACAAGGTTATTCAAATAGAAAGAGCAAATTTCGTAAATTTTATGAAATGAAAACAAATGCTAAGATAGAGAAACATATTCAAGACATTACTAGATAAGGAAAAGTTCAAATTATTAAAATAAATCAACCGTTTTTCCATCCTGTTTAAACTTTTTTTTTTCGCATTTTGCATAAATTTAAATCTTATTCATCGTCTGTAGGCTGCCAGCTTACCAGATCTTACCACACGTGATTTTTTATCTGTAAAAAGGTCAATAGATTCGACTGTGGTAAGAAGTGTAATGCCGTATCCATGTTTGTCGCGCAACACATAGTGATCATGCTGAGTGCATACAAGTTAAACAATCTTAAAATAATAAACTTTGAACCTTTTTCCTATCCATTAATCTGTTGAATTTTTATCTCTCTCTTATCATTTGTCTTCATTAAATTTTCGAAATCTGCTCTTTCTTTTTGAATAATCTTCTATCTATCTATCTATCTATCTATCTATATATATATATATATATATATATATATATATATATATATATATATATACATACATACATATATATATATATATATTGAATCATACTTATAAAACCCAGGTTGTGTGTGTGTGTCCGTACGTTTATATATTGGATCGGATTTCTTACATTTTTCAACCGATTTCAACAAAACTTCACTTTTTTAGAGTTTCTTATTGACTTGCACACTTTTTTATTTATTTTTACATTCAGAATGCTTTAAAAATTCCATTTACAAGACAATTGTTTATAATAAAATTCTATTCAATCGGTAGACTCATAACGATTGAAAACAATGTTTTTGTTTGAGTTTGGGTTTGACCAATTCGTTAAAAAAAAAAAAAAAAAAAAAAAAAACTAATTAAGACATGCGTGTCCGTCAACCTTAAACAATAATCTTTGTCAATTTTATTTTTCAGTCTTTATGATGGTCGATACTTGATCTATCTCTTACTGTTACATCCCCAGGCAACGCCGTGCTCTACTGCTAGTATATAATGAACAGCAACATCATCGATTATCTTTTTTTAATATTTAAAAAAAAAAAATTCACCGAAAATAACATTGTTTATTTATTTAGCTATTAACAGCATATTTCACACTTAGCGATTTTTAAAATAGTTGCTTGTTTATATAGCCCCGACACTTATTTTGAAAAACATAAACAAAAAACAATCTCAAAAGCATTCCAAATAAAGACTTACCTAATTTGAAAATTGGCTATGTGTGAAACATACTGGTAATCAGTAAATAAATCAATTATATATACGTACATGCATGCGTACGTACGTAATTGCTTACGTGCGTATGTGTGTGTGCGGGTGTGCACGCATTGTAAATTGTTATTCTTGGGAGATAGACCTTTCCCAACGAGAATGATTGACGCAACATAATCTTCATGGATATAATTCTGATCTTATTTTAGCAAATATTGATAATCGACTAAGCCTCGTTGGTATATCAAGTCCTTTTTTTATGTATGGACGTTTAAATTCTTTGAAGGAAAACAATGGACTTTTCTTAAGTGTAACTAAATAGATTTGTATGGATAAGAATCAGTGAAACGTACTTTTTTCAGTTCATTGGAAAATAACCTCGAGCAATAGACGTTAGCCAGAGAGAAGCAGAAGTAATAAAATTGCAAGGATCAGTAATCAGTAATGCGTTGTACGGTTTAAAGAACAGTTCATAAAGCAAGTCTTTTCTTTCTGTCTTTTCGAATGTGTGCTTTGATTTTTTTTTTCTTGTATATTTTATTTAAGTGCTTAAAAAGTTCAGACAGGCAAATACTGAAATAAAAATAAGACCGATTGACTTTGTTATTGCTGGATATCAACAGAAATCTCAGAACTGAGGAAAGTATCGTATATCCTCGAGTATAAGTCTACATCGTTTAATTTGATCCTTCAGCAAGTGACTATTAAAACTTTAACGTTTGTCTTGTCTTTAGAGGCACTCTACGGCGGAACAGAGAATGGAGGAATAGTAAGTCGAGAAACAATAATTAGAGCGACAATGATAAGGAAATTGTGGAGAGCCATGACTGCCTTATGTCTCGAAAGAATTCGACATATTAAAATTAAATCTCAATGAAGACATATTGTATGTTTAGATTTTTGAAGTTTCTTTAACATGACAATCAAGCGGGAAATAGTATTTTTGTATGAGAGGATAAAAGGCAAAACTTATTAAATAGATTAACGAATACTTTAAAAACGTTTCGTATATTCTACAATGGTTTTGCCATCTTAGGTTCAAATAATCTGTTTACTTGACTTCGTATGTCATAAAAACACAAGCTTGTTACAGTAACGGCTGTTTATAACCGGTTACACAACGAAGGGTGATGTGAGAATGACACCGAAGTGCGTTCTATATGACCCGTCTACTCCTAAGTTTTACTCTTTCTGTCCGACCCGGTACCAAAAATGCTCATGGCTAGGTACCGGTTCGCAGCCCGGTAATTAGGGACTGCTGTGCTAGACGGTGTTTCAATCAAGATCTTCGAAATCGCGTCATCAACCTCCATTTTACAGCACGGTCTTTGCTCTGAAAGTGTTGAGGGAACGACACCGTGGAATTGGCTGTAGTCGAGACTGTGTTTGCCAAAGGTAATCTAAGAAATAATATTTGTTATTACGCGATGATGTTATTACGCGATGAATGTTACATGACATGAAACGCTAAGCTGCATTTGTTTTAATTTCCACCCTCTACCACGACCACCACCAAAAATAAATAACGGCACCTTCAAGAAAATACTGCTACAATCTACTTCTTAAAATATATTATAATCCATTCTCATTCACCTCCGATGATGAAGACTCCTGCGAGTCGAAAGTTTGGGTCAACATAGCATCAATTACGCCCAATTTATCTACACGCAACAACATGTGCGAAAGTAGATCATTTGAAAGAAAATACCCAGAGATGATTGATATAAAATCTCTGTTCCTTTTGACAATATATGTTTAAATATGCAATTGCCGCTCAAATATACGACACACACACACACATAACATATATATAATATATCGCAGGTAAATGCCAAATATAATTTTTAAAATTAAAAAAAATCTAATCCCAGTATAATATATAGCTGTGCTAACATTGCGATAACTTTTAAAAAAAATCACATTATGTAACGGTCAGTTCATACTCAGCACCTGATTATTGCATTGTGCATGAAACACCAAGGCGTGCTATCAGTGAGGAATAATATGTGTATGTGTATATGTGTATGTGTGTGTGTAATAGACCGATTAAATAAATTTAAGAGATGAAGAAACAACAAAAATAACAATATTAATAATAAAACTAATAATATTTATGGCATATAGGTAAGTACATCTTCGAAATAAAAAATACATCAGCTTATCGTGATGAAAACATGCTCTAAATGTAATGAAAACTTTATTTTATCGTCAAAATCTCTATGTTATTACTAAGAGAAAAGATCAAAAGACTTTTTTTAATATTTAATTTTTTTTTTTTACTCCTTTTCAGAACATTCGAAATTTTGATTAAATATTTTGCGTCTGAGGTTGTACTGTGTTTTAGCATAGCAAATTTTACGTCTTTTTTGCGGTGAAAGATATTAATTCTTGCAAAAATTAAATTATTACCAAATTTTAATGAAATTTTCAGAACTTATTCATAAATGAATGAAATTATTTGAGAAATGTTTTTATTAGAAAATCTTGGTAAAAATATTTTTTTTTTACATGAAACACCCTGTTACTTAATTTTATGAAAAATTAAGAAATTCAACGTGATAATTTTTAGTGACTATATTAGTTAAAAGCAGAATTCTTTGGTGAATTTCAATCAACGATTTTTTTTTTTGTTTTTGGGTTTTTTTTTTTTGCAAAATCCTACCCTGTCTTACCAAAAATCTGCTCTAAATCGAAAAGTAAAAATGACAACAAAACTAAAACGTTATTTAATTAGAGAAAATTTTACTTGCTTTTATAAATAATAAAAATAATAATATATTAAGGGCAATATTGTGTTAAGTAAAAAAATTTATATGAAAAATTAAATTTTACAAGGCAAAATTATTATTTTACAAAGCAAGATTATTATGAAGTAAACTATATTTACTAATCATATATCGTATAGTTTATTACAATCTAATATTTTAAAAATAATTCTAGATTGTTTTTCTTGGTGCAAAAACTTGTCGAATGTTATAGATATGGTCACCAATACATGACACTATCAGAAAATAAGACGAATACTTACAGTAAATTTAGAGCCAAAATTCTCTAAAATTCAATAAAACATTAGATTACAGAGAATATTTTATTAAATTTTAAAAAATATCAAGTACTTAAAAAGAGTTCGTGTTATATTCCTCAACTGCTTTTAAAGATAAAGTCCCAGTAGAACATTATTAGAAAACAATCTATTTGTTATCGGCTGTTACTGTGTTGTTAAAATCCTGTAAGTGTAAATAAACAAGTTAGTGTCGAGTTCAAAAAATGTATTTCTGTGATATTTTTAAATTAAAAAAACAACAGCTATTTAAATCAGATTAATTATTCGTTAAATCAGCTAATATTCCTCAAATAAAGTTTCCGAAAATGTCATTTTATATTTGGAAGATTTTTAATAACGAGATTTTCATTTTAATAATGCTTTACTAAAAATGGCGCTAAATTCAAAACTTTGGGAAGTTTCAAAAAATAATTTCTCCCACTCCATTTAAATTAATTTTAAATACAGCATAGTATCTTTTTATTGGAAATATTAAATTTGATCCCTCAACTCAAAATTCAAATTCAAATAAAAGCTTCAAGATTTTTCATTATTAAAAATTTATTATAAACGTTAGTTATGGTGTTTAATTGGAGAGCCCTATTAGTCGGCCTTTTGTCCAAATAGAATTATGATGAGAAAAGACGTTAAAAATTGGAATATTCGTACACCACTTTGTTCTTTCCCAATGAAAAATAAGAAAATATAGAGATTGGAAAGTGAGGGATGTGTAGCTCCTTCCCAAATATGACAGAAGTACTCCATTTTTGGGTTAATCTGACTAATGCAAGGTGGAGGAAAGTACGAGGAGCCTGGAGCGGTAGAAGCAAAATTGCACGGGGTTAATTTTTGTATTGTGTTTCCCTAAATATCTATTTAAACATAGAATATGTTAAATTATTTTAAAAATGTATTACAAGTGTACGGACGTATTTAACGTCATCAATACGATTTTCTGTTCGTTTGAAATGTGTAGCTACAGTGAAGTTGATCCTGTTGAAGTTGATCTTGTTGTCATTAATAGTTTTCTCTTATTAAATACATGTTTATTCTTTACTATCATATATATATATATATATATATATATATATATATATATATATATATATATATATATATATATATATATATACGGAAAAGACAAAAGGAAAACTTATCTTAGTTGACGCGTTCCGTCCTCTAAAGTACTTTATCAAGGCAAATGCGAAGATTTTGCAACGGGTATTTATTATAACGTCCAAAAACAATAATAACTTTGAACTAGGTATATATAAAATGAATTGCCAGAACTGCTCCTCACATTACATTAAGGAAACTTGCAGAAATTAAAAAAAATGTATCTATGAACACAAAAGGGATCTTACACACAACAATTTATCAAATGCATTAGTTATACATACAAATAAATTCAACTACAAATTTGATGTAAAGAATGGCACACTTATTAAAAAGAAGTTAATATACTTAGAAGGAAAATTCTCGGTAGTGCCACTATCGAATCTTATCATAATATAAACATACGCCCCGGATTTCTTCCAATATGTCAGTTTCTGAAAGAATTACTACTTTCGAAAGCCAAAATACATGATTTTCTTTTTAACAAAAATGATAAAAATTAAAAGAAACGGTCAGATACATAACTCCTGTTATTCAAAATATATAACACATAAATTAATACCAAACTACAATAATATAAATATTAATTTGCATATAAGAAATATTCATACACTTTACTTTCGTTCATTAGATATTGAACTGTATCGCTTCATGTTTTCCATAACTTGTTTGACTTTTCAGTTAACCAGATGAATATTTTTGAACAAAAATAATAGCTTTGCTCTTGTATATAAATACTTGCTACAAAAGAAAATCCTTGTAGTGGCTTTAATAAAGTCCTTCAAAGAAAGAAAATCGTCGACTAAGATAAGTTTTCTTTTTGTCTTTATTCAACAGGTTGTCTTATTGAAAACATGAGCTTTCTCTTATTGATCAGTTATTTTCCACACCTTCTCAGACAGAAGAGACATTTTTCATATTTCAATAAATATACTAAAGACAGACACGATTCAATAAGATGAAATAACGATAAACCAAGTAAATGGCGAAATAGTTGTACTTAAAACGAACAGCTGATAAACAAATAATATAGGAAGAATATAACCCATTTAACTAATGGCGTTGGAATAAAAATAAATCAACAGTTTTTCTTGAGAAGGTGCAGTTCATATCAGGTCGAATATTTTCAGCTCGCTGAATAATTATCGCTGGTCTGTCAAAGCGCACTTCCGTATTCTTTACACTGGACTTGAATCTAGAAATGAATAAAAAAAAAACAGAAGAAAGTTTTTATTAGCAAAAGTATCAAAGAAATTTAAATGAACTAAGGACTAGCATGTCCCTTAGAAAACTGATGTATACGAGGTCTGTCTGAAAAGTAACGGGACTAGTGCAATATATTAGGTTGGTGCAAAAATAATGATGCAACAATGTCGTTTTTTGACGTTAAAAAATACGTCAAAAAACGACATTATTACGTCATTATTTTAGCACCAAACTACATGGTTTTCTCTTCACAGTACCCCTACCCAACGAGTTTAATGCATATTCCATCCTCCTCTGTCACGTTTCTTTTCACTGCTGGACGGATTCTTCTTGGATGCCCCTCAGATCATCTTGAGGGCATCCACATCTTCAAAACGGATTACCTTATGCTAAGGAACGGAAAACGTCACACGGAGCAAGATAAGGGAAATAGGGAGGTTGTTGCAAAACGGTGATGTGCTTCTCGGCCAGGAAAAGCCGGATGCTTAAGGCGTTGTGTGCAGTTGAATTGTCATGCTGAAGCAGCCACGATTACTCGCGCCACTACTATATTCTCTTAGCAAAGCAAACTGCGCAGGTTGTAGAGTTGCTGATTGATCGTCTCGCCCTGGGGCAACAACTCACTATGGACGATGCCTATCATATCAAAGGACGTGATCAGTCCCATTACTTTTCACTCAACCTCGTACATATATATATATATATATATATATATATAGATAGATAGATAGATAGATAGATAGATAGATACCAGAAGGGAATATATGATATTACGTATAATTTTATATATAAACATATAGAATACTAATGGATATAACGATATTATATTTACGTTAATCAAATCTAATATACGTATATATTAGAAAATAATTAATTGTTAAGCAAACTTATTGATCTCTCTTTCACTATCACATCTCGATTTGGTTGTAGTTGGTTTCTGTTGTACTTTCTGATTGCTAACATATCCTTTCCGTGGAATTCTCAGTATCCTTGCCTAGAACCAAATCTCGCTTACCTCATGTTTCCTCTTCATTTTCAAGGAAATTACTCGATATTCAGTCCAATATAGAAAGATTAAGCTCACATAGTGGAGTTTAGTATTTCCCTTTATTTCTAACGAAATTTTCCCGTTTCTTAATGCTTTGCTTCACTTCAGGAAGGCACTTACACTATTCCAAAGAGCATTTGGATTTCTGTGTCACATTTTTCGTCATTTATTAAAACAACGCTCAGTTATTTAAAATTCTGTACTAATTCTGTACTAATTTTGACGCCTCCAATTAGTAGCTCGTATATTAGACTGTCCTATTGCACATGTTATTGTACTTGCTTGATTTTGATGTTTCCAATTAGTAGCCCGTATATTGGACGGTTCTATCGTACTTGTTATGTGTTTATACTTGCTTGATTCTAACGTCTCCAATTCGTAGCTCACATATGGGAATCGCATATTTTTTTTAACATTTCAACCCAAGCAAAGCGAGAATGCCACCAGTACGCAGGTGATTACAGCGACTGAAAGTGAGAGAAAAGCCTGGATATAGTGGGTATTGAGGAAAGCATAAAAGATTAACTGGATTAAGAAAATGGCAATTGACGTTGCATTTAAATTTTTGAAGTTTGTAGTTATCAGCGAAGCAAAGAAGGAAATTCCATAGGCATGATATGCAAAAAAGGCACTGTTTAAGTAGAATTGGCCTGGTGAGACATAGCTGTCAATCTAGTAGCACTCTTAAATTCATGTAGTCGGAGTACCAGGGCAAAAGAGTTCGCCAACCATTAAAGTATTTGTAGAAAAGAAAGAGAGAAGACACGCCATGTTGGTGAGAAAGTGACTGAAGTTGAGTTGCCAAGTCAGGATCGATTACATTACAGATCCTTCTTTGGATTTTGTCAAGAACCTTGAGATGAACAGCAGAGGCATCATTCCCGATTTAGCAGCAATGTTAAATGCACGGACGGATTTTAAATTTGTAAATGTTTAAGATGGGTGATTTTCTGGTACGACACAGTGATTCAACTGTCCTTGCAGTAGATGCAGCTATTGATTCAATCTAGTGATTCCAAATTAATTCAGTTGAAAAGTGAGCCCAAGAAAGCGCTGTGCGTTGCTCTCCATTAGCTTAACATCAGACATGTTGATGGCGGGCAGGAAAGTGTATCTATCGTAGTTAAATAATAGCAGTTCTGTTTTGCAGGCATTAAAATGTACAAGCTATTCCCTGCCCCAGTTAGCCACTGAGGAGGTTTTTTTCAAGACCAGCAGCCAGGCTAACTTTGTCTGCTCTGACGGATATGCTATTGAGACAAGGGTAGATGCTAGTGTCATGTGACTAAATGCCTACTTCGGAACTGATGACATCAGGAATATTATTAATGAAGATCAGAAACAGAGCAGTACCCAGAATAGAACTGTGGGCGGCTCTCGCGTTCGTGTAAAATGATATGGAAGCGAGCCTGTTCAAAACGACCTTCATTTCACGAATTGATTGGAGTGATTAGATAAAATCAAATTATCGTACTATAATACCTCGTATGTTAGGTTGCTCTTCTTGCTAATGACCATTCATTCTTCTTCTTATAGTTGATAGTTAGTCGTTTCTTCCTGCTTTCCTTTTACTAACTATTCTACGAATCTCTGAAGTTTTCTTTATCCGCCTGTCATCAATGCGGGTCTTTTATGTTTGTTAACCCGTGTACGAGGAACGAACTGGAAATATCAAAAATCAAGCAAGGACAGAAACGATAATTAGATTTAATTAATGATGAAGTGGTTAAACATCTTACCTTTCACGATCTACTCTCTGATAAAAAAATATATCTTCCATTTTGCCAGGCCCACCTCTTATGTGCTAACGGCCATCACTGTATATGTATATCAAGCTCTTGATAACGGCAAAGTTCGAGCTGTGGCTCTGAATATCTCGAAGGCGTTTGACAGGGTTTGTCACACTTGTTTTCTACGTATTCTCCAGTACGGTATTATAGGACGATAGTTTCATTTTATCTAATCACTCCAATCAATTCGTGAAATGAAGGTCGTTTTGAACAGGTTCGCTTCCATATCATTTTACACAAACGCGAGTGCCACCCACAGTTCTATTCTGGGTACTGCTCTGTTTCTGATCTTCATTTATAATATTCCTTATGTCATTAGTTCCGAAGTAGGCATTTAGTCACATGACACTAGCATCTACCCTTGTCTCAATAGCATATCCGTCATAGCAGACAAAGTTAGCCTGGCTGCTGGTCTTGAAAAAAAAACCTGCTTAGTGGCTAACTGGGGCAGGGAATAGCTTGTACATTAATTTTCGCACGTATACTACCTCAAAGCTTCGACCATTTAAATGGTCGAAGCATTGAGGTAGTATACGTACGAAAATTAATTCAAGGAAAAGATTTTAAATTCCAGCTAAGCTGTTCATGTTAAGTTAACAACGATTCCTATTTACCTACACTCTGCCAAGTGGCTACACAACTCATCGCCGGAATGCGAGTTGCTAACAAATAAGAGAGTGGATGAGGAGATACTTAGTCAAAATACTTCATCCGTTAAAACATGTGAGATGCGATAATGATATTCATGATCAGAATCATATCAAAGAGAGCAATACAAATTGAATATCATGTGCACTTATGTTTTGTAGATTACGCAAAAGCATTTGTCAATATATGACATGAAGTTATATTTGAACTGCTAGGAAAACTCGATATCTTTGGGAAAGATGATAGATGAATCCTAGACTTGAATACGGATAGGAAATAAATTGAGCAACTGCACAAAAATAGAAAAGTGCGTGAGACAAGGATGTGTCTCCTCCCCAGATTTATTCAACCTTTACTGTGCGGTTATCTAAAGAGATTTGGAGACACTAACATGATTTATTATCGGTGAGCGTAATCTTAACGATATAAGATACGGAGATGACAATGAAATATTACAGGAATTCCTAGACAGGGCAGTAAAAGAAAGCTAGGAGAAAGGAAAGTATGGTCATCAGCATATAAAAAAGCGCAATATGCGAGTTACAAATTGGAAATGTCTACATCAAGCAAATACCATTTGGTTACATATCTGGGAAGCGTTTGAAAAGAGGGTGAAAAAAAATCCGAACACACATTGGACTAGCGGAAGACGCATTCCAAAAGCTTAAAAACAGAAAAGTTCCGTTAAAAACAAGAAAAGATTCCTTTGTTCTTGTGTGAGATACATCCTCTTATATGACGGTGAATGCTTGACAATCTACCAAGGAAGAGGAGAAAACAGGAGGCAATGGAAATTTGGGTCTACAGCAGGATACAGATAATTCCATAGACGAGGGTAGAAAGCAACAAGATAGTTTTAAAGAAAATGACAAAAAAGAACATTTATGGTCGGAATCAGGAAGAATCAAATTCCTTGGGCAAAATGAGAAGAGAGGCATTGGAAACTTAATCCTCAAAGGGCATATTAAGGACAAGACAAATAGAAGAAAGCAGGAAGCTTGTGTGATTGGATGGTGGAACGGGATATCGGAGCATTGCCAAAGTGTAAAAAAAACTGTTAAGGGCCAACAGGAATAGGAAGTTAGGGAAAGCCATGATCGGCCAGGTCCTGAAAAAGAGAAGTAGCACATAGAAGAAAAGAAAGTTCTCAGAAACATTTTCAACAATATATATATATATATATATATGTATGTATGTATGTGTGTGTGTGTGTGTATGACATTTTTATGTTTATGCATTCTTTGTTATAGATAAAAATTATTTAAGTAAATACTCTGTTTATAATAAACAGTATTTACCGGTTCAATGTCCGAGAAATTCTCATAGAAAATATGCGCCCGTCGACAGGAATCGAACCCGTATCTCATACGGGACCGTCATATAGCCTGGCATGCTTTTACCGATTTCGCTACAGAGGAGCGTTTCGGTTATGAAGATCGATTTTACTGTTTTTAAACTAGAATTTTCCATTATTTTCTCGCATACATTCTTTTTTTTAATTAAACAGTATTAATTACATTTACCGGCCTGAATGTTCGAGAAATACCGTAGAAAATATGCGTCCTCCAACAGGAATAGAACCTGTACCGTATATTAACCATTATTTGATCTGATGTGCTATACCACTTAGCTATAGAGAAGCGTCTGATTAGCAAGGTCGAAACTAACGTTTTAAAATGCTTACTATATATATATATATATATATATATATATATATGTGTGTGTGTGTGTGTGTGTGTGTGTGTGTGTGTGTGTGTGTGTAAATATAAATAAATATATATATAATTATTTATATATTATATGCGCGGTACTTATTAGAAAGCGCTCAATATCAGAGATAGAGCTAACATATTTGGTTGGATTGATGTGAGTTAGTGACCCTGGGTTTGACGCTTTTGCGATCGTCTGACAAACTGACTATTTTTTTTAAATTTTGGGTTCATGTAGATTACGTGTATTGGTGTTATTATGGAAGTGGTGGGGGAAACGTCGTCGGGGTGTCATCGTGCTAACGCAAACATCGATGTATATTCATACGCCCAATGAAGTACGCAGACATACATACACACTTGGTCGTCCGTCGGGACTCATACATATATAAACATATGTGGGCAGTTTCGGATATGACATATGTATGTATACGGGTGGTTTTGTTTCTATACATACGCATTTGCATGTTGAAATTTAAAGATTGGAAGTGTAGCGAAAATTTCTCGTGAATGTCTCGTGAATGTATACGTGTCATTTTTCTATTTTTCCACTGAATAATATTTCCTCACATGTATGTATATACGTGTGGTGGGGTTTGTGTAAAATTATAATAGGTAAAAATTATTATTATTATTTATATTTATTTTTACATTTTTGAAAAAAAAGGGGGTTTATTTGTTATATTTAAAGCTGGTTATTTGTTTGTTTTTGATGACTGTGTATATGTAACAGGTAGAAATTTCGGTTTGTAATCCTTATTGGTTATTTTATATGGTGATATTTAATATATTATTCTTAAAATATAATTATTCTTAAAATATAATTATTCTTAAAATACTATTATTGTTAAAATTTCATAAAATGTCTTATGTTATGACTTCATATTAAATATTAATTTGAAATGAAGTTTTCAATTTGAAGATTATGTTTTAATATTCAAACAAACGTCTTACATTCTCTGAATAGAGATTCTTTGTTGCTATTTGTTAGTCTTTTCTGGTTGCTATGAATTTATCTTGTCAATTTATAAATGCTAGCCTTCAAGTTGATACGGGAAAACAGACTATGTCGTATAAGACGGATAAACCCTTAAAAAATGAAAACGAAATAGAAAAGAAAGACAGAAATAATCGATAACTGAAAAAAAACACAAAATATTACATCTAACATGAATGAATACAAACACACACACATAAATATACAGGATACGATGGATAAATCGTCTACATTACGTAAATATGAAAATAACTGACATCTCATTTTAACAAATATATTTACTAAAATTACACAGAAAATATCTTGTAATAATATATAGTAAATTTATTCAATAAAATCACCATTGGCTTCAACCGCGGTCTCTAGGCGTCTTCGGAATATCATACATCTCTTCTAGGCTGTTTCCTTGTTTATGATGGTGAATGCTGCCATAATTCTTGCCTTCAATTCATCTTTGTTGTTGCAAAAAGTTTTTGGGTCTCTCGCCCAAATGCTAACCACACATAGGAGTTAAATGCCTATATTTTATGAGTGATCGCAGAAATTGTCTGGCGGTCATGACGGGGTTCTCCTGTATGTGAGACATTGTGCAGAGTTCTGTTTCCAAACATAGGGTCTTGCACATGAACCAGGGCAGTACAACCCCCCCTCAAGGCACTTGATGTAGGCCTTCGTTTTGAGTCTGAGTCCATGTGAGAAGATGAAAGTAGGGATAACACCATGATGTTGACTGGATATACCGTCCAACTCTTTCCGGATCATCTGCACTGTCTTCAGAATGACACCCAAACAATCTGAAATGTTCGTATTGGTGCTTCCGACAGGAATGCCAAGCAGCATAGCATGCCGTTTCCAAGTTTCTGGCGGAGTGAATTGCTTCATGGTACTCCATTTCTCACAGTTGGTTCCCAACTGATCTTACTATAGTATTGAATCGATAAAATCCAAATAAAATAACGCGGATGCGCGATATTAAAAATAAAAGATGTCGACAATTTATTCATCGCAATTTATAGATACACACACACACACTCGTAAACACACCCGTACACACGCGCACGCGCACACACACACACTCACAAACACACACAAGCGCACACAAACACACACACACATCTGAAAGTGTTTCCGTACCGCACGAACTTCTTTATACGATTTCTTAGGGACGCATAAATTAAGCTAAATACTCACGCAAAGACACAGTAGTCACTGGGCTTGACGAGAAGACCAAAGCGCCAAACACTTTTTAACGTATTTGAGATAACTTATCCAAAATATGATAGACAAATTCAGTGATGGCCGTTAATATGTCGTCAGTCCACTGCCGAAATTAAAGCCATATTGTTTGTCCTAAAGGAGATTATGCAAAGTAAAATATTTAACCATTTAGAGGTTGATTACAGTCTCCAGTACTCCAGTACTCCAGTATGTAATACTTATATATAAGTAATTCATCGAGTCTGCATGATAAGCTTACTGTCAGGGTTTCAATTCGCGGTTGTGGATGCGCACTGCTTATGAATCTCAAATATATCTATGCTTATAGAGAATCTCAGTTGAGTTCCACCACGGAATATGTGAGCGAGCGGCGCTTTATTGAGTCTGATTTGCTACCTCTTCGTCACCGAGGCCCGTTGGAACAGTTGGTATGACTTTTGCATGATAACCTGTCAGGGTTTCAATTCTCGGTAATGGATGCGCACTGCCGATGAGCCCCAAATATAGGACGAAACGGCTGTCCAGTGCTTTCTGCATTCTGTTGAGGTTTCTTTCAGACTCGATGCATTACTTAACTATAATTATCAAATCCTCCTAATTATTTCTATTATATATATATATATATATATATATATATATATATATATATGTGTGTGTATGTATATATATATATATAAAGAAATATAGTCTTAATGTGTGCTACATTTATGGAATAAAGTGCTCAATATCAGAGATAGAGCGTATATATATATATGTATATATATATATATATGTATGTGTGTATATATATATATATATATGTGTGTGTGTGTGTGTGTGTATGTTTGTGTGTGTATGTTTGTGTGTGTGTACAGAGAGAGAGAGAGAGTAATGCATAGAGGATGGGATTGAGTTCCCCTTTCTTATGCTATTTACAACTTCCTCGTTAGTCGCATACTTGGTCCCTGGTATTTAAAGCATTCTTCAAATCGCTTCTTCATCTGTGAGGATATTTTGGTTTCCTTTTTTTCTTCGTCGTTACTCACATGTTCAGTGTTCTTAGCATCCTTCTGTGCAACCATATTTCTGTTGCCTCGTTTCTCCTTCATCTATGATGAGATTGTTCGGCATTCGCTACCATATAGGAAAACCGATACTACATAGCAGTTAAACATTCTTATTTTTTGGTTAATCCAACATGTCTTTGGCATTCTGTCTCATAATTTCCTTTATCTGCGACTGCAGGAATCTTCTGGAGAACCACATTTCAGTTACCGCAAATCTCTTCTTTATCTGGAGAAATGTATCCAAATATAGATCATGTCAAAAACAAATAAACACAAAGTAAACCAGTTTGAGAAAATAATCTAAACCCCACGGCCTTTCTCTTTCCAACATTCTTGGCATTTGTCTTTATTTCTTCATTGTAGAATGTTTCTCTTGGTACATTCTTCGGATATCTTAGCTCTCTGTCAAACTAATATGAATGCTCTAATATCACCCATTGAATTATCTGTTCTTATCTATCTCCCTCTCTTTTAAAAGGACTCTAGTGTCCACATGCTGTCCTTTGAGTCAATATTCTGGAATATTTCCCATTGGCATGGTAACTGTCTCTCGATTATCCAAATATTTCTTATATGTGTTACCGCATTTCACTATTAAACTCAGTCTGTCATCATTTCTTCCTTCATCCTCCCTCTTTCTCTAATGACAGTTGCTTGCTAGATAGTGTTTCTTATAGTATAGATGAGACCCTCTCTCTACACTCATCTGCAAATATCTTTGTGTTCCGTGACTTCAATGCTCATCACACCAAGTGGATTCATTACTGGAATAATTCGCTGGAATCAAAACTTTGAAATTCTCAGTTGCTTAATCTTTCACTCAATTAGTAGATTTCCCCATGCGTTTTTCTAGTGTTGTAATGGAATGTCCCACACCCCCTATCGCCTATGTGGACTGACTATATAAGTAGATATATATAGTGAGCACAGGATATACCCGATTCGCTGTCTGTCAGTAGTGTATTCTCTTTTACAATAAGCATCTATTCTTTAATCTACGCACGTGTTGTTGTTCCTTCACTCAAGTATCAACTTTGTCTGTTTGTAACCTCTTTAAATATACAACACCTAGTAACTTTGATTCGGCTCACTTCACTACTTGATATCTTCCTTTAGACACAGATCATGATCTAATGTTCTGTTCTCTTGGCAGCTCCGATCATTTGGCTGTGTCTATAGATATCGCTTTCCCCTCTCCCTATTAACAGAAAATCTTTCTGTTACCAACACACTGATTGGGACTGATTTCGTGATAATCTTCACGATGTCCCTTGGGATGACATTTTTAATCGTCCTGTTGAGAAATGTGTCACTGATGTCCTTTCCTGGTTGAAGACAGGCTTCAAAACTTACTTTTCAACACGGAAATAGCAAGTGAATCTTCGTTTTCTTCTGCTTGTTCAGCTGTGATAGACCACACGAATCACTTCTTCGGGCAATACCAAAGCGAAAGACCCGGTTATAACAGACATCTTTTTGCCACTGCTCGTAATAAGCGTAGGTGTGCCCTCAAAGAGGCGAAGGCATTAGTCGCCGATAGAATTAAGCACCGTATAGCCTCTCATAATTTTATTTCTAGAGATTCCTAGCGACTCTTCAAGAGTTGACTGAACAACAATAAATCCTCAATCCCTCATATCTTTAATCAATATAAAGTGTTGCCCTCTACTACAGATAAAGCAGTGTGTTTTGCTCAGAAACCAATTCCACTCTGGACTCATCTCTGCCGGATGTTTCCCCTTAAAAGGATATGTTTTCCCCTTGTGCGATCTGTACATAAGTCCGTCCAAAGTTTCTGCTATCATTTCTAAACTAGTTTCCCAAATGTTTAGCAGATTCGACGGTCTTCCTGCAATCCTTCTAAAGAAATATGTTCCTGAATTGATTCCGGTATTCTCCAAACTTTACAGTAAATGCCTCGCTTTTTCCACCTTGCTGGTATTTTTCCTCTGTACGTCCAATTTTTAAGAAATCTGGGGAAAATTCTGACTCCTCAAACTGTCGCCATCTTAGTCTGTTTCCTCTTCTTGTCAGAGCCCCAAACTCTCTTATCAACGCCGAATTGGTTAAGCATCCCACTTAAGCGGGCCTTCTTTCAGATAGACAATATGGCTTCCGTTTCTAGTCTTACCACCGATGCGTTAAAAACTATAATTGAATTTATCTATCAAACTTTAGATAAGAACGCTGAGGCTGGTTATGGACGTAGATATATCTAATGCTTTTGACATGATATGACCTGCTGGTCTTTGTCACAAGTTCTAGGGCTACAGTATCTCAAGACGAAAATTTGGCTTAATCCAAACGTTCCCGTCAAATCGTGTCATGAAGTTTGTGTTGAGGGGGAACGATTCTAGTTTATTTTATATTAATGTAGGGGCTCCCGAGGGTCTTTTCTAGGACATACGTTGTTTCTGATCTTGCCGATGTCATGAGTTCCCAATCAGTTATTTATGCATATGACACAGCTCCTGTGAAGCAAGTCCAACAGAGCCGTCAAAGTAAACCTGACAACTGCTCTCGAAAGGTACCTATAACCAGTGGTTAACTGAAGCAAAGAATAGCTTGGAGATTTTAAAGTCCCCAAAACAAAACTGCTTTCATTTAATCACCACACAGATCCTTTTCTGACTCCTACTAACATGGTTTTCCATTGCCATCAATTGAAGTGATTATATTGGATCAATTGCTATGTCTACTGCTAGGAAAGTTGGATCACTGTGTCTTGCAAGACAATTCTGCTCTTCAGAAGGCTTCTTGCACATTTATAAACCTACAATTTTTTCCGTGCATTAAAAATTGCATCCATCTCTGGCCTGGTGCTCATAGTGTATATCTCGAGATTCTTGACAAAATTCAAAGAAATGTCCGTAATGTTATATTTCCTGACCTGGCATTTGAACTTCAGTCATTTGTTCATTGACATGACGTGACTTCCCTCTGTTTTTCTACAAATATTTTCATGGCGATTATTCTGGTGCAATTTCCTTATTAGTGCCTCCGCTGCATGGATGTAATTGTGCTACCAGATTGACAACTAAGTCTCATCCTTTTAATGTTGAACTACCGAGATGCAACTGTCAATTCTATTCTAATATTTTCTGTTCTCGCCTGTGGAACTCTCTACTTTTTTCTTGCTTACCTGCAATCTCCAGAAATTTGAATCCAACGTCAATCATCGTCTTTTGTGTTCCTGAATCCAGGTTATTTATTGTCTTTTTCCTCATTTCGCCTCATTAAAATCTTCTTATTCTCTTTCCCTGCGTATAAACTTACTGCGTGTTAGTGGGATCGTCTCCTTAATCGGACGTGAAATGATTACAGAAATGCCAGAATTCAACACTCTTTTATTTGTTCCGAAAGATATTTTCCTTTTTATTAATACTTTGTTTAGCTTTCTGTTATGGGACCTTACCCATACGTAATAAATACTGCTCCTCAAGAGGAAGCAGCGAGTTCAGTCTGAAGTCGGGCGACCGGCTGATCGGCTGATCGGTTGAACTCTCTGCCTTCGGGCGGGAAGGAACCCGAACGAGGCTACGCTAAAGGGCGGAGTCTCTTTCGGGGAGGTAAACCGACCCTGAACCCATTTATACGGGTTCAAAAGGGCATATTTTTGGCCGAGCCCACGGGCTTGGACATCCCATCTTAAACCGGCCTTGTGCCACATGATGCCCTCGTGGGGGCTGACTAAATACTGTTCAGTCTGATGTCTGGAGTGAGGTCCGTCAGAATTCCGTCAGTCTGTCAGACAGTCGAGTCAGAGGTAGTCCGAAACAGAGTCGCGTTCAGACAATTACTACTAAACCTGATTGTTCGTACTAACACTTTCTACTTCTCTGTATATATTCCTGTTTGTAATATATCTGTGTTATTCCATATCTGTGTTCGAGTTCTTCTTTATTGGTTCTACCTTGGACTATCACTGTGGTACAAGGAACCGGACCATAACACTTTCAGAAGGCGTCTTTTACTGATCATTAAATTTAGAATTCGCGTTTCAGTTTCTTGAACAAATCCTGTTATTTCCTAATTCCAGCGAGATTATGTTCAGAGCTCTATTCATTAGAATCCAGATGATTAGACCAATGAAGTATGCATTTTTTGCATCCAGTTTCCTTGGCGCCACTATGTAACTTGAATCGAATATAATATCAGTTATGATCCTTTAATCTAAGAGAAGTTTATCTGTGATGTTCTCAGTAGTTACTGTGATAACTCTAATGTATAACAAGGGAAACTTTGTACTCGTTGTCACATCAAAATCTCAAGTGTGAGGTGTCTCAGCGATTTATACTAGAATGTG
Source organism: Acanthosepion lycidas (assembly GCA_963932145.1). Taxonomy (NCBI): domain Eukaryota; kingdom Metazoa; phylum Mollusca; class Cephalopoda; order Sepiida; family Sepiidae; genus Acanthosepion; species Acanthosepion lycidas. The sequence continues at coordinate 94,790,600 of OZ010571.1, read as the reverse complement.
GCCTTATAGCTCCTGAGTGCAGAATCGAGCCCCAGATAACATCGGTCTCTGCGCCGATACCAATAAGGAAAACGCAGCTGAACGGTGAATACACACAAACAATACAACTATAGGACAAGAAGATATATAAACGTTCGAACAGAGAAGGGCTGGAATTTAGAAGATAGAACGCCCGATAAAGTCCTCTAAAATCACATATGTTGATTTAAGAAGATTCCAGTAGTGAGATGGGCTAATGGATAGCAACTTGAACTGCGGAATCGGTAATCAGAGTTCATATTGCACTTGAATCCATTGCATTCACTTACGTCATGATGCCTTGGGAAATGTATCAATCTATCACTTCTCGTTCCATAACGTTTTGTCTAAAAAATTCAGGCTCGCATTTTTTTCAGATATGGATACTTTGCTTAGCTTTCTGTTACGGGACCTTACCCATAAAAACATAATAAATACTACGCCTCCAGAGGAAGCAGCGAGTTCAGACCGAAGTCGGGCAACCGCCTGATCGGCTGATCGGTTGAACTCTCTGCCTTCGGGCGGGGAGGTAAACCGACCCTGAACTAGTTTATACGGGTTCAAAGGGCATATATTTGGACGACTGACTGAATCCTATGGCCTTGATTGGAAACCGGTCTAGGAGAAGGACAACTCTAAATTTAAATGTTGGGAGCCTGGTTCCAAGAAAGTTTGCTCATTGTGTCGTGCCAGACAATTCCTCCCATCATAATTGTTCCTGCACATTTATAAATCTACACATCGTCTGTGCATTGTATCCTGCTGCCATATCTGGTCTGGTATTCTTACTATATATATATCTCAAGATTCTTGACAATATTGAAAAAAAGGATCTGAAATTTAATCGATCCTGACCTGGCATCTCGACTTCAGTCACTTTTGACGTGATTCCCCTCATTCTAGTGTCCAATGTTCCGCTGTCAGTCAAAAGCTTGGAGAAGAGATAGTCTGTTACAAGCTATCTGAATATCCACTGAAATTTTCTAAGGAAGAAGAATCAGTGTCTGTTTCTTCTACCTTCAGCCCCCCACACAATTGCAGTGGTTGACGTTTTAAAAAAAATTAGTGATTAAACAATAATTTAATGTCAGAAAAGATTTAGTCTGGCTCTTTTACTAGACATTATTAACCTAACGTTGCCTAAGAAAGAGAAGCAGAAACCCAAAATTAGAATGAATCAAATTCTTTGTTTGCTTCATGAGCCCCTCGTATCGATACATGGTGATATGTACAAACGATAAATCAACGTATAAAACCATCTTTCATCTAAGCATATATTGTCATTAACATTGCTTGGTATGACCATTTTATACGTCCGTTGTCAATAAACCATGTATATTAACCCCACTTATGAAACGTATTTTTCCATAAATGTACACTACTACGGGTCTGGGGTCGGAAGAGAATGCATTTTTGCATTAGGATTAATGAGCTCAGTAAATTGCTATTGGCAAGGCATATCTTAATGCATTCCTTTGTTCTCTAGTCGAACAGCTTGCTTTCATCTCACCACTGCGGATTTACAAATTTATCTGACGCAGTTTTATTGCCGGTGGCAGACACCCGTTTATGCCGGCTTTGAGTGAAAATGGTTGATTCCCGGACAAATTTCGGGTGTTAGACCGCCTGAGATATGTGTTTCATCTAGCTGGGTTATTCAGTACATCGGAAGTGATAGATTTAGTGACTGAATATGACCTTTTAACTGACGCCTATGCTGAAAGTCGGACTCCGAAACTTGAGTTTTATTGAGCATATTATGAATTTGCCTTGCGGATGACACTGTTTTCTATCAGCCTTGCTGGTCGATGTTAAACTTATAGTGAAATGCAAGAATTTACAATGTTGATATTTAAAAGCATATGCCATCTTAATGCTGTCCTAAATTTTATCTATATCCATTGCTATAGATGGTGAAAAACTCTTTGGCTCCTTGTACGTCTTCAGAAAGTATCCGGTTACTTCTGCCAATGCCTTATTGTTACAAGAGACAGAGTGGACAAAATGGAATATTGCTGCTATATATATATACTGGATATAACCAAGACCTACATTTCAGCCTTGACAGGGTTCAAATGCGTACACCCTTACTCCCTTTTTTATAGATGCAATATCGCCAGTCTCTAGCTTCTCGATCACTATTCCCATGGGAAATGATCTGATGAGCTCTATTCTGTAATGACACCAGCTCAGACATTTATAACCAAGACTCGCTTTGCTACTTTGCTACTTTCTTTGTTGCCAACAATATCCTCTTGTCTCGTAAAACACTACCTAGCTTTTGATAGCTTAGAGGTAGTCTTTGACTGATGCCAAATCGGTTGAGTTTAGAACCCGTCTTGAAGCAAACGGATGTCTAGCCACAATGATGAGGTGTGATACAGCGAAACAAGCTATATATATATATATATATATATATATATATATATATATATATAGGGGAGGGGGTGACTCACTGTCTTTCCTGGCTTATCCCTTTGGTAAGAATAGCGTTTCACTTTGAAAGCCGCTACTTGAGAAAATATATTTGTGGAACAGAATATTCTCTCTCTCTCTCTTTCTCTCTCTCTCTCTCTCTCTCTCTCTCTATATATATATATATATATATATATATATATATATATATTACTTTAAAAATTATCGGGACCTATCGGGATGGCGAAAGACGCATTCCGTTAGTATACATGGTAAAACTGGCTGTCTCTATTGCTTGATCGAAGATGTCAGTAACAGGAGCCTCAGAGATAAGACTTCATTCTTTCTAAAGACTAACATGTCCAATGGATTATGCCAAACTTTTTTTTTTTTTTGTTTTTTTTAGAAATTTAATTCCTTGATAGTCAATGTCACGAAAATATATTACGAAGGAATTTAAAAACATTTTTGTATTGAGCATATATATAGAAACAATATTGAGGAAATTGTATGAAAAAGTGAAAAAAAAAGTTTAGTTGTGACGCGTTTCGTCCTTCAGGTGTGCATCGGACTAAATTTCTTATTTTGGTACTAATAAACATTCCAGATCTTTTGGAAAGGTTTATCTTTAGTTATATCTGGGATTACTTGATGAAATAATTCTATGACGGGATATCTTTTTTCTAATAATATACCCCCAATACACGGTTCAAAGTGAATGAGGTGTGTGATTTGAACTTAAGAGGAGTAAGTAGGAAGTGAAGTGTTGGATGGACGACTAAACCAGAAGAGGTCGAGATCGTCGTGTTTCACTCTGGATTCTGTTCCACAAATATATTTTCTCAAGTAGCGGCTTTCAAAGTGAAACTCTCTTCTTACTAAAGGTATAAACCGGGAAAGATGGTGAGTCGCCCCCTCCCCTATATATATATATATATATATATATATATATATATATATATATATATTATATATATATAGCCCGGTTCGCTGTATCACTGCTCATCATTGTCGCTAGACAAGCCGGATTCGAAACTCGACTGATTTGGCATCAGTCAAAGACTCTACACCTAAGCTATCAAAAGCTAGGTAGAGTATTACGAGACAGGAGGATATCGTTGGTAACAAAGAAAACACCACAGAACTGCTATCTGTCCACCTTTACGGTAGCAAATGTTGGAAGGTCTACTCAAAGATGAAGAAGAGAACCAAGGCAACAGAGGTATGGTTCTATAGATGGATGCTAAGGATACCATGGACTGAGCGTGTAAGCAACGATGAGGTTTTAGAGGGGATGCAAACAAGGAAAAAGATTATACTGAACATCAGGAAGAGGAAGCTGAAAATATCTGGGTCACGTACTAAGAAAAGATGGCTTGGAGAATCTAATCCTCAAAGGGCGAATAGAGAGACACATAGACAAGGGAAGGCAACGCCTGACATACCTGGCGGTCTTTGGCGAGTGGATGACAGAACAGAGTCTGGGAGAAGGGACAAAACTTATTAAGAGCTACAATGGATAGGGGAAGTGAGGAGTCATGATCGCCTACGTCCTCAAGGGAGACGGTATATAAAAAAGAAAGAATATATTTCCGTGACAGTGACACTCAAGGAATTGAATTTCTAAAAAAAATATTTGACATAATCCATAAAACATGGAAGTCTTCAGAAAAGGTGAAATCTTATCGCATAGTCACATGTTACTGATATCTTCCATCAAGCAATATGGACAGCCATTTATACCATGTTTACTAACGGACTAATGTTCATCCAAATTAAATCCTCATACTATTTTTAAAAATAAATATTTAACTAAAAAACTATTTGTTTATTTAAAGATTCATGTAAATAAGAAATGTTGATGAAAGTAAAAGACTGACCTGAAACGCTAAGAAAATTATTCAGCTATTAGGTTGTCCCAAAAGTTCGTAAACACTTGCAAAAAATTGAAATTTTACTCGCCAAGTAATAACAAAAACAACAAAAAAACAAAAATTACTCCTCAAAATAAAGACCATCATTTTCCAAGACTTTCTGCCATCGATCTGCAAGCTTTCGGATCTGGTGAAAGTACCATTCAGCCGGCTTCGAATCAAAGAATTCTTGACACGCTTCCTCGACTTCATCAAACGAGTCGAATCGGCGGCCCTTCAGAAAGTGTTGCATTGAGCGGAAAAGGCCGTAATCTGATGGAGCACAGTCAGGACTGTAGGCTGGATGTGGCAGAACCTCAACGCCGTCCAGCTCTTCATACGTGTCTTTGGTCTTCCTGGCGGTGTGTGGCTTGGCATTGTCCTGTTGCATCAAAGCGCGCTTTCGGTTGATCAGAGCCGGGTACTTTTGCTTCAACTTTTCGTAGACCCGCTCCAGTTGCTGACAATAAAGTTCGGCACTGATGGCACGACCATTCGGAACCAACTCAAAATGCACGATTCCTTCAAAGTTCCGCCAAACGCACAACATGACTTTCTTGCCGAATCGATCTTGTTTTGGAACCGACGGTGTCTCTTGCCCTTTCTGAACCCATCGCTTGTCTCGATTGTGCTGGATTGTGTTGCATAAAAATTCAATTTTTCGCAAATGTTTACGAACTTTTCGGACAACCTAATATTTGTATTTTATTTAAAATTGCTGATATCGCATTTTTAGTAAAGTTAATGTCCAATATATTTTATCACTTGTGCTGAAAAGTGACATTTTAAAAAATATAGGTTGATTTCCAGGATTACATTTCTTGCATGACTATAAAGAACTACATATGAAACTAAAATATCGAAATTATGAAAGACAAGAAATGTAATATATATATATATATATATATATATTTATATATATATATGTGTGTGTGTGTGTGTGTGTGTGTGTGTGTGTTCAGAAATCCTTTGATTAATATGCATTCGACTAATATACCAAAATTCAATTAGTGCATAGCTTTAATGCACAAATTAGCTGCACTAATCGATGGATTCATATATATATATATATATATATATATATATATATATATATATATATGAAGAAAAATATACGGAAAAAACAAACAAAAATCCTAATATGCAATTATACTGTTTTCATGTTAATATAATGTCAACGTCGGACGTTTCGGTCTAGCAGACCATCTTCAGAACATATTCATAAAACATAATTAAAATTAGACTATATTTAATTCAACATGAAAAGACGATGGACATAAGAGTAAGACTAATCAAAACAGACAACTGAAATTTTTCAAGATCAGCGTTACGTTTCATTATGATCACGTCGGCGTCACGTGGGCGATGTTATGAAAACGTATTCGTAAAATATATTATTTTGAATGAAAAATGAAAAGAATTTTATTTTAATCTAAAACTTATATGTACGTTTGTCGAGCATTAATCTTGCTAGAAAAGTGGAAATATTAAAGAATCCCGGTCTAGTATTCACAGTGCGTGAGACAGATATTATGCCTGCCTTATAAATCCGCTTAAGATTTTTACTATGATTATATTTTAAAATCTTCACAGAATCAAAATCGAAATTATGATCAGATTTAGTTGTGTGTACAACTAAAGTATTGTTTAAATTACTGAGGCGAATATCTCGTTTATGTTCGAAAACACGAGATTTTACGGACCTACATGTTTCACCCACATATTTTAAGTCACAGTTGTTGCATGAGATTTGGTAGATGCAAGCATCGGATGTAATATGTTGTTTGCTGGTGCTATTTAATAAATTACGGATAGTTCTAGTAGGTAATATTGTAGTTTTAATTTTTAGCGCATTTAAATTATTGGAGATACGTTCGGTCAAATGGTTATTTGGTAGAAAGATGTGACCAACCAACGTTGACATTATATTAACATTAAAACAGCATAATTGCATATTAGGATTTTTGTTTGTTTTTTCCGTATATTTTTCTTCATACTGTCGGATCTATATCCATATATTTGCTTATATATATATATATATATATATATATATATATATATATATATATATATATATATATATATATGTATATATATTAGGTTGGTGCAAAAATAATGACGCAATTATGTAACCTATATCCATATATTTGCTTACATATATATATATATATATATATATATATATATATATATATATATATATATATATGTATATATATTAGGTAAAACAACTACAGAACAAATGAAAAAAATAGGAGTAAAAAAAAGAAATATGACCAAAAGGCAGACACACACACACACGTATATATATATATATATATATATATATATATATATATATATATATATCAACGATGACACAAAGAAGATAGCGTTCAAACCAAGAGGCTGACCTAGAGTCATAAAATATACAGTCTATTCTACATATTCAACCTGCAGTTCAAGAAACTTGGCATATTGTTCATCAATATTTCTTTCAGACGTTCAAAATTCTCATATTTTGCCATTGAAATAATGTTTTTGATGTAGGTCGAACAGAGAACCATTTCAGCGGCATCTCGTTCATATATACATGCATATATATACACACATATATATATATATATATATATATATATATATATATATATATGTCTGTTTGTGTGTGTGTGTGTGTGGTCATCCACAGTTTGACTGTTTAGCTGTATCACAGCTTATTAGTGTGGATAGACGTCCGGTCCCCTCTATCTAGGATCAAAACCGGGCTGAATTGGCGTCAATCGGAGATTCTACTCCTAAAACGTTGGCGCACGGCAGGGATGAAGGTGAATTTAAGCGTATTTATTTATTATATAAATACACAGTGACTGAGAGAACTCGATTTGCTTTACCGAAGAGTCTTGCATTATTAGCAATAAGTAATAGTCACTGTTTACAAACCCATACTTCCTCCCCAGGGAGCTCAACCGAAATAAAGTTTTCAGCAGCATATATATTGTCATCCACGGACAGACTGTTTCCCTGTATCGCAGCTCATCAGTGTGGCTAGAGGCCCGTTTGCCTGTAGCTAGGATCCAAAACCGGCGTAATTGGCGATTCTACCCCTAAGCCATGTGCCCAATAGATAGATAGATAGATAGATAGATAGATAGATAAGCGTATATCAAAACTGCATAATAAAATCAGAACTGCATAATAAAAAAAATGATGGACAATTTTGCCACCTGAATATATATATATATATATATATATACATATATATATATATATTTAGTTTATGCAAAACTAGGTAATGCGCATGGGTAGACCCAAGGAGGACGATATCCAGAGAGCTCAATGTAAAATTCAGAGCAGATATGTTTTAATAAAAACAGACCACTTTAAGATTCCATGTAATAAGTTATTTCACCACAACCCCTTTTACAGGGCTCTGGATCATCAGTCTTTACTTCCAAAGGTTGAAATGAAAAATGAAAAGAAATTCATACGTTTTTGATGGACCTCATCAAGCATATGTAAAACTAACGAAGTGAGGAAGTAAGGTTGGAGAGAAGATAAGATATGAGTGGGTTAGGTGTACCATTTCAATTCCTTATTCTAAACCCCACTCTCTATGCGTTGCTTAAGCCTAACGCGTCTTGTCTCTAGATATAGATGGGTAAGGGGTGAAGACCGACATTAAAGGAAGAAGCTACAGCAACCCTAATAAATTACATTCCACGAAGACAGGTTTCATTCAAATTCTTAGACGCTGTTAATTCGCGTTACATTAAAGGGCATATTTGGGAGGTTAAGGTTTTATGTAAATCTAAATGTAAAACGTTTGAATTTCTTTTCATTTTTCATTTCAACCTTTGGAAGTAAAGTCTGATGATCCAGAGCCCTGTTAAAGGGGTTGTGGTGAAATAACTTATTACATAGAACCTTAAAGTGGTCTGTTTTTATTAATATATATATATATATATATATATATATATATATATATATATATATATATATATATATATATATATATATATATATGCTAATAGGTAATAAACAGACTGAGATAGATAGATAGATAATGAACGTAGATCGATAGATAAATGTGTGATGACTGTATGGTTAATCCTGTGTGCACATGCTTAAATACTTGTGTCTTTGTAACGATATGTTTGTATCTTTATGCGCAAATGTCACATTCATAATGACAATGGATGTTATCTGATCCACATATAAAAATCAAAAACACGAACATTTCAAATAACTTTTAGCCTTCTCAGGCAACACAGTAACTGATAGATAGATATCGAGATGCTAATTCCCATTTTCCGATTTCAGATCAAAGGACCTCACCCCATTAATGGCTGTATGAAAATTTGGTACTGTATATATATAGATCATTAGACATAAAGATAAGTGAGTTAAGATGAAACAGGCGATTACAATTTTCTCTTATTTGTGTCTAATAATCAGGGTTATTTCTGCTCGTGGGCTATAAATTCCATATTTATGCTGACTGGGTGGTTGGAGGATGTGTGTACATAAATTACCTTGGTTATATACGCATATCTGCTAATTGGAAATAGACCTTCCTTACCCAGAATATATATTTTAATTTATGCGAGTTTAAGCTTATAGCTAATATCGCCAGATTACAGCAAATTATCCGATATTCAAAGATACAAATCAATATATTCAGATATTATTATTAAAATATTATTTAATATTAGAATATCAAATAATGCGGTAAATATTTTCAGATATTATCAATATATTATTTAATATTAGTGTATCAAATATTATCAGATGTAATCAAATGCATTCAATTTCTTATATATTATTAAAAATATTTAAAATTAGAATATATATTATTAAATATTATTAGATATAATCAATATAGTCAATATTTCATATAATATTAAAATATTATTTAATATTAAAATAGCAGATATTCATATAATATTGTCAAATATTTTTATTAAAATTTCAGATATAATCAAATACACTGAATATTTTCAGATAATATTATTATAATATGACTTGATATTGAAAGATTATTAGATATTATTATCATTAACATAAGAGATATTATCGAATTAACATCAATATGTAAATATATTGGTTTTAAAATGTACTTTCTCAACAGTTCTCGTAATAATACAATGCGCAATAGCCACTTATATTAAAAGGTTGCCGAATGAAGTTGATAATGGTTTACTCTAGCCTCTAGTCATAAGAAATGCTTTAATCTTGTACGCAATAGGCAAATATTAAATTCTGTTTATGGAAAACTGTTACTATGGAGAAGGGTTAAATTCACTCACTTTATTCGTAAACATTAAGAAATATTTTTCATTATCTGTCTATATTTCTGAGATGAGGTATTATGTATACTATTTACATTATTCGGACTATTGTCCCCATCTTTGTCGCCATATTTATTACAACGTTTCTCGCCATATTTATTACAACGTATCTATATATCTACCCAAGTGAGCGAAATAAAAGGTTCAGTTCGACATTCCAACCCCCTGAAAAAGGCCGGAGCATACAACGGCCAAAACGTTGTCATAAATATGGCGACAAAGATGAGGACAATAGTCCGAATAATGTAAATAGTGAATATTTTTCATGTTGTTAGTGAATTTCGGTATAAGCAAGCATCTTCGCGTTTACACATGTGTATGAGTGTCCGCGTCAAAAAACAATGAAACATGTTGTGTAATTTAATTAAACATTCCTCAAAAGTTTCAAATTACGGTTAAAGGTCATTCGATACCAAAAACAAAAAAAAAATCAAGGTAGTTTCTTATCGTTATCAATTATCTCCGAAGCAATCGAGATGCCTCAAAGTGTCGCCATCCTTTAAATCGATGCTCACTAATTAATTAACTTTACTTAATCGCCGTTTTTCGAAGTGTAACAAGGAAGGAAAAGGTCACCTGATATATATATTCTTCATACTCTACGACGGTGCTTTCCTCACTTCTACCCGATCCAAAGTAACCCTTTATAGTCGTCCTTGGCGCGTAAGCTCCGGGTACGCCGCTTTGATCTTATTTATTCTGCTACGATTAATCAATTAATGATCTTCATGATCGACCCCCTTCCTTATCATCACTCCATCAATTTTCCGTATAAATCCCCCCTCCATGACTCCAGTTAATACTACTACAACTACTAGTACCACTACAAATAATGAGAACAATAAACACTGACAATTTCCCAAAGTCTTTTAAGTTAGAGCTTCTCAATTAATCAATTAATCATTTAATTAATTTGGTCACACCTCGCTGCTGAGATGCACAAATTGCAGGAGACGAGATATGTCTTATCCGTTAAGGACTGGGATCGATAGTGGGACCCAAAGCGAGAACAAATTAAAATCCCATGTTTAATTCTCCTTCTTCTTCTTCTTATTATTATTATTAGGTTGGTGCAAAAATAATGTTTTATGTGCCGTGTCCATTCAAGACGTCGTTGATCATGGCTCTCCACAACTTCCTCTGCCTTGTAGTAGCAAGAAATATTTGACTACTATCTCTCCCTATTTATATTCCGTTATCCATTTACACAAGCTCGTTAGTTATGTTTCTTTCTTGTCCTCTTTTCCTCATTGTCCCATGAGGTAAGATTCAGCAAGCAGTCTTTACTTATTACCTGTCCCAAAAATATCAAATGTAGCTTTCTGAGTCTAAGCAAAATTTTCCTTTCCGTTCCCAATTTCTGTAAAATCTCTTCATGAGGTCATATGCTCCGTCCAGAATATTCTCAGTTATTCTAAAGAAGCATATCCTTGTTTTTACAAATCTCGCTTCATCTTTGAGGAAATTTTTCAGCATTCTTAAGACGCTGCTTAGTTTATGAAAGGTCCTGTAACCTAGGGAAGGTAACTGAATAGAATAATCACACAAAGGTTGTTAATGAACGATAATATTAGGACACGAACAACACATACAATTCGCCAGTGGCGCGTAGAAGAAGTGGGCAACTGTTATAAGTGAGTCAAGTGAATTCCACAGTGAATCTCCAACTGCAGGATATCCACGCACCGTCCTCCGCGGTCAGACTTAGCACAAGGGCGAATTTAGTGTAAAGTATCCGAGCCCGTAGACTCGACTAAAAAATTCTCCGTAGACTCCGTATAAAACGAGGTTGGGTAGCTGTTTCCCGTACGAGATTCTACCCTCATAGCCTCGTCTGAGGATCCTCTCTGCTCGGAGGTAGAGAATTTGACCAGCACAGCTGGAGACGAATCTCCAACTGCAGGATATCTAACAACCGCCAGACACGGTCAGATGTGGCACTAGGCCGAATTTTGTGTGGAGTATCCGAGCCCAGAGCCTGAGTCAAAATTCCGCGTAGACGCCATATACAACGGGGTCGGGTAGCTGTTTCCCGAGATGAGTTCTGCCCTTCGACATAGGCTCATCTAACGTTCCTCTCTGTCCGGAGCACAGCTGGAGATGAATCTTCAAGTGCAGGCCAACATACAGTATTTATTACTGTATTTATGTGAATGGGGGGGACATACCCATTATCGTCCGTAGGTAGGCATCTTTCTTTATTCATAGACATTTTCGGAATTTACCCCGGTGGACGAAATAAAGGTTTCAGTTTGAAATTCCAATCACCCTAAAAGCAGGAGCGTACAAACGTCATGAATATGGCCCAAAACACGAGGACAACAGTCAGAAGAATGTAAATAATTTTCGGGATTCTTTGTTGTATATTCTATCGTCTGTTCTAACAATTCAAAAATAATCAAATTTCTGTATTTGATTATTGTGATACCACAGTGTGTTGCTTGTATCGGGGGTTGTCCATCTTTATAAGGACCATACATTCTGTCTTCATACAGTTGATGTTTAATCCTTTTTTCAGCCAGGATTATGACAATAAACTACATCCAAAGGAAGGCCCCTGATCGGGAGATTGAAGGGTTTGCGGAGCGTGGAACCATCTCTTAATTGCTGTTCTTCGCTGACCCGGAGTCCTAGCACCTGTTAGACACATAGCTATGAGCAAATACTGAACACCCAAGCAAAAACAAAATAGTGTGAAAATATAAAAATATATGCTTGTAGTAAAACTACTAACAGTACATTTTTGCATAAAAAATACATTTTATATCAAAATGAACAACAATACATTTTATCTGTGGTTGAAGATATACAATTGCATTAAAATTATATGTAGTCGAGTCCATAAAATTGTGTTCAAAATATTTAGATTTTGGCATTACATAACTCCTAGAGGTTGATCTGCAACTAAAGAAAGTCAACCAACATGAAAAAAACTCTTTCATATTTGCGCGGACACGTTTGTAATTCTCCAGAAACCACAAAGCCCACCTAAGGTTTATACTGCAACTATACAGAGCGGACTTTAGTTAGAGTTTCTCGAAGAGAGCGCATTATTTGGCGTGATCAACAGCCATTACGCTCAAATCCCTCGGTCATGATGTCTTATGACTTCGTGCCAGCACAACAAACGCCGGCTACCGAATGGTCCCGTACACACAATTTCACTTACAAAGTTCCAAGTAAGCTTCGAGGTAAGGTTTCAGACATTTTCGCAAAGGGGCCGCCTGTTCGGATCGCCACCACATGACGATGATATCAAGATGTCACATGATCTCCTGGGTACGCTAACAGAAAATATGAATAGTACAAATTAATTTAAAATTTACATCAATTCTTCTTCTTATTATTATTATTATTGAAAAATATAAAAAGGCTTATTCGAATAGTAAGGGCTTAATAAATTATGCCATCATATTTGAAAGCATGCAAAATCTAGGAATGATATTCTGTAAAAAATCATTGAAATTTAATAATATTGTAATATTTGATATATTTTCACTGACATGATATATATATATATATATATATATATATATATATATATATATATATATATATATATAAGTATTAATATATATCATGTAAATTAATATATATGATGGAAATGATATATATATATATATATATATATATATATATATATATATATAATATTAATATATATCATGTAAATGATATATATATATATATATATATATATATATATATATATATATCATGTAAGTGATAAATATATATATATATATATATATATAAATATGTATATCATGTAAATGATATATATATATATATATATATATATATATATATATATCATGTAAGTGATAAATATATATATAAATATGTATATCATGTAAATGATAAATATATATATATATATATATATATATATATATATATATATATATATATATATATATATATATATATCACGTAAGTGAATAATAATGGATTCGAGCTGAGTTCGAATTCCAGTCGAATACATTACATTACTTACTTGCTAATACCCTTGGGGAAGATATGAATCCTCTACTTTTTTCCCTCAGCTATGGGTAAATAGCAGGACAGACCGAGTTCTATAGTCTTGGATGGGAACTGGTCTACTGCAGAAAGGAATGGCAACCTTCTATGGGAAAATATCTGCCTCGTCAGTCATGTATCGAAAGATATTTGATCACCTAAACGTGTATCACGCATGCCGCATAACTGACTGACTGATATATTTTTGCAGGTTTTCTTCCGTCTCTAAAATGATCATTATTTTCCGGATATTTTAATATTTTAATGATACATCATAAATATATTTTACAGATTCCTATAAGGGATTGGCCATATAACAACTTACTATGAAAAAAGAAGAATCATCTTTATCTTTAATTTCTAAGAACATTATAAAAAAACAAACAATAATCTCCGTTCCTTTTCTTACTTTTTCTGTCATCCTTACTTGTTCAATGTAATAAGAATGGAGAGAAGCTATCAACGTTATTATTATATAGCTACAGAAAGGAAATTTAACGCTTGCAAAATTTTGGCTTTGATGTTAATTTATTATCATTAACTTTCATTAAATTAAATTAATTTTAATGAAATTAACTTAATACAATTTTGGCATATTGTTTTGTTTTCTTATTCCAATTGAATCTTTAATTGGTTTACATGCATAAGATATTCGTGTAATCAGTAACTCCTCCTGGGAAGAAAGATGCCTTCATGCGAATAAAGAACAAATTAAGTAACTACCCAAAAATAGATAGAGGATGTTTTTTTCTCATCGGATTTATTAAACCTAAACGGCGATACGATCCTAAGAGAACTAGAACAGCTAAAAATGATTTATTATCGGTGAGAATAATCTTAACATGACACATTAGGAGGACACTACTTTGATGGTATGCTCAAAAAGGAAACTGATAGGATATTTAGACAAGGTAGAAATAAAAAGCAAGACGAACTGTTAACAGTTAGTAAAATAAAAGCAAAGTCTGGTTATCAGCAAGAAATACAAACCGAGATAAGGGTTAAGAATCGGTGACCTTACGGCTTATCAACCCTTTGCATGTTATTTAAAGCCAGAAAATATTTTTAGATTGTTAGACTTTTTTTTAGGTTGTAATGGCTTAGTGGTACAAGTCTTATTAATTAACCTATAGCTGGGGGAAGAAACGGTGGGTTCATAACTTTCCCAAGAGGTATTTGTGTGGAAATGTATATAACAAAAGTAACGGAAATTTAAACTCGGCTCTCCAATTAACGAAATAGATCCATTATCCATTAAACCACCCGCAAATCTAAGCACCTGGTTAACAAAATGCGTAATATAGTAACTTATACGTTAAATCAGAAAGTGACAGATGAAATCTTAGGGATACATAAGGAAAAAAAGAAGCCCAAGAAATTTAAGAATCACAGAATATACTGAAGGCAAGAGAAACTTGGGAAGCAGCTAGTCACCAAAACGAATTTGTCTGAACTGATAACAGACAGAGACAAAGAGAGACATTAAAGACTTAATTCTTACTAAGATTTCTATGACTGCGTTCAAAAAGAATCTTCAAAAGGGAACTTCTTCTTCTACTTTGTAATGTCCCTTCAGAACTTTGGTAATCAGGAAACTCCACAATTTTCCTATCGTTTCAAATTCTGGATTATTCTGTTGCTTTCAATTTCGCACAAATGTCCTTTAAAATCCGTTTCTTCAGTCCTAGACACACTAACTGCTGCTACGGCTGCAGTACATGAGGTGCCTCGACGACCCTACGGATTTGCGAAACTCGTAAACATTTCTACTTCGATACGGCTGCTTTTAACTATCCGATTACTACTCTGCACCAAATGTAGTTTATTGACAAAGTGGCGAGGAAATCACACACACACACACACACACACACACACACACACACACACACAAATACATATGTATGAAATTTAATATTACAGAAATTAATAAAAACTATCTACGAATACAAATGGATCCCATACATAAAAATTAATCAAATCCATTAATTATAGATAGAAAAAAAATTCAACCATAACTTCGATTTGAAGAATGCCAATCTTATCAAAAGAGAAAATAACTTACTCAAAAATTCTTGAAAGTGCCGCTATAGAATCTTGCCAAAATGTAAATTTACACATCGGATTTTTTCAATTATCTGCATTAATAAAAGACATTCTCCTTTACCAAACCAACATACATAGCGATCAATTTTTTTACAAATTGAAAGAAAACGGTTGAAGCAGAAACTTCTGCTGTTTAAAATGAATCATTTTTTTTAAATTAACTTAAATAATAAATAACAATTCCATGAAAAAGGGAATATATTTCCGTTGAGCTCTCTAGGGAGGAAGTGTGAGTTTGAAAACGGCTTATTGCGATTATGTCGTTCTTACGGCTAACAATGCATGACCCTTCGGTAAATCGAATCTAGTTCTCTCACTCACTGTGTGTTTATCTAAAATT
>OZ010571.1:94756964-94769464 GCA_963932145.1 Acanthosepion lycidas | reverse complement strand
TGACGTATCTTTTAACGTCAAAAAACGATATTATTTTTGCACCATGGTTCTAGCATTTGTAGAATCTCTTTACATTTTATTTGATACAGTATTTTTATGTTCGTAACGATTTGTCGAATTTCTTCTTGTGGTGATTTGTGATATGCGATTTAATGGAACCGTCATCGGATACATGGCACATTAACCGGCGCAATAATGTTGAGGCCGTGTAACCAATGCTTTGTTGGAATTATTGCTGTTAATACTATGAAAATATATATAAATATTTTATTAATCGATATTATTTTTTTTATTTTATTTTAGATAGTTTTAATAACTAAATAAAGTAAAGATTTTTTTTTCATTTTAATGAATCACAAAATTCGAGCATACTAAAGCAGTAACTGAATCTGTTCCTTTAATTCAGTCATTTTCTTTAAGCTGAGAACATGGACATCTGGGCGTAATCTTTCTATTTTGAACCACGCGAGTATTTCCTTGGCTATCTCACAGGTAAATCAATAAGTCATTTGGACAGATGTCAATAGCTGCTAGCAATAACGGCACTTGACTTACACTTGTTTATCCGTGTTCCGGCAATGGATTATCAATGGATTATCAATAATTTGTTTAAAGAAGTAAAAGATTAAATACAAAATTAATGTGACATTTAATTTCTTTTTTCTTTTTTTTTTTTTACAGTTAAAATCATGTTTACAGATTATTATTATTATATGAGTTATATTTATGATATAGACATACTTAATTTTTGTTTGTGCTTTAATTTCTTGGTTTAGATTAAAATGACATGAAATGGAATAATTATAATGAATCAATTGTTAGGTTTGCTCCTAGAAAAATTTCTTTCACTCTTTCGTGCTAGATAAATTTTCTCGCCATAATCTAAGAAATTTATAATTCTACTATAATGTATTTGTTCATATTGAATATTGCTGCCTGGTGCTTCTGGAATGTAATTTAGAAATTCTAGATAAAACACAAAGAAGAATCTGCAAAGTTTTTGGTACTCATCTGGCATCTCGGATTCAGTAAATTTCCCAACGTTTTAACGTAACTTTTATATAAATAAGTTCATGTAAATTGTTGATGAACCTTCCTTTATGATATATAGACTTTATCAATTTAAGGGCAGTCAGTACTAGATTTCTGGTAAAGTATCACCATTTTACAGTTTAAAGGGCTAGATGTCTGATCTGAGTTAACATTCTTTTATCGCACTTCTCGGTTGTGAAAATCTCTTCCGACTTTTTGCTACCCAATCAATTTTGATCTTCAAAAATTTAAATGCGACGTTAGTCATTATCTTCTGTCTTCTTAATACACGTTCTTTTATTATCCTCTCCCCTAAATAGTGTTTTTTTTTCCTCATATTCTCTTACACTAGTAACCATTTGCGCTCAGGTGCATTTATTCCTTTGCTTGGAGTGAAAAATAATTACTAAAATCGATTTAGCTTCTTTCTGACTACAGATGTGATGGGAATTATATAAATAAATGCACAATGATAATCATTTTATGGCTTGATTATTCCTGATTTGTTCATGTTTTTATTAAGAGTGAAGCGTGGTAACATATTAACAGTAGCTTCCTTTCTATAAATACTTTCATGGTAACTCTTCTGATGAGTTCTTTGGTCCCTAGATTTTATTAAAATAAGCGCAGTAATAGATTGGAAGCAATATATATATATATATATAACGTCATCCACAGACAGACTGTTTCGCTGCTCATCAGTGTGGCTAGACATCCAGTTGCCTCTAGCTAGGATCGAAACCCGATTGAATTGGTGTTAGTCGGCGATTCTACCACTAAGCCGTCGGAGCACAGCAGGGATGTAAGTTGTTTTTAGCGTATTTATTTTTAGAAACACGCCCAGTGACCGACAGTGACTCAATTCGCTATGCGAAGAGTCTCGCTATATTAGCTATAATAGTAACTGTTTACAAACCCATACCTACTCCCTAGAGAGCTCAACTGGAATTAATTTTTATTTCAGGAGCAATATAACGTCATATATATAATTAATACATACAGTCATACAATATGAAAGAACTATAATTTAAAAATGAAATTCTCTAGTTCTAAAATATCAACCATGATAAAAAAAAAACTTTAGTAAATATAAGTATGGTTCATTCGCATGCGATAAGTAAGGACATCCAGTCCTGCTGGAAGATGTAGGGGCATCCGGTGTCGATTTCATCCATTTAGGGCTTCACCACGCTCCACAGAACCTCCTGATAGATCTCAACGGTGACTCTCAGGCTCTTTTGAAACAAGGACGGAGGTATGACGTCCTCCTCGCTGGAAATGACACCAAGGACCTTGACGAAGGAGGGAAACTTCGTATGCTTCACGACGGGAAGCTCCTCGATGTCTTTGCAGTGCCACCTGTCGTTTTGCCTGTTGCTCGTCTGGTCCTGGATGAAAATCTTTTCATCAGAGAAGAACCTCAGCATCCCGACGAATCCGTTTTGAGCTCGTCCAGCAAAGCCTCCGCCTTGACCACTCCTCGACTACTTAGAGGCATTCGTGATGAGCATGCGTTGAGACTTGCGATAGTAGGAGTAACCAATGCCCTTCTTGATCGTTCGGCAGATCGTCAAGATGGGACAGCCTATGTCAGCGGCGATCTTGGTGTAGCTCGGTCTTCCATTATTGTCGATGGTCAACTTGACGGCGGCGACGAACTCGACGGTCCTAATGGTCAAAGAACGAATGTTGTGGGCCTTTCGTTTGGCAGTGAACTCGTCCTTGTTCTCACATGCCTTCCACTTCCTGGAAATGGCCATGACCATGGTCCTCTTGAACCCAAACCAGGCCATCATTTACGCAGGCTTCTTCCCGACGCGAAAAGAAGATACTGCCGCTGCTCTACGCTCATATTCCATACTGGAAAACTGGAAAAGGGCAGAGAGAAAAACGTTAGTTAATTGTGAAACTGTCAGGTATTTGCATAATTAACTTTTGTTTTCATTGCCTATTTCGTTTTCTTTTTGTCAAGTGTCGGATTTTGCTACAACACCCTATATATATATATATATATATATATATATATATATATATATATAGAGAGAGAGAGAGAGAGAGAGAGAGAGAAGAAGAAGAAGAAGAACTAAATGGTAACATGAACTTAACACAGACACCCCCCCGCTTCCCAGGAACTAATACAACTGTCAAAATGACCAAGATAATTCAGAGTAGCATGATTCTACCCAACTGCTATCTTTAAAAAAACAACTTAAAAGAGGTCGTTTGACCAACACAAGGACTGACCAAAATTAACGATAGAAAAAAACAAATGAAAACTACAGATAAAGTTCATTTTCTTCAGAAAGCCATTCATTCCTGGGATTCGCTGGTACTAACAAGCAGAATTTTTTCTCCTGATGATTGCCATGCTGGTCGAAACCAGTCGTGTAATCTAATTGAAATGATAAAGCAAAAATATTATTAGTTTGGTGCAAAAATAATGACGTAATAATGTCGTTTTTGACGTTACAAATACGTCAAAAAACGACATTATTACGTCATTATTTTTGCATCAACCTAATAATATGCAACACAGTCTGTCTGAAAATCTTAATGTTTTTATTTCTCAATATTTTTATTATTCAAAACAATATATATATATATATATATATATATATATATATAGTTTTCCTATTGTCATATATATATATATATATATATATATATATATATATATATATATATGACAATAGCATGATTGTGTCTAGCATGAAACAGACTGTCGCCTCTAAGTGTTGACTTCTATGTTCACTTTTATATATATATATATATATATATATATATATATATATATATATATATAGTTTGAAATTTGATGAATAGCTCAAGTGTCGCACTAAAGCCATAAGTAGTATTATTGGTACTTCGTAGTTGGTCGGTAGTCAATGGAAAATAAAAAGTTATAGACCCCGGAATCTAATCTGGAGAATAATAGATCTTTCTCGTGATACTGGTTTCTTTTGGTCATTACAACTATATAAAAACATTGTGTGTTTTAACGACTCTCTATGAGTTTTTGAACGTGGGCCGTTTTGGCAGAACATCCGGTATTGCGTGTCAGGCAAGAGAAGAATTTGGCAATAAATTGTCTCAACAGATAGTTTCGCAACGTATCTTTGAAGTGGAACCCATACTTGACAATAGGAACCTCGCCTTTCCAAATGAACACGTTCTGACCTAATGAAAATTGGGCAAGTGGGTTCTTCAGTGATCAAATTAAGTTTAATTTGATTGGCTCTAAAGCAAGACAGTGACAGACGTCGGAGATGTGAATAATCAGTTACATTCTGAGATATTAACAATGATGAACATGATTTTATCTCGGCTACTGTTGCACTGTCTATATCTCTGAGATGAGGTATTATGATTATTTACATTATTTAATTATTCACAATGTTATCCTCATCTTCATTGCCATATTCACGATGTTTCGAATAAAGGAGTTGATTAGATTCATTGACTACACCCAAAGTGTTGTGAGTTCAATACCAGGCTACATCAGTCGTAAACCAAAAAATTTGGAGATTTGTGTTATGTATAAATGTGCAATGACTAAACATATTAACTTTGAAATGGCTAGTTTTGTAATGCCAACGTTTACTCGTTTTCACTTTCGTAATGCTCGTTGTAGTAGAGACTTTGTAATCGCAGATACAACTATAGTAACGCCGTTGAACAATACTGATGTCAGGCGCCTTCGAATAACACTCGCACTAATAGTACTTGCTCGATATTACTCACTCGAATTGTAAACTGCGGATAGTAACGCGAATAGTACAGTGAAATAATATAGAGAATCGTATAGAGATAGAAGATAGTGTAGAAATAGTGATCCGTATAGTAAGAGACGATAATGTAGAAATAGGGATCCGTATAATAATATAGGATAGTGTAGAAAGAGTAATCAATTAGACATCACTGTAATTCCCATATATACATTTCCTTCGCCATTACGTGAACTATTTATTCAAAATGGGATCGCCTATGTTTCTTCTCTGGTGATCTGTGTTCAAACTACAGTGTCGGAATCTAGTAAAATATTTTTTGTAGTTTTTCATGGTAATTTTTAAAACTATTTGCACACGTTTCGTAGACATTAGTTGTAACTAATACAAATTGCTGAAGGATAAAATGAATTAGATTAGAGAGATTACATTTATCAGACAATAAGCCGTATTAAAGTTTTAAAAATTAGAGGCCAATTATTGATTTTCAGTTTGGGAAGCGAATAAAATCCAATAAATATAAAAGTCAGATCTGTTAAAATTATCAATTACTCTTTCTACACTATCCTGATGGAACGCCTTTTGCGTGTTTAGCTTATGAAACAAATCGTCAAATTTTGCGAGTTAAGTAAGCCTATTAAAATATCGATATCCGTGGAATACACGGAAAGTAATTCTTCCTACACTTTTCCACGGAAACCGCAACAGATACCGGAGCAAAATAACATCAATGGAGAGAAGAAATCATCAGCTACAAATGACTATTTTCTTAATGAATCATTGGATATTCATTTTCAATAGGGAAGAATAAGAACCTGTACAATTCACTGATAAGATTCCGCGCTGACCTGAGGCGACCCACGTTCCCAAAGTAGCGATGATGGCTTCGTTTTCCAGTAAATGCTGTCTGTGTCCTTCACATACACTTATGCGAACGTTAGATATATTTTTCTAAAAGACTGAATGAACACAACTTGGAGAAATATAGAATCACGCGAACTTACACACTGGTTCTGCTAAATGTAGAAAATACGTGCCAAAAAATAACTTAAATGTTATTTAACTGTCTTCCATATATTATTTAAAACACTGTTTTTTTTTCGATTGTTTATAAAACGACGTTTTGGCCGATATATTCAAACTTGAAATTATGTTACAGGTTAAAAGAAATTCTTAGCATAGAAGTTACGTTTTAAGCTAAGAAAGTTATGTATGGGGATGTCACAAATATCTATAAGTCTATTGACTAAGGTTGTATATTTTTTCATCGGAAATTCAGTACTTACGGTGTCCAGAGCCCCAACAATAATGGTGCGGATTTCCACTTTCTTCAATGACCACAGTTTTTACACTTATTATCATTGAATATATCATCGCACTGGCGTTGTGTATATATCATGACTGCCAAGGAAGATGCTATTTATCAAGTTACAAGAACCTCAGACTGACAGTACATTTCAAAGGACCAAATAAAACAGATGTTTGTAGCTTTTGCAAAGTGTATTTTACACCAGGTCGACATTTTCTTTAAACTTAAATGGAATAGAGCAGGGACAATGTCAGTATTTTCGCCGGTATTTTCACAATCTGGCAATCTTAAGTCCAGAGTAAGTGCTGATTTTTTTTTCTATTTGCTTTGTTGTTGTATTATAGTCAGTAGATATGGCCACTCAATTATTTGGCATCCATTTTCTGTTGTGTTGAGGATTAGATCTGGTCTCCGGTGTTCGTGTATCTTGTTTATGTAATAACGGTCATATCTCAGCTCTTATTTGTAGCTTAAAGTCACAGCACTTTCCTCTGTACATGGGCATTTCCAAGCAGCGTTGCCACGTGCGCACTTTCAAAATGTCAAAATACAAGTCGAAAACATTCATGGGAATAGTCCTGAGTGTGCCAACTACAAAAAAAAAATAGATAGATAATTTTGCAAGAGAAAATTGAAAGATAGATTTCGACTAGTGGCGTGAAAAGGAATAAATAAGAGTTTGGAAATACAGTGACAAAAAAACAAGAATTACCTTGATCGGAAGATAGGTCTGAATTAGATGCTTTTAGATAAGGGTAGTGAAAATGTTAGATCCTGTAATGGTGGAAATACAATAACAATGGCTGTAAAGCGAAATCTGATAGACAGATGAACTTAGATAAAGGTTTTGAAACGCTATAGTAGAAAAAAATAATCGTTTTCGAAGAAGTGAATATTATAATAGATGACATTTGATAATGGATGGATAAAGATAGTCCTGGTCACAGAATATAAATCCGATAGAGATTACTTTAAAAAGTGATTTAAGATAATGTGTTGGAAACATTAACTTAATTTTCTGTACATTGTCTCTTCAGGACGTAGGCGAATATGTCCCTCACATGTTCCTGTCCCTTGAAGTTTTGTCTTTTCGTTATTTCTCCCAAATCCAGTTCTGTAATCAAGTATGTTACGCGCTGCTTCTTCCCCCCTCTCTCTCTCTCTCTCTAACCCTCTCTCTCTCTAATCTGTCCTGTGAGTATCAGATTTTCCAAGCCCTTATTCTTCATTAGGTGCCCCAGAAATTGCAACCACTTCTTCCTGATGTTATATGTTTCCTTTTTGTTCCTATTTTCTCCAAAATCTCATCCTTGCTGACATGTTCGGCTCATGGTATCCTCAGCATCCTTCTGTAGAACCACATTTCTGTTGATTGAAGTTTATTCTTCATCTTTGAGGATATTGCCCAGCATTCTCTGCCATACCCGGGGGACAGGTTTAGTTTACTAGAATTAATCTTTTACTGAACAGTTTTTTTTTTGTTTTAATTTCGAGAATTTAAAAGTTAATTGTAAAAATAAAGATGGAAATAGACGCCATTTAATAAAGAATTTGATACGTTAAAATGTAGTAATGATGGAAAATGAGTAATATGCACATAGAAAAGTATTCTGAAATAGATGATCTTATTAATGTGAAATTAGATACCTTCTAAGAATTGCGTTCCTTCAGGACGTTGACGATCATTGCTCTCCACAATATCCTGTCATTTGTAATTCTTGTTATAGCTCCTAAACTCTGTTCTGCCATCCATATACACAAGCACGCTAGGTAGGTTATGTTTTTATTTTCTTCTGTTCCTGTTGGCTTCAATCTGTCCTATGTGTATCAGGTTTTCCAAGCTCTCTTTCCTCATGATGTATCCTAGAAGTTTCAATTGTCTATTTCTGATATTAACTATAAGTTTCCTTTTTGTTTCCATTTTCTCTAAAACTTCAGCGATCCTCACATATTTGAGCAATTCTATTATATAACCAGATTTCTGTTCCTTCAAGTCTCTTCTTCATGTGTGACAAGATTGAAACACCGGTTCACTTACGATTGCCAAAGTTAAACAACGTCGACCCTGGTCACTAGACAGATAGGCGACCCCTTGGTATACCGGGTGCTATAAGTTTTAATATGCAGGTGGCGTAATGAATAATGGCTCCGAATTGTTAACCGGAGAGCCGAGTTGCAAATTCCGTTTGGTTCGTTATATTCGACTACGCGCAACATCCCTTGACAAAGGTATGAATCCACATCTTCTTTCCCCCAGATATGGGTTTATTAGTAAGACTTATATCACTAAAACATTATTATCTAAAAAAAATCATTATTATCTCCAAAAAAGTCTTACAATCTAAAATATTTTCTGGTTTAAATAATCTAAAAAGTATAGATAAGCCGTAGAAAACGAATCAATCAGTCAAACATCATGTGAGGATATAATCCCTCATTTACTATCATAATATTTTGTATTCTTTTCTCTATTTATATCGATTTTTTTCTTTGTCTTAATACTTTTCTTAGCTTTTGAAAGGCAACATCCATTATCCCAATAAGCTTTGGAATTTCACTGCCACATTTGCTGTCCTCTGTTAAAAAAAATTCGTAGATATTTAAAATGTTCTATTTGCTTGATTTTGACATCCCCAGTTTGTAATTTGCATGCTGGACTGTTCCTTTTTGCTGACACAATGGGAAAAATGAATAATCAAAGAAAAAAATTGACTAAAATGAAATTACAAATTTGGAAGGTTTTTAGAAAAATTAAATTCCTCACTTTTAAAATTTTAAAGACAATCGTATATAAGAGATCTACTTAAGATCTAGTGTGATCATAAGTTCCAGTATGCGTTCAAGTCAAGAGATTCGTTGGGAATAAAGATGTTCAACAAGATTAGAGAGAATGCAGGATCATCTCGGCGATGGTAAAACGGCACTAGATTAGCTTTAAAAAAACATGTCCTTTCAGGACGTTGGCGACCATGATTCTTCAAAGGTCCTTTTAATTTGTGCGAATTGACATGACGTCTGGTGAAATATTATAGTCTAAATTCTCATTGATTGCTCTACTGTTTGATGTTTTCTTTCCCTTAGACTGGATGCTATGCACAGTAAGATAATCTTGCTATTTACCTCAAAACTCGTGGGTAGAATAGACGAGTAGTTGAATTACTCAAGGGGCATCTGTGCGAAAGGAAAACAATAGACGAGGCCAGTATTTGAACGCGAATATTCAATTTCAGGATCAACATCGAGAGACGTTAATCTAATTGCACATTCTCTATGATCTTATATATACCAAGAGAGAAAATAATTGCGACATACAGAAGACCAGACATCTAAACTTTCAATGCTTCTCGTAGATTTTTTTTATCCCTTTTCCACAAGCGAGGCAGTAAAGACAATAATCCGAAAGAGAGTTCCACAAGAGAGAAGTGCGAGAATATGATTAGATTTTTTTTCTGCGCCTTAATACTTTTCTTAGCTATTGGAAGGCAACATTCGTTATTCCAATAAGCTTTGGTATTTCAGTGCCGCATTTTTCTCTCTCTTAAAAAAACTTCACAAATATTCAAATTGTTATACTTGCTTCATTCTGGCATTTCGATTTTGTAATTTGCATAATGAGCTGTTCCTTTTATTGTAAAATAAAAGTAAAAAATGAATAACCGAGGAGAAAAAAGGAGTAAAATTAATTTACTAATTTAATTTTTTTTTAGAGACATTCAATTCTTAAGTTTTAAAATTCACCGCTGTGGTTTTCTTTTCTCTCAGATTAATTTGAACATAAGATTTTACTGCAAATTGCAGTTATTTATTAACAGTTACTCGAAGCGTATTTTTGAACGTCAGGTGTCGAGACAATATCATCAATGAGGAATTGCTGTGAAGAACAGTGCAAGATCACGTTACTAAGCAGATCTGGCGGATGAAGTGAACTCGAATAGGACACACTCAGGAAACCAGCATAAATCTTCCCCATCACAAGACCTGATATGGAACCCGCAGGAACAGGAAGTAAGAACGGACAAGAATCACCTGGAGACATGACTCTGAAGAAGAATTAAATAGAGAAAGAAGTGAATTGACAGAACTAACAAGCCGAGCCTAGAACCTAGCTCCATTGAGGACTGATGTTTATGTTTTACGTTCTATCGGGAGCGAAAAGGAACTTTAATGTTTTGAACGCCAATCCTGGATGAAAGTTTACAAATACTAACTAGTGCTGTTATTTTTTATACTAGTCTTCACCAAATACAAGGCCCAAGAGCGACTCAAGTTAGAGGGTTACTAAATTAGATTGTAGTAAGGACGTACATGGAGGGATCAAGAGGTGCATATTATGAAAATATATAGGATAAATAATGATTGATCCTAGACAGGAAGATGTTAATATTGTACTGATCGGGAAACATCCTTTCTGGAGTATGCTGTATAATGGAAGAAGATGCGTGTGAGGAACTCCCTCATTACCAATGGAATATGAAGGAAATGAGGATAAATGAACTCAGTGTAAGTTGCATGATAAGTGCTTGTTGTGAAGTTATGGTCTGGCAGAACCAAGGAATGCAGTGCGTCCGACTAACTGCCTTGAAAGCAGCGATAGAGTAGCGTGAGTCTAGTAACCTTTCGTCTGTGGGAAAGGATGTAAAATACGTTCGATCAGAAGTCCTTCAAATGCTTTTGAACTCTATTGAAGCAGGAAAGTGACGGTTGCTGAAGCTCCAGCCAGGGTGTGGCTTCAGTACTCCCAGCTTTAGCTTGATCTAGCTCTTATATACTGCATGACAGGCGTCAGGTACTTTCTGGATCGGTAGAAAACAAGCCATATTTGCACGATGTTTTGCGATGGATTCTATAAAAGAGTTCTTCTCCAGTTCCGTCATGAAGTTGAGATATAATAGACGTTACGGGCAAGTAGCAGAATTAAAATTAAACCCGTTCATCATGAGTGGAGGAAATTCGGCGTCTGCTCTGTGATAATGAAATGTTAGTAACTTGGTTTTGGAGGTACTGAATGTTAGAAGCCAGCGCCTCAACCATTAAGTTGTGCTAGTAAGGTCAAAATATATATATATATATATCTTTTTCTAGGCTTTTTTTTTTACTTTTTTTCCGTGAGGTTCAACCTGTATAAATTTCAGGGGCTACTCAAAGTAAAGGATTATAGATTACGAGGTACAGTTTATGCATTAACTTTGACTTGTATTAATCGGAAAAAATAATGGAAATCTATTCCATAGAGCAGTGGTCCGCGGGAAGAAATTGCTCGAGTGCCACTTACTTCTTACCAATGAAATACAGAGGGAATAAGGGTGGTTCGTTACAATGCCTGTAGCACATTCCATGAAGCTAGCGATAGAGCAGTGACAGGCTTGCGAAATATCTTCAGTAGGAGAGGAGTTACACAGTGGAAAATAATTTATCACCCACAAGGACATGGAGAGGTTTTTGGACTTTATCTAAACTGGAAAGTGAGAACTGGCAGCTTCTGTCAAAATATGACAACATCACTCCATTTTATGCCTTATATTGCTTGTATAACGGTAGAAGGTAGCATGAAGAGTGAGGTACTTACTGAAGCGGTACAGGGAACCGATCATTTTTCCTGCCTCTTTACTGATGGATCGTATGTACGAGTTCCACAAGGTTTACCTTGTGTTTAAGGCCAAATAGTCGTTTAAGACACAGGCCTCCTTGAAGAGGGCATCGATTTATCGTGACTTGTGGTAGATCAGGGTCCAATCTAGTTATAAAAAAATCTGGAGGAGTTTATGCTATACTAAAAAATGCTAAATAACTAAATTTGTTTCACTTGATCTTATAAAATGCATTAATAGAAAATAAATAATTTTGTAAGTATTCGATACTGTATTTCAGATGATTGTGCATTTCCTCATTTGTGAATTAAATTATTTACCATTTCCGATTGGAATGGATACAAACTTATTGTATGCTTAATTATTTACCCTGTTTTTACTTTTTCATTTTGATAAACGTATTGTAAAAAAAAAAAACTCCAAACGTTAAACATAAACATTGATATGTATTTTTCAATATTTTGGGATATTCTGCTTCATTTTTCTTCTCCTGTATTGCAGATTATACTAGAAATTTTACTTACAGATGAAAAAAAATGATCCAACAAAGATTGAGTCGTGGTTCTACAGGAGGATGCTGGGAGTACTATCAACTGAATATGTAAACAAGGATTAATTGATAAAATGAAATCTGACTTAAAAAGTCACTGACATCTACAATTAGAAAGATGCAAATGAAATTACTCAGGCAAGATATGAGACAAGACGGCTTGGAAAATATACCACTCTGAATGGAAAGCCGAGGAGGCAGTTTGAAACAGCAATGAGTGTATGTAAATAGATAGGAGAGCAGGGATAAAGAGTGGCAAGAAACCGTGGAGAGCAATGATCACCTACGTCTTAAAG
>OZ010571.1:94739464-94744464 GCA_963932145.1 Acanthosepion lycidas | reverse complement strand
AAGGCAACGAAACATTATCAAAATGATTTGGAGTGCACTTCTTCACTGTGCAACAAATTATTTAAAAATGTTTTTTTGACGGCATCACATTCAACAAGAGGCCGTGCGCGAAAATTAAGAGCAAGAGCAAGTAGACGTCTATTTTAGCAAGTTTAGGTAAATACTGCCATGCTTTTTGTGCGTCTTCAATGCTCAGTGGCCAGTATCAGAATCAATGTGCAGACATCTACAGTGCGACGAAATCTGAACAATGCCGATCTTCATAATGCCAAGAAAAAGCCAATGCTTACAATATAGCACCATCCATGTAGCACAAGCATGCTCGCCTCAACAATACTAAAAGGTCATATTAATAAACTAGAAACATTCTGGCAGAAGATTTCATTGTCGGATAAACGTTTTGGGGAGGAACAATAGCTGGTATATCTGACGCGTTCCTATTAGGGCTTTTGAAGAGAAGAATTTAAAATCAACCATTAAACATGGAGTCTACAGTATTATGATATCGGGGAGCTTTGCTGCAGCTGGAACAGGCAAAATAATACACAATGGCACTTGAAGATACAAATCAATTTTGTCTTGTCCTCGGTTCAAAATATGGGTTTAGGACGGAGCGGGAACTTCCAACAAGACAATGGTCTGAAGAATCAAAGCAAATCCACTAAAGAATGGGTTCGTAAAAAGCGGCCTAGTCAAAGTCCTGACCAAAACCCAATTGAAAATCTCGGATGCAAGTGAAAGAAGGCGGGCCATACAAGAAACTCAGGTTAAATCGACCAATTGAGGGAGTTTTGTCAAGGGGAATGGTCAAAAATCGGCACTCACTGCTGCCAGAAACTTCTTAAAAATTATCGAAAAAGACTG
The DNA here is from genome assembly GCA_963932145.1 of Acanthosepion lycidas. NCBI lineage: Eukaryota > Metazoa > Mollusca > Cephalopoda > Sepiida > Sepiidae > Acanthosepion > Acanthosepion lycidas. The sequence continues at coordinate 94,743,600 of OZ010571.1, read as the reverse complement.
GTTGATATTGTAACCTCAATAGGAAGAGTTACCAAATATTAAATTTAAGGGTTCACATATTTTGCACATCTTAATTTTTAATTAAGATTATATTCCAGCTTGATAAGACTTTTTCAATTGGTTGTAACTGATTTAATAAAGTTTTTTGTAATGAATATATAGTTTACTTAAAAATTGCTGATCATCTGGAAAACAGACATTTTTTAGTATTATCATAGGCTCAGTTATTTTTGTATAGCACTCTATAGATGAATGTGTTTGTGTTTATCATTTTCAAACTTTTTTATGTCTTTCTCTCTTTCTATACTGAGTTACCTATCAATGTTCCTTCCTTTATATATATATATATATATATATATATATATATATATATATATATATATGCCTATGTGTGTGTGTATGTGTGTGTGTAAATATCACGTCCAGAGAAATAATTTGTGTATTCTTCTCACATCGTAAAGTCAAAACCTATCATATGTTAGCGTTGTTCTGGAATATTTATCATCAATGGCAAATTTGGAAATGTTACATAAAATATACATTCAAGAATATTATTGTGTGGAAAAACGAAAATAGGATGAATATAAAACCCAACACCAAACTACAAAGCAGCGATTGCTAAAGGTACAACTTTGAGGTAAATTCTCAAGAAAGAAATTAAGAAAACTCCGATTGAAACAATTTGGCAGGTTGCATTGTATATCCGATAAGGGAAACATAATCAATTATAAATCCAGAGGATTAGAATTAAACAGGTCGTCTTTAATTAACAGAAAATGCCTTTAAATAGTAAATGATATCTTTCTAGATTAAAAGTCGAATCATTCAAATATATAAGATAATGAAAGAAAGTTAGCTACAAGGAACACAAGATTAAAGTTAAAATAAGTATGGACCCTCATTCAATGTGAATCTGCAATAAAGTCAAATAGTCTACTTAATGCTTCTTACTTTCGACCTTGTGCCACATCTAAACTACGCTTAGTAAATTGCTATACATGAACCAACTATTTCTCCGGGGAGTATTAAAGCGTTTGTTTATGAATGTCGCGGAATTGTTTAATTATTTGTGCAATCCTTGGGCTGGTTAGTACAGACTCATATACTTTGTAAACCTAACCAGCAAGAACTGACCAGCACTAAAAGAGAGAGAGAGAGAGAGAGAGTGGTGAGTGGGAGAGTTCTTGTCATGATCAGTGGAATAAAATAGCCTATCCCTGTAGGTTAGCCAAATTAGTTTAGTTAAAAATATTGCTTGTTGGTTGATCGGACTGGAAGACACCTGAGAAAGTTCTGAGGGTAAAACGACTGGGATATATTCTTCATAATAACGAAGTGGCAGACATCAGTAGTTCGACTGTATAAACCGTAAATATGAGCATTCCTCATCCTTTAAAAATTGTATGGGGTCATTTTCCCCTAACAAACCAGTAAACGGGAATCGATTTTCGAAAGTAAAAGAAATAAATTTGTTCTAGATGGCTAACGGTATAAAAGGAAAGGACATAAACTCTCTTCTTCTCCTATTTTGCTACAGGATGCGGTAGACAGAATATTGTCCACTAGTCCACGTCCGAGGAAATATCTTGACCCGGGCTAACCTACTTTTTGATTTTGCACAATCACGTGGTGCAACACACACACATGCTACAACGAATTACACAAAGGTTTTGTTTACCTTTTTTAACTATATGTATACAAGATTTACTTGTATACAAACGTATCTTTGTTTTCGTTATTGACTGCATATTTCTTTATTTGAAAAAATACCTCCATGCTTTGAACTCATATCATCTAAAAATGGTGAATTAATTTATTTCTGAAAGTCTTCATCCTCATCAGCAATAAGAGGTAATTCCTCCCGCCATTACAAATTCTTTGAAATGGTGGATGCAAATGTTCCAGCTATAATAGTCAATGACGCAAGAGAAAGAGAAAGAATTAATAAAGAAAAATGCTTACCAAGGGCCAAAAGAAAAGGTGACATATTGATATAACGATCGTCATCATTGGGCAATAATGATACAAAGAGCCTTGCAAATATAATGAAATAATTGGAGACCTCCAGAAGAAACAAGGACATTGATACTATTAGTTTGGTGCAAAAATAATGTCGTTTTTTTACGTATTTTTTAACGTCAAAAAACGACATTATTTGCACCACCCTAATAGAACAATATCTAATTTTGTGAAAATATTGTTAAAGTGTTCGGACCTATTGTCTCTTGATCCTCCAGCGATAAATGCTAGACGTTTCCGATGAAAAGATTCAAAATAATAGGAAGAATAATAAACTGAATTGACAACAGCTAAATTGTTTTCTTTTATCCTAAAAGAAATGTTCTTAACTTTAACGACAAGAAATGTCATCAATCAACAACATAGCATGATAGATTGAGGCAGAAACGCCAAGAGGAAAATCAAGTGTCAACAGAAATAGACAGAATTAAAGCAAAAAAAAAAAGACATTGTTTTGGAAATAGAATAAACCAAAATTTCTAGAGAAAAATAAGTAGAAAAAAACAATTAAATTATTTCTGAAATACCTCGCCGGTGATCGTTCTTAATGGAACGTGGCCGGGCATTTGCAAATTGATAACGACAATTCTTGGTCAAGAGTATTAGAAATTTAAAAAAGAAAATGAAAAAGTTGTCTCTGCTAAAAAAGCAGCTGAAAAATGATGTAAAAGTGCAGGATTTTAAATGACGATTTTCTAGGTAGTTTGTCAGGCTATGTTAACTTAGAATTTGACGCGCCAGAATCCCTTTCCTCAAATTTAATTTCTGATTGTTCATTTGACGCTAAAACTACTTCGATGATAGGTTAGTTATATAGATAGAAGTATATTTCAACCATAGCAGGGTCATTCATTAATATCAGAGTCCCTTTTGTCCTGCATTATTTATTAGTTATATATTATTTTTATTATTTAATACAGAATAAATACAAATACACACGCACAAGCACAAACAAGAACACGCACACGCATATATATTATCTCTCTCTCTCTCTCTACATATATATATATATATATATATATATATATATATATATATATATATATATATATATATATATATATATATATATATATTTCTATGTATAAATTCGACGCTCCCTTCGTATTCGACGTTCCCGTCGTATTCGTCGTATGAGGGTCAAACAACTCAGTTCCAAGAAGCAGACAGCCCAGACACCAGCACATGTGATTTGATTATAGTGTTGAAGGTTTTGTGCAGAATCATCAACACCTTTTGAAGGGCCGAATACAGAGACCTGGTGCACTACGCGCGACTGGGTCCCCAAACGACCCTCCGCAGGTTTTGAATTCAGAGTTGTCCTTCTCATAGACCAGTTGCCATGCAAGGCTATAGAACCCAGTCTGCTTTTCTATTTAGAGAATATAATTTAGAAGAAAAGGATTCATCCCTTTCCCAAGGTTATTAGCACGTAAGTAAATGTAATCAACTCAAATGGAATTCGAGCTCGGCTCTCCGATCCCTCAATCCAAACCGCTATCCATTAATCCACCGTGCCTTGGATATATATATATATATATATATATATATATATATATATATATATATATATATATATATATATATATATATATATATATATATATATATTAATTTAAAGAAAAAAAAGACCACTTCAAGATTCCATTAGTTATAATTTATTTCACCAGAGATTTTATTTTTCTCTGGATCTTCAGACTTCACTTTCGAGCGCAAAAAAATTAATTTGAAATTTACACATTTTAAATGCAGTATTAGGCATATATAAGGTGACATAGAGGGTGGTGCGAAATAGTGTGAGAGACATGGTGGAGTTTAGAGAGGGAACAGAGAGTTTTAAAATGTATTTTTATTTTTATTACAATACTTAATATAAAGGAGAATGGGGTAAGGATCAGACATTGACCTATTTAATCAGTCAACTCACCGGAAATGATATGGGAAAAAAGAAGAAAAGAAAAAAAGAAAAAGGGAAAAAGAAAAAGGTGGAAAGTAAAGAGATTAGAAATAAGACGTGGACGGAGAGTTTTGGAGGAAGGAAGGAGAAGGGTGGTATAGCTTTAGCAAATTAGATTAACACAGATCTTAACGTTTGATAGTAATTTAAATGATTAAAA
>OZ010571.1:94716964-94736964 GCA_963932145.1 Acanthosepion lycidas | reverse complement strand
TTTGATGACATCTTTCGCTATCCCAATGCGCCTTTGGATTTCCGTGTTGCACATTCCGCCTCTTAATACGCTTCTCTCATTTACAATTGCAATAGATAGATAGATAGATAGATAGATAGATAGATAAAGTTTATATTTGGCCTTGTGCAGCAAGCGTGTGGTACTCTCCTGTAAATATCCTGTATCGAATATCACATGCTGAGTACATATATGTTTTCCTTATTGACTGCTTCATTCGTTGTTTTAGTATTTTAGTACGATACAAATATCACACATTTGGACTTGTTACTTGACATTCGAAACGACTTCATTGTTAAATGGATGCATGCCACTTGCTTGTTAATCATCACTCTATTGTTAAAGCCCTTCATACCCATTAGCAAGGACATATGAGAAATCCGATGACCCTCGGTGGGGAAACAGTGTTAAACCGACTTGAAGTATCGATTATATGTATATTTCTGTCGGAGTGCTTATTGGCATTCTCAATTATAGAAATGGAAGCCTGTGTCTTTCTGGAAAAGAATGGATGACTGAACAGCGCCTGACCACAGGTATATTTGATTTGCGTCGCAAATATTTACATTGTTTATGTTGGTTTCTGTATGCACGCACATTTTCTTCGGGAATGTCGGTGGCCCATCATGTGTAAGCCTGGCACGCGGCCAGATTTTCTCCAAAAAAATGTAAACAAGAAATCAAAATCAAGATAATCGGTGAAAGAACAGACCACGCAAATAAGTAAATTAGCTGTATGGTGGAAACGTATATGGTGGGGGGGGGTAGCAGAATTGGAAATTAGTTATAAAACCTATCAGACATCTTCAATTGTGTTTTCTTTTTTCTTTTCTTTTTTTCTTTTTCTTTTTATTTTATTATATTTTATGTATTTATTTTATATTATTTTTTAAAATTCTATTTTTAAAGAAAGTAATTCATGATTTATTTTTTGGAGTTTTCTTTTGTGGGGTTCTCTTCAAGCTGAAGTCAATATTCACTGTTTTGGCGTTTTTATTGCAAATATCGAAAAACGACATTTTTGTTAAAACATTAGCTTGATGTTTCAATATGCACAAGCCTATCAGCGTTACACCGGGCTACGTCTTTTATTTTCATTTGCCATTTTGTTCCTTTTAACAGCTCGCTGTTTTTTTACTTCATTTTTTTTTTTTTTTTTTTTAAGAATCGGCTTGGTTTCCCGTCGCTTCGTTTCTAAAGTGGTCCTTCTTTTTGACACAACAGGAAATGATGTGGGATACCGCCTGTTGTTTAACTGAAGATATATTCGGCTTAATGTCAAAGATCAACCGAATTCTGCAGCCTTGCAAACAATGCCTCTTCAGGTGCTTATTCGATCAGAATTTTGCTTGTGCGCGCACAGACCCTTCGAATCTACTGTAAAAAGTTATCAGAGAGAAAAGATCTCGTATAGAATAAAAGTAACAAAACCAGTTTTATTCTAGTGTATTTCAGCATAAACTCCGGAAACTACGTCATTGGTCTGAGAGTGGACATTTCGTAAATAGATTACTCCATCGCCTCTCTGAGAGAGTCTTCGATTTGCATGCACGGTGGTACCGTCACGTAGTATGTGCATTGCGTCAGTTTGCAAAGCTGGGAAAGAATAAAAGAACATCAGCGATGCTCGGCACGAGGCTGGCTGGAAATTGAAAGCTAAAATGACATCACCGCCGGATTTCTTCGACTGAATTACATAAGCACGTTTTACGGGAAAACGAACGTTTCAAAGGTGTTTCTCTTTGTGTGTGGCCACGAATTTACGCGTTGGCCTCTGTATGCACTCTCTGTCGAGCGAGTTAATACGTATGTTCCCGTTTAAATATATTTCACGAAATCATGTCATTTCAATGGGTTCGACAATAAAAGAAACAGTATTGTTGTAACAAAAAAAAAGTTTATTATCTGAATCTGATTACTCTGAAATCCGAACCATTCGATTTCGAAATTTATTAACAGTTTTTTTGTTTTCCTATAATAAACTAAAACCTATTTACCGGACAGATTTTAAATTAAGAAAAAAAATTGGCTTGTTTATTTATTGTTTTATTAAATCGGTTTGGAAAGAAACAACATATTTCTGCTAAGAGATTTCTCCATTCTTTTCCTTAGGAACGGGAGAGCAGCCTCTCTATGCGAGTTGTTAGTGCTGAGGTTTCTGTATCAAGTAGGTTATTAGATGGTGGAGTTGCTAGCCTACGACCAGTCGGTTTGCATTCAGGTTTTTTTCTTCTCCTAGATCGGTTGCTAACTGTTGTAACCTAGAAAGTGTTACTGAATGCGCAATAACCAAAACGGTGATTGGAAATGGAATGGTTAACTTTATATGCTTCATGTGCTTATGGCATTTAATGTACACACGAGCATGCGCACATGCACACACATTTTGGCAATGTTTGATATAAGACATTGAAATAATACATTTTTCTCCCACTCAGGCTGGAAAATCCCTATCCTGATAAATCAATAAAATCATAAATTTGGAGAGTAAAAAAGAACTGGCAACTGGCAATTTTTAATGAATATTTCCAAAATTTTTGGTACGAATAAAATTATTTTAATGTTTGTACAAATATGTTTAGCTCTGTCATTGAATTAAAATATACATGCGCACACGCAAACGTGCATACAGAAAAAAATTATATAAAAAGGAAGTTATCTGTGTCTTTAATTGTCAATTGCTAATTGCGCCTTCTCTCTGAAAAATACTTTGAACGGATTTTTATGACTACTTTATCTAAACTGAATATATTTTCTAATCGACGTAGTATTTTATATGGAGAAGCAGTTCAGATTTAAAGCGACAGATTCCGAATTAAAACTTATAAAATTTAGCTGGGATTTTCAGGTCAATGCTTTATAAAATTTGATATATTTGGACCACTCCTCTTTCTTTTCTCTCACGTCATGTGTGCAGAAATCTTGACATTTTTTTAGGTAAGTCCCAAGTCAAAGTAAAGAAATTATATCGTATTTTCACACAAGAGTGGACATGCCCTTAATCCAATGCAAAACGTAAAATTCTTGCGGCCCTAAAATGACATTCGACAGCTGTGATAGCCAATTACCATAATTATTCAGACAAACAAATTTACAACGGCTAAACATTTGAAACTTCAAATCAAATTGAATAAATTAATAAAAGCTGCTTGGCCATGGGGGTCATTACGAAATTTCTGGTAGACCGTGCATGGTAACCCCAACACAAAGTTCAGTAGAGACATCTAATTAAACGATACGCGTGCGTCTTGCTAAGCCAAGGACTTAGGGGTATTAGTGTATATTATGTATAAATTCACTCAGAGCCGTCAAAGAGAAAAATCAATATATGATTTTGTATATCTTTACTTACTACTCCTTCAGTTTAGACTAATTCCATTCAAATCTGACTTCTCTAAGTAAATATTTAATCTACTGCTATCTTTGTTCATATACACACATACATACATAGATGCATAGATATATATATATATATATATATATATATATATATATATATATATATATATATATATATATATATATAAAGTATGCTTACATATATATAAAGCATGCTTTATATATTTAAAAACATTTTATTACATTTATGTGTATTTGCTACAATCATATTTCCCATAACTGTTTATGTAAAGTTTTTTATTACTTACATTTTTTAGCACAGTTTAATCTTTTAAGTGCTCAAAATGTCCTCCTTCAACATTGCAACATTCTTCGAACGTCTCCAGAACACCATGACACACAGCACGACACACACCCCGATCTGGATCAATTTCAATAAATATATTTGGAATGTTCTTTTTATACGCCCACTGTGTGGGAATTTCTCTTATAAACATTGTCCTTTATTACACCCCCCCCCAATAAAAGATTTCAATTGGTGTTAGATCAGGTGAACGCGGTGACAAATTGTTGCTGTCCTACTTCCTAATCACTGCTAAGGAAATGTTTGGTTAAGGTAATCCCTAACTGCCACAGCATTATAGGAAGGTGCGCCATCTTGCTGAAAGAACAGTTCGACAAAGTTAGCTTTGGTTCTGAGCTGTGATCTAAAATATAAAACAAATAGTGAAAAACCTGTCAGCTTACTTTTGGCCCATCCTGTGTATATTCTCGCAAATGATGTTTCGAAAATGACTTCGAATTATTTCGACTGAAATTACAAATATATTTAGAGGTAAACTAATTACACCGTTAGAGAGTGTCAAGCTTGAAATATAAAATATTTTTCCATTGGGTGTGTATTTTCAACAAATGTGAAGAACTGTTTACGAACCACACTCGTAAAAGTGGCTTTCCATACGCATCACTAGAGCGATTACTGAAATGCATGACCTACCAATACATATCAACATAATGTTCTTCTTTGCTAAGACACTTAATTCAAAAACTGCAAAATTAGCTACATACATCGTGCATTATACGGCGAAAAAGAAAAATAAACACGACATTCTACACGTTCGCACATACGCGCAAACGGGCGGATAGGCGTACGCGCGCGATTGCATATTTGCTCACGCACGCACACATACACTGTGAAAAAAACTGGTACCATTGAAAAGTGCATGTAGAAAAGAAAAATTGTTAAGTATAAGCAGTCAATTATTAGTTGCCCCCACCCCGATGAGTTGACGGAGTAATTCCCGGAGGGTCCATCTACGAAACGCTGGAGTCGGGACGATCAAGGTAACATCAATCAGCTAAGTTACAGACATTTTAGTTTTATTATTATTATCACACACACACACACACACACACACACACACACACACATATATATATATATATATATATATATATATATATATATATTACTTTCAACGTTATTATAATGGGTTAAGTTGGATATAGTTGAAGTAATAAACATGCAGGATAAAAACTTTCATTAATTCTTTAGAAATACACACACACAGACACATATATATATATTAGGTTGGTGCAAAAATAATGACACAATAATGTCGTTTTTTGACGTTAAAAAATACGTCAAAAAACGACATTATTACGTCATTATCTTTGCACCAACCTAATACATGCCTGTGTGTGTGTGTTTGTCTGCGTGTGTGTGTGTTCGTGTGTGTGTGTGTGTGTGTGTGTGTGTGTGTGTGTGTGTGTGTGTGTGTGTGTGTGTGTGTGTGTGTGTGTGTGTGTGTTCAAGCATGTTTGGTTAAATAATTTAGATGTGTTATGTTTATTTATTTTAATTTTAATTTTTTCAAGTCCACGGATTAATTTCTTGTTACCTGTAGAAAATTGATCAAGAAAAATACCAAACTTTTCTTTGAAATATTTTTTTTTTATTTTTCCAATTACGTTCAATCTCTTTCGAGATCATCTTCGGTGTTTATGTGTCTGTGAATATGTTGGCGTGAATATGTTGGCGTGAACACCGCAAAATTCAAAATATTTACCCGTTATGCAGGAGAGATAACTTCTGTAATTTTTGAAGTATATTTCTGGGCATGATTACCGTAAAATACAAAATATTTGCCAGTTTTGCAAGGGAGAGAATTTTTAAAACTTTGCTGTTATAAACATTTAAGAACTTTATTGCTATATTCGTAGTTGACTTTATTTTTGGTTGCAATTCTCTTATATAAAGATCTTCTAGAACTTTTAGTTTTTGCTCATTTTTATCTTGAATCAAATAGATTATTAACATGAATCAAATAGATTATTATTCGAAACCACAACAGTATTCATTCAAGATAATAATATGCAAAAACTAAAAAATTCAAGGAGCTCTTTATATTGGAGAATTGCGTCCAAAAATAGATCAAGTCAATTACGATTAAAGCCACAAAGTTCTTAAAAGTTTATAGCAGAAAAGTCTTTAAAACTTCTAAATTAGATTTGTTAAAAACCACAGTTTAAAAATCTTTAAAACCCATAAAAAACACATAAGTTACCTCCCTTGCATAACAGGTAAATATTTTGAATTTTACAGTGTTCATGCACACATATCCACAGACAGTTTGTGCTTTTATGTGCAATGGTATCAGTCAGGATGCGTAACTTTTGAATAAATAATATATATTCAAAAAAAGTTTATTTATCTATAAATTCTAAGATTTTTTTTTTCTCCAAATGTCAGTTTAATCTCATCGTACGGAGGCACAAGTCTTTCGTTGTTCCTTTTCAGTAGAGCATAAAATCTATAAAGTTACACGCAAAACCGCCACGATGCGTTATGAAGATTTTTGGGAAGCAATTATGAATGTATTTTTATACCATTAATGTGATGTTTGTCTTTTGAATATAACCCCAAGGAAAGTACTTAATTTAATTCGTCGGATATTTGATTGTTATTATTGCTTGGAAACTTTACGAGGAATTTTTAATAAAACGTTTACTCTCAAAGGACTTTTACAAAGTTTCTTTGTCATAACTTATTGATTTAGATGCTGTACGCTTTGTGTAATGGTCTTTCATTCGCTTAAATCTTTACATTTCTTTCTTTGTTTGTACAACAAAGATAGATGCAACGGTTGTTCTCGCTGTCTGTTATATATTTGGTCCAGACGATTTAATCAGAAATTACTGACCACAGTAAATAAAGACTTTATTGGCTAACTGTGAACCCTATACTCTACACTTTCTATCTTATGACTTGGTTTTATGTGAATCATCGTAATATTTCACTAGCGCATTTCGACACGTTAGTTTAATTACAATACCTTCTCCAGAAATACATATTTTCTTTAAATTACCGATAATACTCCGGAAGAAATTTCAATTTTTGTCTATTGAATTAGATTTGGCTGTCAGTTTTGTGTCATTTGGGAACGTTGAACACGGTTTTTTATTCGGTTTTCCTCTACCAGGTCCTGATTTTGTTCAACACCCTCCTCTTTCGTTGTATTCATGAAAAGTTTTTTCGCAATAATCGCCAGAATCATTATGAAACTAGGTTTTTTATCTAGGTATTTGTACACAGTGCTATGCTATTGTTGTATTGTGTTTACTTATATATGAAACACTCTAAATATATTTTAATTTTGTCATTTTTAATCTATTTTAATATTAATAAATTCAGCTAAAAATACCATAGAATTCTAGAATTTTCCAGCGAGTTCCTGTTTTTCTTTAGAATATTCTAGAGAGACAATTAAAATATATAAAATCAGATCGTTTCCTGAGTTAATCAGCAAATTCAATCAGTCCTTCTGTCAGTTAAGTAAATTTGTGTTATGGAGTGGTTTCACAGTGGAGGCTTGTATTTGTACTAAGTCGGTCCTAAAATAGGTTCGACGTACAAAACGTTAGGAACTTCATATAATAGGTAATGACGCAGAGAAATCTAGTTGTGGTCGCTGATACTTTAGTATCCGACTACTTTAATTTCATAGATTTTAAGTACTTATCTCATAGTAAGCTCCTACTTAAACCAATTTTTGTGTTTATATTTCAGATTTTTTTTACATTTATATGAATAGCTTTAAGTAACTTTGCAAATTATCAAAACAATAATGCAATATGTCATAAAGCACGAAAGAAGTTCAAATACAAAAACAACTCTTTTGTTTTATATGTGAAAATCTTACAGTTCCACATCAGTGAGCAAATATAAGTAACTTCGTAAACAATTGCCACAGTGAAAGGTTCATATCTGTTTTTTTTTTTGTTTTTTTAGTAATTTCTATTGTTATCATCTTACTTTACTGTAGTTTGAACTGCTTTATTCATGAAACTTGATAAAAATAATTTTAACTCTTGTAGCATATCTACGGACAATAATGGGTATAGTTCCATTCACATTAATGCAGTAGTAAATACTGTATGTTGGTCTACAGTTGGAGATTCATTGTTGAATTCACTTGAATCACTTCTAGCAGTTGACTACTACTTCTACGTGCTACTGGCGAATCTTTTATGTATTGTTCTTGTCCTAAGTATTATTGTTCATTACCAACCATTGATTATTCAGTAACCTTCCCTAGGTTACATTAACCGATGACTTCATTTTTCGTCCTAATTTGAAAAATATGGAAAATGGTACATAAGCTATTGACAAGAATCAGGACCTAACAGAGAAAAATGGCGTTAATATTCGTATTCCGCGCACTTAAATTACCTAGAATTAAGCCTCAGATATCATTTAATAAAATATTTGTACCCCAGTATAATCAAACGTATAATTCGACAATAGAATCAATGCACCAGAAATTTTACTTTTGACAGATATCATAGGAATTAATTCATTGATTCGTTGTCTACGGCTTATTAACCTTTTTCGAATTAGAACTCGGCTCTCCGATTAACAATTGCTAGGCATTATACATTACACCACCTTCACATCCAAGCTTACATCATCTGGTACTGTCATCTAGCTACAGCCCGAGCTCTTCATTGCTTATCTTCATTGATCGAACCAGGGAGATGTTATAGTAAGGTTCATTAAAACGAGATTTGCTATGACATTATCGCATAAAATCAAAATATTGTTTCTGAAATAATTAAAGCTAAAACCACCTAAAGCTATCGAATATTAAAACGTTAACTAATTTTTCGACTAATTTCATCAGGGGTTCACTTGAGGATTTAAAATTTAGGAGGTTGTCCCAAATCTGTTGTAAAATCCTAGAATATCCCTCAGGTATGTGCTATTGAATTTTTAAGGTAGCATGCAAGGTTCAAGTGACCTTTCCCACTTTTTTTTTACTTCCAAGCCATTATACCCCAGCAATAGTAAGTAATGTTAATAAGGTTACATTTTTATATTGTTGGACGGAATATTTTTCTATTATTAAAATATTGGAGGCTTGATGATAGTGGGATTAAAACAATGCATGTCATTTGTTTCGAATTTACTCATTTGTCAATAGAAAAGCTATTTTTTCAAAGAGAAAAAACAATTCTTCTCCAGCGAAAAAATAATGAAATTTGCCTGTTTTTAAAAGAAAATATATTTACAGGTATGATATTCCTTAGTGAAAAATCCCCAGTAGTTTAAATTAACTGAAAACATTACCTTCAGCAAAAAGTTACAAAATTCAAAAAAGATATTACCACAGAGGCCATCTGGAAAAATTGGAGCTGACAATTGATTCGTGGCGCTGCCTTAAAGTGGAAGTTACGAAAACATTACCTAGGGACCAGCCGGAAAAGAAATTCGATCGAAAAGATAATATTTGGTAATTTTTAAAGACAAGGCAGAATTGAAAAATGATTTATTCCACCTATCAAAAACTGAAATTTGTAAACAAGTCAAGAAATATAATTTATTTATGTAAAGTCTTTACATAAATAAACCCTAACAAGATATGGAGATAGCTGACCAGAGGAAACAGCTGGTAAATTTCTGATTGTATGAACATGACCAAGCTAGGAGTAGTTTTTGACAAGAAATTAAAATCATAATTCTAATTAATGACCAGACGCTAAGCCACGCCACGCGGTTTGAAAACCAAATTTGCCAAAATGACAATCTAGGTGAAAGGCGTAGGTGAAATACCAAGAAGGGCGGAGGAATTTCCTACGCCCATTGGGAAGTAATGATAACAGGCACAAATAGAAGAAATAATGAGTTATCGGGGCGAGTCACTACCTACGACCGCTGGCCGTAGAAAAAGAGATCTTCCAAATTTGGGAAGATAATTAATTTTTCAAAACCAGATAACAAAGAACTCTTGTTGGAGTCCCAAACCACATCGAACGCAATGTCAGTCTTGGGTAATTGTCAGTATAAGCAGAATATTGAAGCAACAAAAAAAACAGTTTCAGAGTCAACGACCAGAGACGCAGACAAGACCAAACAGCAGGAGAAACTGCTGAATCTCACGTAAATTCATGCCAAAGAGAGCACCCGACAAGCCTTGTTCCAGACTTAGCTAAATTGAACAAAGTGTCACAATAGAATTAAAAGTAGGAAGGGTTAATATTTCTGTACAAATAATGATATTAACCACATAGAAAATAAACACTGAAAACATTGCTTTTTTTTACATTTCTTCTGCAAAGAACGTTTTTTTTATTTTTTTTTCCTTTGTGAGATAGCCTCGCCGTGATGAACTGGTGCTACAATTGCTGACGTCTACTCGGTCTTTGCCGGTTCCGTGATCAAATAATACAACATGGAATAGAGCGAGGCACAGACCAGTACGACCAACTTCAACGGCAGTAATTACCAGCGTAAGAATTGATGCAGAAGGGTCATATTTTAACACAATACGGCAACAGTGCACTGCCGTATAGAATTGTGTACGAGTGAATCGAAAAGTTTCAAAGTGACCAGACGAGCGTGACCCAAGAAAAAGGAAGAGGAGGCTCGTCAACCTCCAACCACTGAAGCGAAGATTCAGTAAGCTCGATAGATGCTAATGACAAACCAGCGAGTTATCATCAATGATGTAGCATGTTCTCTACAGATTCGGAACACCGTTTTTGTTACGCCTTTGTGCACACTGCTAGCGAAGCGGCCATGGTTACACTGTAACAGCAGCAAGAAAACTTTGATCACGTAGCCACAGAAGTACCAGCTATGAGCACGCGTGATCAGAAGTCAGTGTGACAAACCAAAAGATACGCTACGGCGAAAGTGTGAATAATTTTGGACATACCCTTGTATACTCGGTCGGAACAAGATTTCCTAGTCTTCTAGTGAGTGAATTTAGAAAACAATATTTAGATGTTTGTACATAGATTTCTTCAACCGCATATGTACCATTTAGACAGTTTCATGATTCCATCGATCCCAGAATAGAAATTGGCATTATTCGGAGTAAGGAACTGGTTTAAGGGGGTTTTACAGGCTTCCGGTAAATTTAAGTTCTCTTCACTAAGATTTTGTAGTCGTCGAAATAAGTGAGGAAAGTTTATAAATTATAATTAATATAGTGTAAATAGATTATAGTGAGAGGGGAATAAAAGATAGAAATTATAATTAGTTATACTGTCGACATTTGAATTTGTAGAGGACATGCTACTTCATCGATGAGAGCTCGCCGGTTCGCCATTACGATCTCTTGACCTTGCTGAATCTTCTCGTCAATGGTGATAGGGGTGACTGGAATCCTGCTCCTTCAATGTGGGTCATACTTGTCTGACCACTTCTAAACTTCTCGATCCATACACATATCTACACGTGTCAATGTATTGTGTTAAATGTCTCCGATGAATTTCAGCTCCCGACGAGAGAAATCAAATCGCTGCAATTTGCTCTTCCTTGCCGTGCACACTTGCCTTGTGTAACGGCCATATTTACACTGTAAGAAGTCAGTGTCACAAAAGTAAGGATATTGTTATAGCGTAAGTGTGAATAATTTTGGACTTAGCCTCGTATAGAGTATATGAAAATCTTTTTCAGACCCAGTGGTTTAACAAGATTTTCATAGACTTCTTTATGAGTGAATTTCGAAAAGAATATTTAGACGTTTGTACATAGATTTGTTCAGCCACATATGTGCCATTTAGCCAGTTTCATGATTCCATCTATCCCAGAATAGAACTTGATACCATTCGAAGGAACTGGTTTAAGGGCTTTTACAGGCTTCCAGAAATTTTAAGTTCTTCTTGGCAATAAGATTTTGTAGGCGTCGAAATAAGTGAGGACGTATAGCAGAACAACAAAGCCAAGTTGTACTAATGTCTGCCGGGTCTGCAAACAGATACGTGAGGTTTGATGTTCCCCTGAGGTAAAATGGCACCCTTAAGTTTGATCAATTCCTTATGTTCTTCCAATGTTTGAGCTACAATCTGTAAAATTCCAAGCAAAGAACAAATGCTTTGTTATTCAAAAAAATTAATACAAATGTCTTTTAACTCACAAAATGGGTTATAATATATATATATATATATATATATATATATATATATATATATATATGTGTGTGTGTGTGTGTGTGTGTGTGTGTGTGTGTGTATATATGTATGTATGTATGTATGTATATATAAATGGATTTTTCATTTATTAATGCGATATACTTTAATTAATTGATTAAACGTTATTTTTTATGGATACCCATATTTGAGTATATTGGCCCACCCGAGATTCTTCGGGCCAAGAGTTCAAGGCACGTCATTTCTAATGACAGTTTTCCCTAGGGGACGCAGGTTCAAATCCTGCCTGAAGGCACGTATTCTTCTAACAAGATTTATCGAATATTCAGGCCAGTAAATGAAGATAAATAAATGTACAACTTAGTTTCTTTTCATGTGCCTTGTCCTTTCAAGACGTAGTCGATCATGGCTCTCCACTTATCTTTATCCCTTGTAGTTCTCAATAAGTTCCGTGCGTCGGCTAGCTCCCCGAGACCAAGTTCTGTCATTCACTTGCTTAAGCCTGCCAGTTATATCATGCGTTCCTTTCCTTTGTCTATTGTTCATTCTGGTCAACCCGTGAGTATCAGATTCTCCAGGCCCTCTTTTCTCATTGCGTGTCCCAGAAATATCATCTGTCTCTTCCTTATGTTAAGTATAAGCTTCCACCTTGTTTGCATCCTCTCCAAAACCTCATCGTTGCTCACAGGCTCGCTCCATCATATCCGTAGCATCCTTATGTAGAACCACGCTGCCTTGAGACTCTTCTTCAACTTTCGCTGCCGTATAGGACGACACTGTCACATAGCAGCTCAGTTCTCTTTTCTTTGTCACCAAAGAATTCCTTCTGTCTCGCAGTACTCTGCATAGCTTTTGGAATGCATCCTTGGCCATCCCATTCCGTCTTCGCATCTCAGCGTCACACATACCGTCCTCCGTCAAAACACTTCCCAGATATTTAAACTCCCGTACATGCTTGATTTTAGTATCCCCGACCTGCAAATCACATTTCGGCCTACCCTTTTACTGATGTTCCTGCATTCAGTTTTCTTATAGTTTATGCTTAGTCCCTTGTCTGCTATCAGTACAGTGTCATCTACGTATCTTATGTTAGTAAGATTCTGGCCGCCAATGCTGAATCCCGGTAGGACCACTATTTCTCTCAGAACTGCCTCGCTGTATAGGTTGAATAAGTCTGGTGAGAAGACACATCCTTGCCTTACGCCCCATTCTATTTTTGCATATTTGCTGAACTCATTCTCAATGCGCATGCATGATGTTTGCTGCCAGTATAAGTTCTTGATTATTCTATTTGGTTGGTGCAAAAATAATGACGTAATAATATCGTTTTTTGACGTATTTTTAACGCCAAAAAACGACATTATTACGTCATTATTTTTGCACCAACCTAATAATATCTTTCCCGAATATATCAAGGTTGCTGAGCACTTCCATCAGATCCTTGTTGCGTACTTTGTCGAACGCCTTTGCGTAGTCTATAATACATAGATACCCGTCCTTCTGCGTTTGTCTCACTCTTTCTGATAACATTGTAACTAAAAACAGAGTATATACTCAAATATGGGTATTCATTAAATATTAATTTTAAGCAATAAATTAATATATACATACATATACAGGATGGCAATAAAGTCACTATACAGCTATTTATAATAAAAAAAAATCAAAGCATTCAGGTGGCTTGCAGATCGAAGATTATCGGTAATCAATTTACCATAACATTTTACCATAGCATTTTATTATTATTAACGAGAATTAACCAGAACTAGTTTAATAATAAAATTCTGGACAGTTAATTAGTTGCTTTGTCGACCTATTGTGTTAAAAGTCAACGATGAATTTCAGCTCTTGGCACATCTCCAGACAAGAGAAATTATAACGCTGTTCTTTCTCCCTCCTTACGATGCACGCTGCTAGTGTAGCGGCCATATTTACACAGTACGAAGTCACAGGGACAAACCTAAAGATGTGTTATAGCGAAAGAGTGGATAATCTTTTACTTACGCTCGTAATTACATATTGAAAGTATTTTTATTTTTTTTATTTTTATTTTTCCTCTCTTTTTGCTTCTGTCTTTTACGACATCGCAGTTTCTCTTCCCAGACGAAGATTTCAAAGGAGGGTTTATATCCGGTTAAAACCTTACTGGTTATGGATGGCTCCCCTGAGAGACAGACAAGTACATACACACAGTGAATAAAAAATACTCTCTTTTCCTGCTGACTTATAAAATCCATGAATTTTTCTTTCCGTTCCTGCCTCCAATTCTATGTTTTACTCTGACTAACACGCACACACATCCGCACATTCACAGATAGATAGATAGATAGATAGATAGATAGATAGATAGATAGATAGATAGATAGATATTTGTTGTGGATTCCGAGATGAAATCACGTCTCAAATGAATGACAAACGCAGAAATGAAATATAGCAAATAAATATATTGACGTAATAATACAATCGGTTAGTAGATCCAGAAATGCGGTTAGTAGCAATAATGATATATATACAGTCTGGGAAATTCAGTATCGAAGAATGACTTCCTTCTGAGTCTACGTGCTCGCAACTGTGACTCCTACAAAGCGGTTACCTCACACTCTCACTCTCTCACTGTATCACTGTCACTCCCGGGTATTCACCGTACAAGTACATACTAGGCGAGCCCACTTGTATGAAAAAGGGGTGGACCCCACAACACCCACCTCCTTAAATCTCTTTTGGGGGGAGTTAGTATTTTTTTTCTCTTATGGTTGATAATCAGAGGTATGGTAAATTTTCTCTTCCTGTTTGACCTTCTCATTTCTGTGTCTTCCTGTGGTATTTGGATCTCAAACGCTTCGAAGATTGCATTCATAAAATCGTCGTTTTCTGCCGGTGACGAGCTTGGTTCCTCAACCCGTCTTTTTTGTAATTGGTCGATATGTCACCTATGTGAAAACTTCTCGCCTTGTACTGTGTTCATTAGATTTCCTAATCTGTTAATTACTGTGCCAGGCTCCCAATAATCCATATTGTTTCTAAACATCCTAAAGTAAACCCGTTCTCTAGGTTTAAATGATCTCTTGGATACAATAGGTGTATACTGTTTTTTGTTCTTGTTTGGCAATAATTTGTCAAACACAGACCTTATTCTCCGAGCAAACATCAATTCCGCTGGTGAAAGACCCTATGGTGTGTTCACGTTAGGTGTTATTCTTTACACTTGGAGGAACTGTTGTATCGCTTTTATCGTCGGTACATCCCCGGCTTTTTTCAACGCTCTTTTTAGTGTGTCAACGAAACTTTCAGCTTGTCCGTTCAATCTCGGGTGGTACGGAGCTATTTTGATATGCTTTACTTGATATGTCTCACAAAATTCTTTGAAGTCACTGAAGGTAAATTGTGTGCCGTTATCGCTTACCAAACAATCCGCGACGCCAAATCTCGCGAATAGTTTGTGTAAACAGTTTATGATATTTTCTTTCGTCGGGTGTTTAAATCTGGCAACCTCTGGCCATTTACTGAAACTATCTACTGTTAATAAATAGTAGTAACCTTCAATGGGTCCTGCGTAATTCACGTGGATTCTGGACCACGGTCTGTCGACTTTAGGCCATGGCTTTTGTATAGAGGGTGGTGCCTTCGCCGCAGCAGCACAACCTTTGCAACTTTCCACCATTTGCGTAATATCATCGTCTATGTTCGGCCAGTAGACAAAACTTCTCATAAGTGATTTCATCCGTTTTTTTTCCGGGATGTCCTAAGTGGAAATCTTTCAAGATCCGTCTTCGTAGCGACTTGGGTATTACTACTCTCTCGTTATACAATAATATGTTGTCACAGATTGAAAAACTGTCTGCTAAATTCCTCACCTTGTCTTCTATTTTTTTTTTCTTGGTATTCTGAATAAACTCGTCTCTTTCTGGTCCTCGTCTTATCTCTAGCAGCGTTACAGGTAGTTCCTTTATTGTATTGCATAATAACTTACTGATTTCATCTTCAGCTTGTAATGCCGCAAGTACCGAATCTTCTAACGGTTCGCCTTTCACAGGTATTAATCGCGATAGTCCATCAGCGTGTCCTATTTTCTTTGATGGTAAGAACTCAAGTTTGAAATTGTAGTTTAGTAACACAGTTCCCCATCTTAAAAGTCTGTTCGCTGTATAGACTGCTAGACCTTTTTTTGAACCGAAAATCGTAAGAAGTGGTTTGTGGTCCGTTTGGAGCCTGAACTCTCTCCCATAAATATATCTGTGAAAACGAGTTACTGCAAAAATTATGCCCAATGCCTCCTTTTCAATCTGTGAATAGTTTCTCTCCGCCGGTAATAATGATCTTGATGTGTGTGCAACTGGTTTGTTTGTACCGTTCCGCATCTTGTGTAGAATACACGCACCTCCCCCATGTGAGCTCGCGTCACTTGCAATAATGATTTCGAGTTCGGGATCGAAATGTGTCAATGCTAACTCCGAAGTTAATTTTTGTAGTATTTCCTTAAATGCTTTTTTACAGTCCTCTGTCCAATTCCAATTATTCTCCTTTTTTAGTAACTCATTTAGCAGCAGTACAAGTACACACTGGTCGAGTACACTTATATGAAAAAGGGGTGGACCCCATAACAATAATGAGCAGACTGAGATAGATAGATAGATAGATAGATAGATAGATTTTAGCATATGGAAAACATAGATAACCTGTACAATCTAAAGCCTTTTCCGGCCTAAAACAAGACCTGTATAAAATTGAGCAAGGAGCTCCCGTTAAGATAATGTAGCAGTAATAAATAAATCGTCACCATGTGACTTCCTAAAAATACCAAATATCACTTTCGTATGAAAGTCAGCATTAAAAATTCTGCACCAAACTAAATGTATAATCTGACTTCAGTCGCCATCTACCCCAAAAAGTTTCCCAGAATTGTTAGCAAACCAAGGATTAGGTGATTTTGAGAAAAGAAAAGCACATTTATTAAGATATGCAAAGGACTATAAATTCTGGATAGCCAATATCGCCGACATCCTGAAGGAATATGACCTATAGAAAATAAGATACGTTATATCCACTGACGTTAGTGAAACAGAAAAATATTAGCTAAGTCTAATCAAGCCGTTTTTCTAATATACAAACGTACATTGGGCTACGAATCAGATACACACACTCACACACTCAAACATACACACACTCACACACCCAAACATACACACATTCTGTCTACAAAACGGCGTGTTATCAACTCTCATTCTATATGGGAAGAATTCCGGGTATATATACCAGTGTCACCTGCGTTTACTCAAGGTCTTTCACCATTAATGTTACTGTTCCATTCTGATGTAATGGAATAACCAGTCACCCCTATGAATGATTACACTATAGGTAGTAAGTACCTATAAAGTCAACTGTCTATGAGAGACTTGAGGGAAGAGTGAGAGCGAGAAGACGCAAGAACGTCCGACCTTCCAATTAGTGGCAGACACTACTAGAATTACCTTTGTGTATAACTGTACCGTATTTCATATTTATCTGGTTGTGTACAATAAACCTTTCTTCTATTATCCACCTGGTGTTAAGTATTTATTCCCTTAGCACGGAATATATCACATTCTTAATGCTTATTAGAGATACTACATCACGGGTTTCTCAAGTCAGCTTTGGTAATCAGCAGCAATAGACAATTCACGATCGTTTTACATGGATCTTCCTGTTTGCAAAACAGTCTCCAACCAACAGAGAACTTAAGAACAGTTGAAATGAACATCTGAAAAAAGACGCACATCTGCTATAGATCCAAGCATCATCAGTGGTGAAACAGAGACAGGGTGACAGAGAAACACAGGTTTGATCAGACAATGCAGAGGTTGGGGCAGGATGGAGAGCGATTGATCAGAATACCTCTCAGCCGTATAATTCTGGCAGTGATGGTTTGCACTTGTCTAAGTTTTGGATTGAAATCGACAGAGGGCTGCAAGAATATTGAAACGTCGGTACGTTTCCAGTAGCCAGATTCTTTATAGACCTTAACTCACACGTATCCGAATTCTACGTCAACGAGTGGGCATGCATTGTCTTGAAGAGATTTCTCCCGCCGCTTCATAAAATCGATGCTACCACGTCTGTTCCTCTGGGATAATAAAATGAGAAAAAGAAACCGTATTTTGTTAATACTGACAGCAAACTTGGGTTGGGGTCTATAGGGCTGAAGCCAGTAGCAACATGAAAACCAACTCAACCTAGAGGACGACATAAGGTTCTATTAAGCAACCTACAGAGGAATTAAGACAAAGGTTCTATTTACAAAGCAACAAAGACACATACATTCTATAAGGTAACATATAGAACGTCTTAGAGTTACAGACTTCTATGTGGCAATCTACGTCGATAAAACAAATCTTGGGAAAAAAAGAACGGAAATAAAAAAAAAATGCAGGTCCGTTAGGAGCTTTTACCAGGTGCTAGATTTTCTCCTACAGTCAATGTAAAATAACAATCATAAAAATGCTTCCTCAAGTAGCTTCCACCAGGTGCCAGATGTTCTCCTGCAGTCAGTTTAGAATAACAACCCTCTCCTAAATCGCACTCACTAACCACGTGGTAGCGTCTAAGAGACGTAATACATGCTCCCGAATATTCATTTTTGAAGCGTTGAGCACTGCTAAATATCTCCGTGTATGTTGTATGTAGATACTGTTAATATCCACGCCCAAACACCCACACACGCATATGTCACTGTATGAGCGCGTGGGTGTATTTGTCTGTGTGTGTGCGCGTTTAAGTTTGTGTGTCTGTGTGTGTGCGTGTGTGTGTGTGCCTGAGTGCATCTGTTGCTTTCTTTGCAATTCTCTTAAAGGAACGGCTTCAAGCAAATTTCCTATGTTGAATTTCACAGGAAGAAAAAATTATTACGATGCAATAAAATAAAACAAGGAAAAATTAACATAACCGAATATCACTGATACAGTAGCACTTAGCAAGTTTTTTTTTTTTTATTATTTTAATGTTATTCATTTAATTTATTTTGCTTTCTTTAAAAAACAAATTCGCTTGCGTAATTCGCAATTTTATAATATTCCTCTTTATTATTAGCCGTAAGTGCAATCTTAAAAGAAATATTTTTAAATGACAAACAGAAATAAGCAAAGAAACACGTAGGTGAACAAATGCGAATTGCCCTTTGGCTGGATTTTACAGTCTTCTTACAAAATCGAACCTTCTGATCATCTCCTACTTTGCCTTTTGCTTTCAGTTAAATGTTTCATTTCTCCATGTATTTTTTTTTTTTTTTTTGTTAAAATAATAAATAAATATTTTTTTTAAATATCTGAAAAGGAAGTGAATGAGAAAAACAAAAAAAAATCTGCATTCGATTTTCTTTTTTTATATCTTCAAAATTTGAATTTTAACTCGTTTGTTTTTTGGAAATTTTTGCAATCGCTCAAAATAATTTTTATGATTTGAAAATATGATGCTTTCACAAAGCATTCGCAAACAATTCATCAGTTCTCTTTGGAGAAAAGAAAGACAGTCTGCAAATATATTCTAAGCTTAACTATCGCAAACACCAATCATCCCAGATATATTTACTAACTAAACGTATCCCAACCCAGTACAAGATTAAATAAAAAAAAATAGTGTGTATAAAATCGGAAATGTTAGTCACCATAACTGACAAGCCATGAAAAAGATTGATTGCAAAAAAGGAAAACTAAACATTTCCACACATTTAGCTAATAATTTTTATTTTTTTACTTTTTCTACTTTACTTCATCTAATAAAAGGCCCATGAGCCACTCGGAGTAAAGGGTTACAGACTAAGATTGTTTTAAGGATGCAGTGGATAAGAAAGGAGGATGTTAGCATTGAATATTATGGGAATATGTAGGATAGATATAGATTGCCACTAGACTTGAAGAGATTAATTTTGTAGCTGGCGGGGAAACATCCCCTCGGGAACATTTTCCATAAAGTAACAGTTCCGGAGCTGCCTTAGTGGAGCGTACTCCTTACAAAAGCAATGCGGGTGGAAATGGGAATGATTTGATGCAGTGTCCATGTCATGGCGGGCCGAGCTGTGAATGTCTGTGCTTGTGGAACTAAGAAATGTAGCCCGTTTAAGCAACTGTCATATTAATTGACTGACGGTTGATTTTTTTTTTTTTTTTTTTTTTACGGCTTATCAACATTTTGTGGAATTTCTAAAACTGAAACGCAATTTGGATTGTAAGAACAAT
>OZ010571.1:94694464-94714464 GCA_963932145.1 Acanthosepion lycidas | reverse complement strand
AATCCCACCTATGCTGTACTGAGACGAAACATAGACAATATAAAAAAATGTTTGAAAACAGAGTCTGAAACTCACAGAGAACAATGGGAATCTTCATAACAAGGATCAATCTAAAAGACAGAAGGATGTCAATATCTATCAGAGAACAGACTACGAAAAGTGATTAAACGACAAAAATGGATTTGAACGAGACACACAGAAAGAATTAAGTATAGCAGTCGGAGCCAAAGTTTAATCGATTCGATTATAAATGCAGCAGGAAGAGACAACATCGATGGTCAAGATAGATGCATTTGCTTCTAAGATGTAGCAGATTATATCTCAATATGGGCGGACATGGAAGCGCTTTTTTTTTCAAGCATTGAACTCGCCGTTGCTGAAAACGATTATCACCATAGTCCAATAGGTCAAGTAGAAAAAATTGCAACACTGGTTATAAAGAGTTAATAGTTTAAGCATAGTCCAATAAAAGAGTGAGTGAGAAGAAATTAAATTTATAAGACTGAGTTGTACTAATACCTCAAAGTCCATTGCTAGACTATGTAAATGGTAGAAGGTCTGTGCTTCACCAACGTGAAGAGACTGTCTGCTTTTAGTAGTATCATTCAAAATCCTTCGTCTATGTTGGCGCTAATATGGTTAATCGATGCTGGTTGGAAGTGTGAAACTGACTCCAGCAGAACGCAAATCAACAAGAAAATAACGCTTTATTTTTTTAATAACTGAGAAATGTTCTCTTCGAGTTTCAGTAAGTTAACCGCAATAGGTCATATACGACGTACGGATGATTTGCAGGCTAAAATCTGACAGATATAATTTAGGAAGTATCAGAAATTCTATTTGTTTCCTTCTCTTTCTGTCGGATAGATTAAAAATAAAACAATATGATAAATGTAATATCATTTTGCAAGTCGGATTTCTTTCGTCTTAGAATGCTTCTTGCCACAATGACTTAAAGACTCATTTTACGACAATTACTAAGCAGCCAAAGATCGATTCAGTGGTGAAATTAGCTCCATCTTTAGAAAGAAATGTTCGGCATTCTTTGATCGGACAATTAGCGTTAATGATTAAATTCATAAAATATTTTTATTAAAACATTTTTTTTCAGGAAAATATGTTTTGAAAGTTGACTGTTTTCCGTCTTTGTAATATTTATGGCAGTTTCCTTCCGAACCTTTTATTTAAACTAGTGTGGAAAGTCAATACCTTGAAGATGTCATTATATTCCGTTCTAGTTACATGAGCTATCCATTTTACTTTTTGCTGCTGTTGGGAGTCTTCCAGTATTTAATTTTTTCCTGATTTTCTCAGAATTCTTTGTTTGTGATTCTGTAGCACCACTACATAAGATCTTATGAAGGAAAGTCCTCTTTTAGTTCAAGAGGGTACATTCGGTTGAAACCATTTTTAATCATTGATCTGAGAAAACAGTTGTATATACCTGATACTGCTGACATTTCTGAAAGCGTTTGACACCATACATGACATCCACGTGAGTGCCGAGATCTCTCGGATTCTTGGATTCATATTTTGGTTTTGTAAAATCTTGCAGCGTTAGACAAATTTGTCACTAGCACAGCATATTCTGTGTTCAATTTCCTTATATCCTATACTAAACGTTTTTGATAACTGATCCATACACCGAGGTACTTCAAGTGTTTAGTATTTATTAATTCCACCTCCTGGAATTTTATGATGGATTCAGGGTAGGTGACATCACTGTTTATATCCCAATTCCAGATCAGAGTTTCTATTTTGGAAAGGTTTATCGAAAGTCATACTTCTTGGAATGCTTCGTGAAGAGCATTGATTTTTGGGTTCAAGACCATTCTGATCCTAGGTATGAATTCCTGTCGTTAGTGCATTCACCTTTACTCATCATCAGAACATTAGCAACTGGAGGAAAAAGAGAAACGATTGAGTTGGTCTTTATCGAGCTGTAAAGACATCTAGCTGTAGAAGAGATATGATAGAAAAATAGACATAACAGAATCATTACGTGATTTCGAGTTCCACCGAGTGTTTATCCTCTACTTCTGTTTTGCACCTTTTATTATTGATCGTACAAAAGCCATTTAACAAGTTACGACACATAAATCTATTTGAACTGTTAAGAAAACTAGATCCATTTGGAAAGGAAAAATCCTTGGAGCAAACATACTGCATACGAATAGAAAATCTAATTAGTAGCTACACGAAAATAGAAAGGGCCGTAAGTCAAGGATTTGTTTACTCCCCAGATTTATTCCGACTCTACAACGACGTTACCCTAAGGAAACTGGAGACCCTAACAGGATTTATTATCAGTGGGCGTAATCTTAACAATATAAGATATGCAGATGACACCGTACTGATGGCTGACGCAGAAAGAAAACTACAGGAGCTCCGAGACATGGTAATAAATTAAAGCGAGATATAGAATCTGAAACGCCGGAACACAGAAAATATGGTCATCTGTAAAAGAAAAAATATCCTAATATACGAACGACGCATACAGATGTTTAAATATCTAGGCAGTCAGTCAGTTAGTTATGTGCCATGCGTGATACACGATTATGCGATCATGTATCTTTCGATACATGACTGATGAGGCAGGTTTTTTTATCGCAGTAGGTTGCCATGTCTTTCAGCGGTTGACCAGTTGCCATCCAAGACTATAAAACTTAGTCTGTCCTGCTATTTACCCATAGCTGGGGGGAGAAGAAGAGGATTCATACCTTTCTCAAGAGCATTATCACGTAAGTGAATGTAATGGATTCGAGTGGAATTCGAACTCGGCTCTCTGATTCCTAAATCCGACATGCTATCCATTACTCTAACGGGCCTCCCAGGCCGCTATCCATTATTCACCGTGCCTCTCTGAGCAATACGAAACCTAAAACCGAACATGAATTGAATTAACGAGAGTTACATTACAAAAGCTAAGGAATGTATTAATAAACCCAAGAGAAAGAGAAAACTGGATGCAAATGAAATATTGCCCAGTAGAGGGACACTGAGAATTCCATGGACGGAGTGAGAAAGCAATGAAAAATTCTTAAATTAAATGGCGGCAAAAAGAACACTTATACCCAGAATCAGAAAGAGACAGCTGAAATTTATTGGCTACATTATGAGAAAGAGGGAATTGGAAAACTTCATCCATACAGGGGATAATGAGGGCAAGGTAGTTAGAGGAAGCCCACAAGTGCGAGTGAATGAATGGCGGAACGAGAGGCGAGAGTCTCAGCAAATGTAGAAAAGTGAAAGAAAGAACCATGAACGTCCATGTCTTGAAGAGATGAGAAAACTGAAAACCTGTGTAGCTGAGATTGTTAAAAAAAAGTAGCAGCTAAAACTATGGCAAATTAATAATATGCAGGATGTTGTCTAATGGATATCGACTCGAAATACGAACTTAAATTCGTTATATTCCTTAAGCACAAATACACTTGCAAATGGTATGAATGCATATCTCCTCCCACCAGCTATGGGTTGAATAGTAGAACAGAATTGCTCCTTTAGCCTTGGTTGTCAACCAGTTTAGTGTAGAAAGAAATGGAAAACTACTACGGGAAAATTTTATGCCTAGTCAGTCATCTATCTCAAGTCACATGACCACCCAAGCGTGCATCACGTATGTCACTTAACTGACTGAATAATTATTGCAAATTTCCTTTGATGTTGGGAAGATTGAACGATGGTATCGATTCAATAAGAGCGTTGCCTTCTTCCTTCTTGCGGCAGGTGATTGCTAGTCGGTTTAAATTCAGAGATGAAAGGACACCAACAAAGGGAATTTTAACTTATCTATTTTATTAACGTCGACGTATACATCTCTTACTAGCCAGTAGCGTCGTTTTGTCACCCCCCACTGGGAAGCCGCTTCCAGACACGACGGAAACACATGCGCATTGTATGACGGTTAGGACTCAACTCCCTGAAAAACCTTTCTCTATCTATCATTCACACGCTAGTTCAGTCAATCATAATTGATTTACTTTATTTTGTTGTTATTTTTGTCGTTGTATCTGGTTTCTAAGGTCAAACTGAGAATGTCAGAGCAAAGGTACACTTTCCACTAAAAATAACAGTCGGCTAAACTATTATTTTACATAATGACTGACAATGCTTCATCTTATAAAACATTATATGTAGTATTAATAAGTTTGTCTTGTATCTGGTCTCTAAGGTCAATCTGAGGATGTCAGAGCTGAGATACACTTCCCCCTAAAAATAATAGTCTGCTAAACTATTATTTAACGTAATGACTGACAATGCTTCATCTTATAAAAATTATATGTCGTATTAATATAACAAATATTCGTTTGGAATGCACTAGCATTTTAGAAACGAAGTTTTTTACATATTTAAAATTCTGTAACACGTGATATCACAAGGATTGTTTATTCTTCATTCATGTTTTATGTCGGATTTGTAGAGATGAGGAATTGTCATTATATGTCTTTCTATTCACACGATTGAATTCACCTTTTTCGACACACTCTGTCCTTCTTTAAGCGTTTGTCCTAATCAACAATCCCCTAGGAATTTTGAACCGAACCCTTTATTCTATCCACATTGGTAAATGTTTCTACTTCTACCGTCTCTACTTTTAATCCTTAGTTCGAGTAGAACAGAGGTCATACACTATGGTTTAATCGAAGACATGTGCAAGTGTCACAACGACAGATAGATTAGAAGGAATTAATTGTCATATATCCCATTAGCACGGAAATGAGAAAGAGAACAAGACCCCATCATAGATTAAATTATATATGGGTTAAAACTCATTTATGCATTAAATGTTTAACAGAGACCTGAAGAAGGCCCGGGGTTGTAACTTTCGAAACCCTGTAAGTTTAACAACCAAGATGACTTACTAGTCCGAAGAGAGGTAAAAGTTTTATAGTATTCATAGTTGTATTTTATCCATAACTGGATTTGTACTTTTTATATTGAAAACGCTTTCTTGTTTTTGATCCCAGACTGTAAATTTCAACAATTATCAGTTAATTTTCACTTCAGCAAAACTAGGTTGCTGAAAAATTATTCTATTTAACCACTTAAAACGTGAATATCTTTTTACTCTTTTTGCCCCCAGGTCGTTTTCGGATTTAAATTTTGATGAAAAATGTTACTTATTTCCTGAAGTTCTTGATTACTATATTTGTCAATACCTGAGATTATATCGACGACATATCTTAGCCTCGTTGCAGGAGCAATCACAGCTGTCAATCGCTATCATCACCATCGGCGTATTGTATTAAATCAGTGTACAATTTCCTGCAAGGGTAAGACCATTAACGTGTAAAAATACTGTGAATTCATTAAAAATATAGGAATGAGCTTTATTTATATGTTTTTCGTTTGTTATCTATTTTTAAATCTGAATATTTTTTATTTCGTACTGACAAATTCATGTTTACAAGCGACAATCCTAAATAATTTCTGTAGTGTAGAATATGTTCTCTTAATATCTTGGCACTTTCCGAAAAGAATTCGCTGTTCCAAGATGCCATTTTCTACGATGCATATTCATGGCTGTGGTGTTTACATGCGGGAAATCATCCAATGTGTCTGCACGTAATAAATGTACACAGACTTCTCCTCACAGAGGAGATCTGTGTTTGCTGACAGAATGAGGCACCGTACAGATTCTAAAATATTTTGGTTCTCATGACAACTGGTCGATCTGTAACAGCGTGTTAAAAAAGAGGAAGTGTATATTCCTCTTCTATGCAATCTGTATGAGGTGTTAACAAATGTTTTGCCCATAAATCCTAGTCAAAATCTACTCTTATCTGAGGTATCTTTGCCTGCCTTTCCACTTAGAAATGAATCTCTGCATAGTCATATATATATATATATATATATATATATA
This sequence comes from Acanthosepion lycidas, assembly GCA_963932145.1. Taxonomy (NCBI): domain Eukaryota; kingdom Metazoa; phylum Mollusca; class Cephalopoda; order Sepiida; family Sepiidae; genus Acanthosepion; species Acanthosepion lycidas. Next base: position 94,708,598 of record OZ010571.1, on the reverse strand, counting down.
TATATATATATATAGTAATGTAATGAAGTGTTTGGCAATCCGTGTGGCTAATTTCAAAGAGGATGTGATCCAGAGAGCTCAATTTAAAACCAGAGCAAATATTAATTAAATAATTATAAAATAGACAACCTTAAGTTTCCATGACTATAATTTATTTCCCCAGAAAATATATTTCTCCTGGTTCATCAGGTCACATCTCTTGTTATATATATATATATATATATATATATATATATATATATATATATATATATATATATATATATATATATATATATATATATGTAAGCAAATATATGGATATAGATCCGACAGTATGAAGAAAAATATACGGGAAAAAACAAACAAAAATCCTTATATGCAATAATGCTGTTTTAATGTTATTATGTCGACGTCGGACGTTTCGGTCAATAAATAATTTTTGTTTGTTTTTTCCCGTATATTTTTCTTCATATATATATATATATATATATATAGTTATATATAGTTATATATATATATATATATATATATATATATATATATATATATATAGTTATATATATATATATATATATATATATATATATATATATATATATATATATATATATATATATATATAGTTATATATATATATATGTTTTCTTTTATCATCTCTAAACTGGACCCTTCCAAAATATGTAGGCTTGGAGATATACTTGTAATAGTCCTAAAAAGATTTAGTCCTGAACTAGGTTCTGTTCTCTCAAAAGGTCAACGAGAAATGGCTTTCTGCTTCTTGCTTTCCTTCTTGTTGGAAATCCGCTTTTGACGTTCCGGTCTTTCAGAACTCGGATGAAGTATCTGGTCCTTCTGATATCGGCGTATTAGCATTCTAGCCCTTTGGAGAAAAGGTTTAGAGGCTATAAAATAACTCTTAATTGGTTAAGCATCTTACGTCGCAGGGTCTTTCTTTCAGATAAGCAATGTGGCTTTCCATTCTCTTGGACACCTGCAGAAGTATTTACTATTATTGCTGTAGAAATATTTCAAGCTTTAGATAAGAATATTGAAGCGTGGACATTTGCTCTAGATATGTCGAAGGTATTTGAAAGGGTTTAGCACTCTGGCCTTTTCACAAGTTTAAAAGTTATGTCTGAATTTTCAACTGATTCAATCTTTCTTATCATATCCCGAAAGGTATGTTATTTTGAACGGCCACTCTTCTTGACCTAATGCAGGTGTTCCCTTTGGTTTTATGCTTGGACCTACATCATTCATAATATTCATCAACGACCTTCCTGATATCCTCAATTCTTTATCTATGCTGATAACACAACTGCTTATTCCTGTCTGAATAATAAGCAATTGGCAGCTGATCTAAGAAATATCCTACAATTTGTTGTTACGTGGAGTAAGGAATAGATAGTCAATTGTAATGCCTCTAAAATGAAACTACTATCTTTTAATCTGCTGAGAGAACCCTTTTTACCATCGATGATTATAGCTGATGATAACTTCTAGGAGAGTGATTCATTGCGCAATGATTATATTGAATCAATTACTTCTGCAGTAAAGAAACAGTTTTTTTTTCCCGCCAAAATATATCTTACGTATTTATAAGTTTACCGTTTATCTATGCATTAAATATTGCTGCCACATCTGACTTGGTGCCTTTGGAATATATTTAGACATTCTTGATAAAATACAACTAGAACATCTAATGTTATTGGTCTTGACCTGGCATTTCCCACCGCCGTAACAGCTTTTGTGTGCCTTATCTATAAAGATGACTTTCTCTGTCATATATAGAATTTAAGATTTTAAACGCAGTACTTGATTAGCAGCAAGGTCTCATCATTTTACAGTTAAAGTGGCTAGAGGTAACTGTAAGTTCTATGTTAAAAGTTTTTCCTCTCAGACTTCTAACTTATGGAACTTTCTTCAGGTTTCTTGCTTTTCAGTCACTTCATACATTTAAATGCAATATCAATCGTTATCCTTTGTCTTCTTAATTCCTGTTTTGTTATTATTTTCTCTTTCATATTTTTCTCTTATTCTCTTACACTCCGTAACCCCTTGTGTCTTGGTGTATTTATTGCATTGCTTGGGGTGAAATAATTTTACAAAAACAGACAGCAGAAGTAGTAAAAAAATTTCTACGGATCTGACGTTATATTAACTAAATATTTCTTCAGTTGCTCCAGGACAAAAGAATTTATTGTAAGATATTCTGTCAGCCGGTTCGAAGTCGGTAGACATAAAAATATGAGAAAATAATCCGAATGGCAGAGGAAAAGCGAAATAACACGACGACGACGTTGTTAGTGATGGCAGCAAGATCAAAAAAGTGGGCGAGGAGGCAGGGGGGTATGAGAACGAGGTTGATGGTAGTACAATTATGACAAAACTTGCTCTCACAGGATTCGAAATGAAATCCTTAAAATTACTAATTATACGTATATAAACGTATTTGAACGTCAAAAAACGACATTATTACGTCATTATTTTTGCACCAACCTAATATATACGTAAATGTGACGAAAATCTTAACTAACAGAAAATTTATCTCTGTAAACAGGAAATTGGTAAAACAGTTATCAAGCAACAGCTTTTCAAAGTGGACTTTTCATTCCCATGAAAAAAAACTACATTCAAACAAGTATCTGACTCCTCGTGCTAATCCTCTGCCTTTATAAGAGCCAGATCAGGCCGAAAATAGGATGCTATTCAAATATTTTGGCGGGAGGTAACCATTCTTCACTTTCCAGTCTCGACAGAGTTCAAAAGCGTCTCCAAGTCCTTGTGGGTGGCGAAATATTTTCTACCCTCCAAACTGTCTCTCGGGACGTGGTGAGCCTCTCACTGTTCTATCGTTACTTCCATGGAAAGTGCTCGGACGAAATACAATCCGAGAGTTCTAACCTTCACGGCTCGGAACCGCCATGTCACTCGAATTGTAGCAAACCATTCATATTTCCTCCGTATTCAATCAGTGAGAAGTAAATCCACTCGAGAGCTTCAAGTTTGGTGCGAAAATAATGTCGTTTGAAAGTTGAATGTCAAAAAACGACATTATTTTTGCACCAACCTTATATATATATATATATATATATATATATATATATATATATATATATATATATATATATATATATTAATGACGTAATAATGTCGTTTTTTGACGTATTCTTTAACGTCAAAAAACGACATCATTACGTCATTATTTTTGCACCAACCTAATATATATAAAGGCTGTCCCAAAATAATGTATACACACTTTGAATCGTTATAACTTATTCAATTGATCTATTTTGACTTGTAAATAAAATTAATACAAGAGAAAGACTAAACCTTTAAAGAATAAAATAAATAGAGTAAAATATACAACAAAAAACACAGAAAATTAACTTTAATAAGATAAAAGCTACTTGGGGCAATGGCAGAATGTTCATATAATAATGAGTTCACATCAAGTGCTCAAACTGGTTGCCGTTCTGTTTAATACACTTTTCATATCTTGAAGAAATAGACCTACAAACGTCCAGTATCACTTCCTCTGCTATTTGATCACATTCTTCTTCAATTGCTACTCTCATTTCAGCAATTGTTTCAGGTTTCCTGCTGTAAACTTTGTCTTTTAGAAACCATCACAAAAAGAAATCAAAGGGTTCCAAATCTGCTCATCGAGGTGGGTATTCAACTGTCCCTCTTCTTCCAATCCATCTGTTTTGCATATTCTCACCCATATAAGTTCTCACATCACGATAATGAATTATTAACTATTAATATTTATAGAGTGTATACATTATTTTGGGACGCCTATATATATATATATATATATATATATATATATATATATATGTGTGTGTGTGTGTGTGTGTGTATGTATGTATATATATATATATATATATATATATATATATATATATATATATATATATATATATATATGTTTCATTAAATAATATAGACAAGTTTTGCCTATTTATATTATGTAAATTCTTTTCATAACGTCTGATAAGCTTAATAACATTATCATTAAACGAAGAAAGAAAATCACAATAGTGATCCATATTTTTTAATCCAATCTAAGCTTTCGGCTTACATAAGCCATTATCAAAGATGACAAATTACAGTACAATATATTAAGCAATACACGGACAAGAATTTATATAAAATAAATAGACAAGACTTGTCTATATTATTTACTGAAATATATATATATATATATATACACATACATATATATATATTTATATATATATATATGAAACATGTTTGAATGAAAAAATGCTGCCTAAATACACACAATATATATATATATATATATATATATATTAGGTTGGTGCAAATATAATATCGTTTTTGACGTTAAAAAATACGTCAAAAAACGCTATTATTTTTGCACCAACCTAATATATATATATATATATATATATATATATATATATATATATATATACACGTACAGGGTGGTTGAAAAGTAACTCCTTATTTTATGCATGATGAACTTTACTATCTTGTAAAAATTTAGAGGGGAGAGTCCAACATACATAAAATAGGGAGTTACTTTCAATTACCCTGTATATAACTTATTATCGTTACAAAGATACACAATGAGAAATCATTACTAACACAAACTTGGCAGATTATACTTATTTGCGAAATTATTGGAAATAGTAGCCGATGATAGAATTATAGAATTAAGATAAGTATAATACATAATCAACGAAAAAGAAATGTTCTTTTCCGTCCCGTTTTCTATCAGAACATGCGCAATCACGGCTCTTAATTATTTACTATGCCTCTATGCAATGTCTGTCACTCATTTGTACCTCCCAGCGGTGTTCTTTCATTTTCTAGGTTAGTTAGATTCTGTTTACCTCTGTGCCCTATGCCTTCAGTATGCCCCGTGGGTATCAAATTCTCCAAGACTTTTTCCTCATCATATATCTCAGAAATTTCAATGTACAAGTTTTGTTCTTTTTTTCATCAAAACTACTCCGTTGCTCACACGTTCCGTTTATGGAATTCTCAGTATCCTTCTGTTGAACAACATCTCTATTGCCACAGGCTTCCTCTAGGTCTGTGAGGCGAACGAACACTCGCTGCCACTTTTGTATTGTTAACGAATACTCCTGGTCACTTACGTAATGCTCGTTGTAGTAGAGATTTTATAATTGCAGATGCAGCTATAGTAACGCCTATAAACAATACTGGTGTCAGACGTCAAATAATAACTCGAACTAATAGTACTTACTAGATAATACTCGCTCGAATAGTAATCACCGAATAGTAATCCGTATAGAGAGATATTCACCTACCGCCCCTCGAAAGCAGCCGGATGCGGCACAAGACCAAGTTTATTGTGCGGTATCCGAGCCCGTAGGCTCGGACAAAAATTCCCCGTAGACCCTGTAAAAACGGGGTCGGGTAGCTGTCTACCACCCCGGATGAGACTCTGCCCGGAGGCCCAGCCTCGTCTGGGTCCCTCTCTGCCCGGAGGCAGAGAGTTTTACAAGCACACTTCTGAAGTATTCCGTATAGAGATCACTTTGACACTACGCTAATTCACTTTACCATCACGTGATCTACTTTTTCAAAAAAGATGGGATCGCCTGTGTTTGCTCTCTGGTGATCTGTGTTCAAAATCCAGTGTCGACAGCGACACGTTATTCCTATATCATAATTATATAGCAGTCTAGCACTCTTTTATTGTAAATATTATTTGTTTCTTAATAAATGTGTTAGTTTTTAGAGGCATTTGTCTTTATTCCCCTGCGTCTTCAGATTTTTATGCAACATTTTCTTTTCGCTGTCATAACACCTCCCAGATAGTTAACGTCTGTGCTTGCTTGAAGCTAACCTCTCTAATTCGTTATTCACAATAAAAGTATTAATACGAATATTACAAAATACGAAGAAATCGATATCTGAAGCAAAGAACTTATTCCTAATTGTACTTTCAGTAATATACACCATCCTTGACTTGTTTCAGTTAATTGCAAAGAATATATTCGTCTTACACTAGGCAACAAATGTCAGTGTACCCGGTGACACGGCTAAAATGATAAGGGGGACTTGTATATCAATAACTACTCTATATTTAGTGCATCTAATTGTATAAATTAAGTTAGTCTATCAATTAGTTTAGTGTATTGTGGCACAAGACCTATAGTGTAGAGCACAAACGGTGTATAGACTTTAATTCAGTAGTGATGCCCTGTAAGTATTGCTTGCTACTGACGACTTCATATCGAGAAGATTACATTAAATAATGAATCAAGACGTGACTTCTTTATGTGCGTTGTCCTCTCATGACGTAGGCGATAATGGCTCTTGACTATTTCCTGTCCCTTGTAGTTCCTAATAAATTTTGTCTTTTCGCTATTTCTCCTAAACTTTGTTCCGTCATTCATTTACTTAAGCTCATCAAATATGTTAAGCCCTATTTTCTTCTGTCCTCTTTCTCTCAAACTCTGCTGTGAGTATCAAATCTCCCAAGCCTTCCTTCCTCATTTTATGCCCTAGAATTTTCAACTCTCCCTTCCTGATGTTCTTCTTTAAGTCCTTTAAGTTTCTTCTCCTATATCGCTTGCTGCCCAAAGCAAGATTGATCTCTGCCTTTTTCAATGTTATCAGCGCGAAGTGAATGAAATAGAATCGATTTGGATTTGAACTTGTATCACCGCTTATATTTTTCGTTCCGATAACCCTTACTATATATGTACACCCCAAAATGTGTAAATAGCAGATTAAAATATATTAGGTTGGTGCAAAAATAAATTCGTTTTCTCACATAGTAACATATGTTAAAAAACGAAATTATTTTTGCACCAACCTAATATTAATACGATGAACTGTGGAGCAAAAAAGCGATTTAATTTCTTTTAAGAGTTTAGTTTGACTTTTATTTTGATTAAAGTTTTTCCTCCCTAATTTTTCATGTCATTGTAAAATTTTAAATCTTTTTTTGTACAAATAAAAAAAAATAAATATATGGTGGACTCTCCTGTCCTATTCGACGTATGTGGTAAGCAACTCAGCTGCTAGGAAACGACAACCAAACAATATCATATATGATATGATTATAGTGGTGAAGACTTTGTACAGAAGCAACCACCCTTTTTGAAGGACTGAATACAGACACTTGGTGTACTACGTGCTACTAATTTCTCAAACAACCTTCCGCAGGGTTTTGAATTCATACCAGTTGCCATGAAAGACTATGGAACCCAGTCAGACTGTTTCATGCTTGACGCAATCGCATATATATATATATATATATATATATATATATATATATATATATATATATATATATATATATATATATATATATATATATATATATAATTTTTTATTATGTCCCCGGTGAAAATGCTTTATTTTAGTAAATGTTCGGATTAGATGTAGTGGGATGAGTTTTTGCGCCAATTGTTAGGATAAATACACCGTAAATCGAATTAGCTAGAAGTAGGATAGTTAATGATGTCCAAATATTCTCCTTCTCCCTTGGCACTTGTACCACAAACAATGTATTAATTTTAAATAAATACGTAAAGCAAAATTTCGGATATTGCATTCAGTTCAATTCATGCTCGTAAGAATTTAAGCCCTACACGCAAGCGACCAGTCTGCCGCTGGATGGCATGCCACTAGCGTTTAACGTTGGTGGCCCGCTATCGGACCGCCGGCGTGTTTGATTCGGCAATGTTACTACTAGCGGACCGCTAGAGGCCCACCGGTTGCTGCCACCAGAGGACCGCAGGAGTTTCCATCGGCAGCCCGTCAGCAGGCCACTAGCGGCTTGCGATTAGGGAGGCTATATAGAGATCATTCAATAAATCAAGGACAACTGACAAAGAACATCGTGGAAAAGGAGGAAATAGAAACGTATCGTACTGTTGAAGTGTACTCATTGATTAAAACTATATAAGGTGAGTATGATTCGATCCTATAATAAGAATCGATCCTGACCTGTCATGTCGACTTCAGGCACTTTCTTGCCGACATGACATGGCTTCTCTCTTCGACAAATATTTTCTTGAAAATTCTTCTAATGAGCTTTATTCCCTAGAGTCTCGACTGCAGGAATTTAAGCGTGATGCTAGTTTTGCTGTTGCGTTAGCTAGATGCAACTTACACTCCTATTCTAAAAGTTTCATTTCATGCACTTCTTACTTGTGGAACCCCATTCTGTTCTTACTTCCCCGTCACATACAATCTCAAAAAATTAAATGCAATGTAAATCGCCATCTTCTAACTTGTATCATGTTTCTTTATTGTCCCTTCCGTTACACTCTTCACTAATGTATTCCCATTCTCTTTTACTTCTTGTAACCGCTTGCATCCTAGTGACATTGTCGCCTTGCTTGGAGGGAAATGATATACATTTATGTACATATGGATGCACGTATATATATATATAATGCCATTTTTTTATTTTGCTTGTTCTTGCCAATATATTCATTTTTTTTTCTCAAATTCTTCATATTTGTGGTCCGATCATCGGTCAGTAACATTGCATGAACCTGTTATATTTTTATTATTACACATGGCATTCAATATATATAAGAAATTAAAAAAGTAAAAGCAATAACTATACGGTTTCAGGGGGCACCGCGATGTTATTGTAACCTATATATATATATATATATATATATATATATATATATATATATATATATATATATTAGGTTGGTGCAAAAATAATGTCGTTTTTGACGATTTTTTTTTGATTATTGTTCACCCATTTATCCAACTTTTTTGACTTACCTATTTGCTTTAAATGACGAACGACTGTTGAGTGGTCGACCTCGAGTTCAACAGCAACTTCTCGTGTGGATTTGCGAGGATCGGCTTCAATTAAGGCTTTCAAATGTTCCTTATCAACCGCAGTCGGCCGGCCGCGACCTTCTTCATCTTCGTGGCTCTCGTCACCATTGCGAAATTTCTTGAACCACCGTTGTGCCACACGTTCGTTAGTGGTTCCTGGGCCAAACGCATTATTGATATCACGAGCTGTCTTGGCAGCTTTTCGGCCTAGTTTGAACTGGAACAAGAAAATCGTGCGGATTTGAATGTTGTCCATGCTGTCGAAAAGCCTGCAAAAAAATGAATGAAGAGATTGAGAACGGTAACGAATAACACGATTCGATAGAGCGAAAAACGCGCTTCAAAATGATATATAACATGGCTATATATATCAATGAATTAATTCAGAAATCATATATAAAAGTAACATATGTGAGAAAACGACATTATTTTTGCACCAACCTTATATATATATATATATATATATATATATATATATATATATATATTGTTGTACGTTAGCTATATAGACACAAATATTTAAGTAAATTCTCTATTGATAATAAAAATTATCGTGCGAGTCTATCACGCACGAACATCCATACATACAAATATACAATTCACATACAACGCCAAGCATTCATTGGTTAATTAATCAGCACTACGTTATTATAGACAATTTACAAATCGCAGCAATGCAACAATTTTGTAATCGCTCTATTTTTAGTCAGTTTTGTGCACTTTTGGGAGAAACGGATCACAGAAGCTTTCTTAAGTCTCCTCAAAGCTCGCTCGCTGATTGGTCTATGCCAACCAATCAGATCGCCTGCACGTGAAGAATAATTCTTCCCGCACAGCCGTCTGGTCACTTATTTAAGCAAGAATTTTTCTTAAATAATTAGTGAGAATTCAGCTGCCAAACGAATCCACGAAAGTTGAAACCATGCGCCAACCTTCTCACTCACACACACCACTCACATGCTGAACATATCTTTTACACACTCGCATAATATTTCTTTTTTACACACTCGGCAAATCTTTTAAGAACAGTCATTATAAGAGACGCTCATGAATATTATTCAAATAAACTTTGAAATAGTAGAATAATAGTTAAAGGGAGACAACTCTTGTTTTATTAAACCTTTTCTTACTTAAATGCATGCTTACTTTCATATCGTTTTTTGACATTGTACATCTTGTTAAATACATATTTTATGTGTAACAATGGGTTTTATTCTTTTCTGCGTCAGCCTTGTTTCCTAATCTAAAGTTAAATTAATGTGATGAAGTCCGCCACAATATTAACAAAATTTTGCCCGCTTGAACGTCCGAGAAGTTTTCATAGAAAATATGTGGCCTCAAACAGCAATCGAACAGAAAGCAGTAAAAATGACCTTGCTAATCAGACGCTCCTCTGTGGCTAAACTGGTATAGCACGTCAGGCTATATGTAGTATATTTAGTATACAGGTTCTATTGATGTCGGATGACATATTTTCTATGAAAATTTCTCGGATTCTTAGCCTTTTAAAAGCAAGAGTCAATCATTATCTATCCTCCGTTTTGTTTTGTTCTAGTTCTTCGGTTTACATTCATATCACAAATCTCATTCAGTAATCCTCTGCATAAAGTGTCTGTTGAGCCTTGTATTGTAATAACTTTAGTGAGAACAAACCCAATGTATAGTATGTAAATAAGTCTATCTTGAGGGTTTTACCAATGTCGGTTCTCTAAATATATTATGAAAGAAAAGAATTGCATAATAAAACCTACTTTGAAATATATGTGTGTAAATAGCTATTTAATTTCCATAATGCGTTTAAGAAAGAAAACCGCTCAGACATATTTGTTTCATAAGGTTTTTGAAGATCGGAATATCTACTTATATCAGAAAAAAGCAACACAAATGCAAAAGAATGTATGTCTATGTTTTATATATATTATAAAAATCGTTTGATAAACTATGCCACAAAGAACTGTTTGAACTAAGTAATCTTAGGAAGGATATAGGAATATTCTAGAATCCATACTGGCATCAAACCGCCGCCTGCATGCGGATAGAAATTGTTGCATCGTCAAGGTGGATGATATACGAAGACATATGGAAACAACGCATAAACTACCTAATGAACTTGAGCAAATGGATTTCAGAAAGTTTCAGTAGCAAATTTTATGACTAGCTCCATTCTTAAGTTTCATTGGTTCAGACCTTTACAAGACCAGTCATGTTGCGTGCACGATTGTTACCCTTTTAAATCTAAATAAACTGTGAGATTTTGAATTATATGAGCCTCGCTTAGAATCTTCAAGAATTAAAAAGATAAGTTCTCCTGCACTAAGGGCCATATAGATATCTTCTTTTTTTTTCTTTTTTTTTCCTTTAATTCATTTTCTCCTTTACGTTTTGCTTCCCTGTTTGATTGCTATTAAATGTAATAGATAAAGTAAATTAAATAACAAAAAACGCTTTTAAACAAAATTCTGACGCATAATTACATTCCAGCTTTTCAATAAAAATCAGTAATATTTCACTACATATTTCTATTCATTTAGCTTCTTCCATTATCATATTATTATTAGTAGTAGTAGTATTAGTATTACTACTACTACTACTACTACTACTACTACTACTACTACTACTACTACTATTACTATTATTATTATTACTGTACTTTCTGTTTCTTTTTTACTACTCATTAAAACACAACAGCGTATCTAGTCCTCTCTCTTTTCATTTTGATACCCCCCACCCACCACCACAAGACCTGCTCTTTCCAATTAACACTGAGTTCCCAGATAAAATCCACCCGGAAGAAAAAAAAAGAAACGCTAAGAAGGAGACAAAAAGTCTTTTGGCAGAAACCAATTAGGCGAAACGGACTTCAAAGAGGAGGATTTTTCGGCAAGCCGTCCGTTTGATACGCGTGCGTCATGTCGTTAGGATGAAATATGAGCGAGACAGAAGTCTTTGCGAATACGGGGTAAGTGGCTTTATTTGTCGGCCGCCGGTATCTTATGAGAATCGGGCAAAATCCGACCGTGTCTGTTGGCGGTCTTTCGCGGACAGCTGAGCAGCACTTTGGCAACCTATGAAAACAGCTTGGAAAATCACCAGCGTTTGAAGTCCTTACAAAACGGAACGTTTGATTTGCCTACACCAATGAAGTCATGTGTGTGCATGCATTTAAGAATCTATCATCTTTACACGCTTATTGCTATATAAATATTAGTATATGTGTACACTTCTGAATTATTTATATGCCTTATTCATATGGTTGCGCATTATTGTAAGCATATGTATATATAAGTAAATATGAGAATAATCGTAAATACTTACTTTCTTCCATATAACAATTGATAATGAATGCTATATATTTAAAGATTTTGATAAAATCCAAAGAACCAGCAATATTATTGGCCCTGTCCTGGCGTTTCGGCTTAAGTCACTTTCCCACCGCCGTAAAGTTTCTTCCCTTTGTCTTTTCTATAAATATTTTCATGGTAATTGTTCAGAGTTACTCTTAGCTATCATTTAAGCTAGCTTTTAAATTGGTGTTTTGTTCCCATTCCCGACAGATAATGAATTGTACATAATGGGTTTAGTTAGGACTTTCATAGAGACAATGAGGTATTATGGTGGATGTAGTAAGAAAGGTGAGTAAGAATGCGTTGTTTTGGTGTAAGGAATATTGTTTGTATGTTGTTGTTTTTTTTGTTTGTGGCAAGCTAAGTTATCGTTAAGACAGAAGCAGACCGTCCTTTTCCCCATTCTCCATTTTGGCCTTGTGCCAAATTTCTTTAAATATCTGTCTCGCTATCTTATCTTATATGAATTTAAGCGCATTACTAGTTTAACGACAATGTTTTATCAATTTACAGTTGAATTGGCTAGATGTGAATATAATTTCTATGTTTTTTCTTGTACGTGTCTCTTGTGGATCTCTCCATGCTTTCGAGTTAAGTTTGATCTTCAAAAATTTAAATGCAATGTCAATAGTTATCTACTGTCTACCTGATAACATTTTTATTGTTCTCACCTCCTGGTAATGTTTCAGTGTTCTAATTCGTTCACACCTAGTAACCACTTACGTCTTAACGGTTTTACTGACTTGCTTGAAGTAAATCCGTTTAAAAAATGAAAGAGATTTTACTGTTAATGCTTCCTGCATGTGGAAATAGTTATGGGAGAGTAGTATTTTTTTCTATGTTTACCGTAACGAAATACATTAACAACACATTTTACAACCATGTGACGATTCAACAGATTGCAGGGAGAATTAGATTCATGCTTTTCATAAGAGTACCAGGGCAAAATGAGCATAGGTACTTCGTTTTACGTTACACTATCTTGTACCTTCAAATAATTATGTATGCGCGCATTTAGAACAAAAGTTACACAGACACACACACACATATATATATATATATATATATATATATATATATATATATATATATATACAGAGAGAGAGAGAGAGAGAGAAAGAGACAGTCTATTGCTAATATCCCCTGACGAGTGGAAGGACAGATCCGTCTACGAAACTCTGGAGTCGTGATGCTAAACATCAATCGACTAAGTAAAAAACCTTTACTTATATATATATATATATATATATATATATATATATATATATATATATATACATATATATATATATATATATATATATATATATATATATATATATAGAGAGAGAGAGAGAGAGAGAGAGAGAGAGAGAGAGAGAGGGAGAGAGAGAGACCCCGATTGATGAACTGTCGTTTAAATTACGAAAAAATAAAAATAACACTGACATTTCATCATAGCATTACAAAAAGACACAAAAATATCTTGAAGTAGTAAAGAGTCAATAAAATCGCCAATGGTTTCAACCATGGCTTCCATGCGACTTCGGAATCTCCTGCAACTCTTCCAAACTATTCTGGTGAGTCAGGTGAGCAAATGTAAGGTCGGAAAAGTAGTCTGACTGTTGTAATCGGGAAGTAAGGAAACGGAAGTACCGTTTCAGATATTGTTTAGACACGGAAGTATTCATAGTAATGATAATTTCGGATAAAAATCCTTGGAAAAATTACTACACATGCCCACACATAGATAGATAGATAGATAGATAGATAGATAGATAGATAGATAGATAGATAGATAGATAGATAGATAGATACTATTACGGCCAATAATGCAAGACCCTGCAGTAAAGCGAATCGAGTTCTCTCAGCCACTGTGTGCTTATCTAAAAAATAAATGCGCTTAAATTCACCTTCACCCCTTCCATGCGCCAAAGTCTTAGTGTTAGAATCTCTGACTAACGTCAGTTCAGCCAGGTTTCGATCCTAGCTAGAGGCAACCGAACGTA